>JAZKJV010004562.1:0-397698 GCA_037367405.1 Ottelia alismoides
TGGTTGATGTAGAGGTTGAAAGGCCGCATGCGGAGTGGAGGGGGGTGCTGGACAGGGAGGAAGAGGGATGGCAGAGAGAGAAAGGAGGTATTGGAGGGGGAAGAAGAGGATGGGCGAAGGGGGGAGGTGCTAGAGGGGGAGATAGTGGGGATGGAAGGGGAGCGGAGGAGGCGGTGGTCAGAGGAGGTGGAAGGGGGAGGGGAGGGGAGAAGAGTCGAAGGAAGAGTAAGAAAAAAAGAGAAGAAAGACATTTCTGCCCTCATTTATTTATCTAATTCCCCTTGTGTCCTCAAAGTTAACGTCCGTTTGAGATATGGATGCACGCTAACTAACCCAAGAAGTACAAGTGATCATTGTGGAAGAAGTCAGAGGCTGAACTGATATACCAAGAAAGGAGGGGTATTCAGATATTGCAATATCTCAAATGGGGACAACTGATAAAAAAACCTATCCCTCCTTGTCCTCTCCCTCTAACCGAACAGAAACAATCTCTTATCCCTCTTCATCCATCACTATTACTTTTCCTTGTTCCTCTCGGCTAGCGGGGTTCCCTCCCGAAATATGGGTTTCCCGTAATTTTGGCAGGGTTCTCCATGAAGTTTTCAACATAAACCCACTTTTCCACTGCGGTGGGTCCCACATGATATATTTCATTCCCTCTATTGGAGGACCCGCTCGAAGACAATTGTTTCTCTAATTTAATATATAAAATCACATACTTTTCTCTCTTATACTTCAAAAAATATTATAATACACCATCTTATCAATTAAAAATTATAAAATAATCAACATCTAATATTTTTACCAAACTTCAATAAAATCATACAACAATAAACCCTCCATTCAAACTAGAATACAAGGAGTTATCCACCATATAACCCATTTTATAGGGAGGGATAACCTCTAGAATACCTATCCAAACAAAATCCTCTCCTTTAACCCCATGACGAGCTCAATGTTGACGTCATATGTTGTTAAAACTAAACTAATATATGTTTATTTTAATCTAGGAACTGCAATTAGGAGACCCCGAGCTACATTGACAAGTCCGACAGTTTGACTGGTGGATCTTTAAAAAATACGGATTAAAGTGTAGATAAACAAGTTCATAAGGATTGTTATGTGATTATAAAAAATAAGAATATACGTTCTAGGTGCACAAATATAAAAATCTTTTTTATAAATATCGGACAACTTGTGGACCCCACCCCGATGTGCCACAGGCCATAAAAGACAAATGGCCAATTGACTTGGATGGATTTAATAAGTGATTCACACGGAAAAAATAATTGCAAATATGTCCTCCATCAGCATCGATTAATTATTATTATACCATTTTTTCTAAGCCCCACATCATATTCACACTCAACTTGTTCCTCCACTTGCACTTGTAAGACGCTACATACAACTCTTGTACAATCACGGCCAGCAACGCATTCACAGTCACGTTGCAACTCGATGCATGACGTAACTAAGGGAGACAAATTACTCGTCTTGATCAAGGCTCGTGTGCGAGGGCGCGGATCGTCTGCTGTAAGTAGATTGTAGCAGTATCTGCTGTAATGCGTGGATGAGCGCCACATGTCCTCCAAAGGATTCGACAGCTGCCCCTACTCCTCTGTCCTTCCCCTCTCGTCCGACCCCTCTCTCCTTCCCTGACCCCAAGCCATCTCGTCCCCCGAGCACCCTCCCCCGACTCAGCCTCCTCGAGCCCGCCTCTCACCATCACGACCCTGTCGCCGCTTTCACATGCATCCCTCTCGCCGCCACCCTCTCCACCATCATCGTCCTCCGATTCCTCCCTCCCCCCAACGACGACGCCACCTTCCTCCCCTGACGACGACGCCTCATCGCCTCCACCCCAACGGCGACGGCACCTCCCTCCTCCTCCCCTGGCGGCGAGCGGGCTTGGGGTCGGGAGAGGGTGCCCTGGCAGCGAAATGGCTTGGGGTTAGGAAAGGAGAGAGGGGTCGGGGCGAGAGGGGAATGACAGAGGAGTCAGGGGAGCCGTTTGGGGGACACGTGACACTCATACATGCATTGCAGCAGAGACTGCTGCAATCTGCTTACAGCAGACGATCCACGGCTCCGTGTGTGAAGGATCAAACCGGGACCGTCCTCGGCTTCGAGACCTCGGCGGCAGGCCCGTCGATGTCGGCGTCGCCTTCCTCGTTCTCCCCGGTGAGCTCCTCGAGGGACTTGCCCTTGGATTCGGGCACGGTGAGGAGGGTGAGGATGAGGCCGAGGAGGTTGCACACGGCGAGCACGTAGAGCGAATTCTTCACCCCGATCCCGGGCTTGTACCCCCGATCCACCTTCTCACGGTGCGTGCTCTGCGCCGCGTAGAGGAAGCCGAACGATCCGACGATCGCACCAGCCTTCCCAGCCGCCGCCGATATCCCGTGGCAGGTTGACCTGAGATGGTTTTGGGATTTGACCAACGACCCAATTAATTGGACTCAATTGGATCACATGACAAGGGAAATTGGAGTGGGCACATACCTTAACCTGGCCGGAATATCTCGGCTGGCACAATGAAGGTGGTCGCATTGGGACCGAAATTGGCGAAAAAAAAGGTCAACCCGTACATGACCACGAATCCAATTCTGTTCTCCCTCTGGGTCCAGTGGTTGTAAGGGATCGCCAATCCCAGCATGAACACGGTCATGAAGAAGAACCCCATCACTTGGATGGTGAACCTGCCCATGATATCAATCAAGCCAACCGTGAACCAGTAGCCGGGCACCGTCCCGCAGAGCGCGATCAGCGTCTGGGCCCTGGCTATGCGGAACACCTCCTCAATGGCGTTCATCGTCTCCGGGTGTGGAATCCACCCGATGGCGCTGAAGATGTCCTTCTGGAAGAGGTTCTGGCTGTAGAAGGCGATGTCAAGGAGGAACCATGTGGTGGTGGTGCCGAGGAGGTGGAGACCGTGGCGGCGAGGAATTGCTTGGAGAATAGGCCGAAGGAATTGGCCGGCGCGTGGACTACGCGATGATTTTCTTGCTCGGCTTCGATCTCGACTTGGAGGACCCTCGACATGTCGGCGGCCGCCTGCTTGGCATTCTTTGCGATGAGGGCGGTGTAACGAGCGGTCTCCGGCATGCGCATACGCCAATAGTAGGTGAGGGCGGCAGGGAGGGCGCCGACCATGACGATGATCCTCCACACGTTGTCGGCCTCGGAGCGGAGGGAGCCGCGTGGGTGAGTTCGTAAGAAGGTGCAGGGTAGTTGTTGTTGAAGGCTGCCGAGACGATGATGGCCACAACTCCTCCTGCCAAGATCCCGAACCCCTGCACGTAAGATGGATACAGATCGGATACAGATATTACATACTATAATCTATCACTGCTTTACAGTCAACTCGATCAACCGTCGAAACAGACACATACCTGCATGGCGAAGACCGCCGCAATGAAGGCCCCGCGGGTCTTCTTGTTGGCGTACTCCGACATGATGGTGGCGGAGAGCGGGTAATCGCCTCCGATGCCGAACCCTAACCAGAACCTGAAGAAGCACAGGGTTGCCATCACACCCTTCGCCGAGCTGCCGAAGGAAAGGCCCGAGCCAATGGAGCACACCACCATGAGTATGAGCGTTATGCCGTAGACCTTCTTGCGACCGAGCTTGTCGCCGAGCCAACCGAAAAAGAGCTGCCCCGTGAGGGTGCCACAGAAGGCGACACCGGTGACGGCGGCGGAGACGTTGGGAGGGAGGGTGCCGGGCTTCTTGTAGTTGTAGTCGGTGTAGTAGATGCGGCCGAGGAGCTTGGTGATGAGGGAGATGCAGAAGAGGTCATAGGCGTCGGTGAAAAAGCCCATGCCGGCGATGATGATGGCCGTGAAGTGGTAGAGCTGCGTCTTGGCCTGGTCGAGGGCATTCAGGACTTGGATCTCGTTCCCTCGCGCCATGGCTCTGATGCCTTTGCAGCTCTGGTGCAAGAGATCTCGAGTTAGAAACAAGGAACATTGAATGCAAACAGACGGATACATATGCATGCATTCGTATGAATTGTAATAATTTTCATATAAAATACAATAAATCATTAAAATTATTGAAGGACAGAGATAATTACATCGTTTGTAGGAATATTCCTCAAACCAAACTTATAATAGTTTGTTCGGTATTGTGTCTTGAAGTATACTTAATCCATATTATATTAGCTCTTGAAGTCTTAGCCAATTAATTAGGATTCTTAATGGCACCCAACTTATCATTTAACTACAAGACGTTGAACAGTATCTACTTATTCAGAATCCACGTTTTTTCCGCTTTTGCTTCTTTGATTCCAATCGATTTTCTTCGAAAAGATGCAACTAAGTATGTATATACAGAAACTCACAGGCACGAATACGGAATCGGATACGCATCAAATACATACATATAATAACTAAGCGCAAGAGCTACGCATCAGCTGTATCTAGATCGACGTACGTACTTGAGATAAGGGGAGCAGCGGCGATGGAGATGGAGCGGAACGCACTGGAGAAGATGGAGGGAAGATGAAGGTATATATGGGAGGGGTGAGCATTTTTATAGACGAGTGATGGTTCATTGATAGATGCTAGGCATACTCCCTACTTGACCATGTTGGGTCAAGTCTACATTATATTGATATAATATCGTGTAATGATGACGTGTATCTTATCTCTTAATTGACGCTGGAATTTGCCACCAAAATTTGACGAAATTTCCAGCGAATTTACGTCCAAAATTGATCGAAATTTTGGTCGATTTTTGAATCGGGACTTCATATGTTGATCGATATAAATTATTTCATAAATTATTTCGGTCAAATTCCCACTAAAATCGAAATTCGATCGAATTTCGTCGAAATTGGATCCTATGGTATTTACATGCAGAAGGATTCCGAAGCAAACTTTGGGTAAAGTGTCACAAAAGTCAAAAGAGTATATCGTTCATGGAAATTCCATATGGATTTCTCAACAATGATGAAAATGGATACGAATATATATCCGAATATCCGCATGCCTTATTCGATAATTTACCGAATATGGATATCCATATTCGAATATGGATATCATTTGCAAAAAAAAGAATATGGATATGGTACCAGAAAAAAATCCGAATTTGAACATTTGAATACAAAATACTACACATGTACATAAGAAAAATGAAATATGTTGCTGACTTGTAGGAAATTATGTGTTCATCACCTCCATCAACCATTGATTCTATCTCAAAATGAGCGACTGTAAGTTGGTATACCTTGGAGCCTGCACAAATTCAAATTCCAAAGCAAATGCGTGGTTGAGAGGTGATAAACATGTAAGTTATATGCAACCGAGCTGCATAATCTCCCACGTCATATTATATATATAATAGTATAATGTATTTTGTTTGGTAAATAATTAGGCTAAACTTATCCCCCCTACCAAGTTTATACATTCCCTCGATTCCCAACATCCACTACGCCTCTTTGCCTCAATAATTTCATAGGAATCGTAATAGGGTAGGCCTCAGGAAAGCTTCAAACTCTCGAAAACTATATTTGTAAAGCAACCCCATTGCAATTAATACTTTAATTGATTATGTAAATATTTTATAATGGTATTTATATAGAGGAAATGGAACATACTCCATGGAGTATGTAATGTAACTTACCTACTTCATTCTCATTTTTTTGCCCCTTCTTTTTATTTTTTTTAAATGCTTCCATAGATTTTCATAACTATATCAATCTAATATGTCATTTAAATTTCGTCAGAGACAAAGACTTATATGCCCTCCATCCAGAACATGTCGATTACAACAAATCTAAGACCGTTAAAATTACCTGTTCTAGATTGAGGGCATAGGATTCTCTGTTTCTGATGGAATTTGAATGATATATTAGAGGAATATAATTATGAAAATTCATGAAAGCGTTTTTCAAAAAAATAAAAAGAAGTGGTAAAAAATGAGAATGGAGTAGGTAAGTTACCTACTCCATGGAGTAGGATCCCTTTCCTCATATATATATATATATCATTGTCATCTTTGTTAGATAACATCATACCTTTGATAATAATTGGATTCAAATTCATAATTTATCTTCATTTCTGTTGTGTTTATATCCGATCTTAAGTCGATCAATATTCCTATCCGTCCTTTATTCGAGCCATATTCATATTCGATGAATATCCAAACCGAATTCGTATTAGATTATAGTATTGATCCCCACATTCACATTTCTAAGATATTGTTATTCATAATATTGATCCAATTCAGTATTATTTGGATGTATTCATCCCTTTGAATTTCTAATAATCAAATTCAACATCTCCATGGGATAAGAAGTTGCACTCATGTAACATATATACATCAAGAAAATAAGAAGTAATATGTATATAGTTCTTTAGAAAAAAAATTAAGTATATATCAAAATTGAAAATTTGAAATTATACACAATATAAATTAAAAATATGAAAATATACACAATATACCGTAATACTTATCAACAAAATGTGCCTAAAAAAGGAAAAAGTATATAAATATTTTTTTGAGATTTTACACCATGACTCTATAACTTTTGCGATTCTCCTTGATAAGAAGGGTACTTAGAAAAGGATTAATTTTTAGTAAAATTCCTTATTTACATAGAAGATGCTTGAAATGTTTTCTTCAAGATCGATATAACATTTTAGAACACATAATAGTAAATGGATGGTAGCTATTTATACAATGTAGATCACACAAGATGAAGGGGAAATTTTATATTTATGAAGATATTTCAGAGATGGAGTTTACAGACAAATATGATAAACTTGATTGAAGAAAATGGTCAATTCTACGCATTTCCTTAAGATTTTTAGGAGCCTATAGTTCCTGGTAATAAATTGAGTTATTTGAAAACTTTTTTTTGCAATTATTTAAGTTCAAAGCACGACATAAAATTACATCAATGTCATGAGTGATATATGGGAGCTATTTTGTGAACCGTTATAAAAGAAAGTTTTCCTAAGAGTTGGTACGATATAAAAAAGATTTTTGAAAATTAGGATTACGATAATGGAAGACTGATGTATGTTCAAATAATTGCATTCTTTTTATAAACAACAATAAAGATTCATGGAATCGTCTTATATATAATAAAGAGGGAGCTGTTAAAAAACATTAGCATGTGAAAGTGTTACGTTACTTTCCTTTAATTATTATATTAAAATGACTATTTATGTACTCTCGTACACCGAAATGGATGACATGACATTTTGAGAATAAGTTTTAAGATAGTATGAAACTCCATCGAAGTGACATAGATCATCCAGAGTTTCTGAATGACAGTAGGTTGTTGCAAGTGATGGATTTAATCCCTTTAAATGCATGTTGTCCTCCTTTTCGATCTGACTAGTGGTCTTGAAGACATATAAATGTTGTCACTCCTTATTATGGGTCCAAAAGATCCTGGAAATATCATCTATGTATACTCATAAGCTCTGGATGATGAGTTAAAACAGTATTCCAGTGTCGAAATACATAATGCAGAATCTACGTAGATATTTCAAGTGCATGCATCATTGTTGTAGATCATAAATGATTTTCCTGCATACATAACTTTTCAGTTGGAGTACAAAGAGAAAAGTTTGAATGGTGGATTTGTATGGATGAAACACATAATTTATGTTTACTTAATAGTAAACAAACTTGTTACCTCACCGAAAATCTCTTCCTCTTACTGACAGATGGTAGGATAGTGAATGCAGAAATATCTTTGATAAGAAATTATATTGTTATTTAAGATAAAATTAGAAGAATATTCTTTTCACGAAGACAATCCGAGTAGCATTATAAGGCAAAAGTTGCTGAAGTTAGAGGATTGGGATTAGGGTGAGTGTTTAAGAACGAAAATCCTCATTGATTCATGATTTTTAAAATAGTATTTTTTAGAGAATTGCCTTATTATAAGGAGTTGAAAGTTAAACACATTTTTGATGTAATGCACGTTGAAAAGAATATTATGTGTAATGTTTTTTATATTTCCAATTTAACATATTCTCCAAAAGATACAGTTCAAACCAGAAATAATTTGAAGCAATTGTGTATTTGTGATCACTTGAACCCAATTTCATCATAAAATGATGATTTTATACACCATATTCATTAATTGGTGATCAATGCAGACAATTGTTATCACGCTTAAAGAATCTGAGTATACAATATGTGCTTTCTTCAAATGTCATGATATATATTAATGAAAGCCTAACAAAAATTGGCAGATCTTTAAAAGTCATGACTGTCATGTCCTTATGTAAATATTATTTCTTTTGACTATTCGAAGCTTATTGCACTATACCAAATTGCCTTATTCAGACTAGAACAAGCGGCATTCACCAGAACACCGTCCCCATTGGTTGTTATAGGGATGGTCGGTGCATGGCCATTTCCACTTTGTTCATTAAGATAAAAATCCAACCAACGACTGCCCATCACATGACTTGGCGTCCATCTTACATTATTCAAGCGATGGGAACAATCATTTAAGATTGCCCCCTCAGTGTGTAGATCAATTTTGGGAGAAGCAGACACCTGAGGGGATGGTTTCGACCATCCCCTCGATGCTTCTGCCACCGTTAGGGGTGCTAATCGAATCAAATAACTTCATATCCACCAAGATTCAGATTCAATTCATTATATAAGTTTCGAATCCGAACTCGAATCAAATTCTGACAGATTTATCAATTTAAAATCAGATTCAACTCATTTTAAGTTTCAAATATTCAAATTCGATTCATTTTATTTTGAATTTAATATCTAAATTCATATTTTAGAGCTTATATACATACAATTATATGAAAAATAATATAAATATAAATATTTTATTGTATAATTCTATTTCTGAATATATATCAATAAGATAAGATGAAAAAAATTATATGATCAAGGAAAATATCAAACTGATACAATATAATGGATTAAACTAATTTTTACAATTATTATATATCTTTTACAAATATACTCTTTTTTTTGAGAAGCAAGAGGGTGAAGTCCCAAGACGGGACCCACCGCAGAAATTATATTAAAATCAGATTAAGAGAGATACACTATCAAGAAAACCAGAGCCTATACTAGGAGCGACATAAGGCAATTACATTTTCAGAGTAAAACCTCTGGTTGTTAAAAACTAGATCATTCCTTCCTCCCAAAATAGACCATAATGCTGCAAAAGGAAGAGCACAGTCATCCATCGAGTTGCCCCCAAGCGCCTTTGTCATCCTCCAAAAATCACATTCACCACCGATAGAGGCCCACAGTGTCCCCACCTCCTTCCATACCTGAAGCGAAAAGGGATACTTAAAGAAAATATGCTCGGCGTCCTCCAGATGCTCGCCACATCTATCATAGCTCGTGTCAGCAATCCCAAACAATCTTCCCCTTCTTGCTTTGTCACAAATCTTGTCCCTCCTGAGACACCAGAGGAATACTTTGACTCTGCTAGGTATCTTGCTAGCCCATATAATCTTCATGTCCTGAACCATGTCTGAATCGACGAAATCCGAGCTCCCCCTGAACATGTTGTAGGCCCTTTTCACCGAGAATCTGGCCCCTTCCCAAATAAAATGATCCCTTCCCTACGGAAAACAAGACGGGGATGGTATCTCCTCTCTCAATCTCGTTAGATCCTCCAACCTCCGCTCAAGGATGTCCGAAAAGAACCGAGGATCCCACGACTCAGAGACACAAGCACCTGCAACAAAACATCCTTTGTCTGCTGCCAAAGCAAAAAGTCTGGGGAACCTAGCGCTAAGGATCCCCTCGCCAGTCCAGTCATCTAGCCAGAATCTGAAAACCTCCTCGGACCCTACCTTAGGCGTCAATCTCTCCCGTAACATCGGCAGGATGTCTCGAATACCGCTCCAAAGTGACGATTCAAACCTTATTCTCCTAGCCTCCAGGGAGCCACCTACACCATAAATATTCCGAAGTAGCCTGATGACAAAGCTGTTATTGTTGCCCCAGATCTGCACCACCCACTTGGCAAGAAGGGCCTTATTCATACTGCAAATATCTCTAACTCCCAGTCCCCCCTTGCTTTTCTTCTGCGTGATCTCCTCCCAACGAACAAGAGGAATGCCAGACCTCTGCTGTCTTCCATCCGACCAGAAGAATCTTCGCATCATTTTCTCAATCTTTTTTCTTAAACCTGCTGGCATTAATCTTGTTGAAATGAAAAAAATGGGTATCGCCGACAATACATGCTTCAACAACGTCAATTTCCCGCCCTTTGAAAGCGTCACCGCCTTCCAACCGGCCAATCTTTGTTCAATCTTTTGGAGAACCACATCCCAATCCGATTTTCTGAGTCTGCCTTCCACCAAAGGGAGTCCCAGATATGTAATGGGTAAGTTCCCCAAGGGGCACGCCAAGCATGCTGCTCTACTGTTGCCCTCCACCTCATCCATCCCGAACTGAATGACAACCGACTTGTTTCTGTTTATGTTGAGACCAGAGATAAGACTGAAGATATCAACTAGCTGTCTGGCCCTTCTATCCATATCCTCGGACCTCCCTAAGAATATCACCATGTCATCTGCATATTGTAACAAAGGCACCGAAAAAGATCCAGTCCAGAATCCCTCGCACCATCCACCGTCAACCGCTCTCTTGAACATGACCGCCAACGCATCAGCCACCAAAACAAAGAGCATCGGTGCTAGCGGGCATCCCTGCCGTACTCCCCTCTGTGGCTGGAAGAAACCACCTTCAAGCTTCCCATTCACCAGTATCGTGAATGAAGCGGTCGTGATACACCTCTTCATCCAGAAAATCCAAAGCTCAGGAAAGCCGCGGTATCGAAGGGAAGTCCACAGAAATTTCCAGTCCACACAGTCATAAGCTTTCTCAAAATCGATCTTCCATAGCAAAGCCTTCTTATTTTCTCGCCGCCACTGCAAACAAATCTCTGAAGCCATAACTAAACCGTCTGCCATCTGCCGACCAGGGATAAATGCCGTTTGATTCTGTAGGATTATCGTATCCATTACATGCTTTAACCTGTTAGCAAGAACCTTAGCAATAATAAGATAGATTACATTGGACACTGCAATCAGCCTGAAGTCTTCCACTCTTAAGGGAGTATTTTTCTTTGGAAGAAGGAAAAGCAACGCCCGATTAATCTTCTCGAAGCCTCTGTTGGATTCTCTAAATTCGTTAAGCACCCCCAATATATCTTCCTTTAACATGCCCCAAAATTCCCTGTAAAAGCAAACAGGAAATCCATCCGGCCCGGGGGACCCATCTGAGTTCAGCCCCAAGATAGCCCTTCGGACCTCCTCCTCCTCAAAAGCCAAAACAAGGTCCTGGGCTTGCGCCCCCAAAGGGACTCAACCCCATCCCCCCTCCAGCCCCATCCTGAACGTTGCCCCCTCCTCGACACCCTAACAAAGTGATCCTTCAGAGCGCACCCTAACAATGCATTCCCTGTCACTCTTTCACCTCCCACTTCGAGACACTGAATGAAATTCCTCCTCCTTCTACCTGACACCATTGAGTGGAAAAACCTAGTGTTAGCATCTCCCTCCTGTAACCATTTTTGTCTGGACCTCTATTTCCATTCCACCTCCTCCTTCATGTCCTACTGTAGAATAATATCCAGCATTCTCGACCGCTCCTTAACCTCCTCTAGGTCGAGACCCCTCTCGTCATCCAAGCCATCCAATCTGACCACCTCTTGTTGAGTCGTATGTCGACGCTCCCTTCTTTGCATCTTTAACCCGCGGTTATAAACAATGAGGAACTCCTTTAGCACAGCTAGTTTCTTGGCCAGGCATATCACTGCCGAACCATCCACCCTCCAGCTTCTCCACTGAGCTTCCACTTCCACCCTGAAACCAGGCTCCAAGAGCCACACCTTTTCAAATCTAAATAATGATCTTGATCGAGCACTGATGACACGACTAAGCACTCGGGTAAAAGGTACTAAATAGGTCGTTGCGACCCAAGCGATCAGACGATGTGTCAATCAAGAAAAATGAACCACTAAATAAAGATAAAATCAATCAAAATGCGGAAGCGGTCCTGCTATGGGATTAACCTGGTATAGCGACCAGGGTCGAACTCAAGGAGCACGGGTTGGCCTCTCGGCCTATGAAGTAGTAAAAAGAAATAAAATCAAAGAAGAAAATATTTTTAGTGGTTTTTAATTTATTTTATATTTTTTTGGATTTTTAATATATTAAGAAAATAAGAAAAGCAAGTAAACACTCACTTCAACAATTTATTTAAAGTACTAAAAATCAACCAAAAATTCAAACAAAAATATTTTTATGTATTTTATAATTTTTTATGTTTTTGGTGAATTTTTGAGAATTTTCTGTTGTTTATTTAATTTTCTAAAAATCAAACCGTGACTAAAATAAATGGTACTGTCCAGCCGAGCCAAAAAGCCCTAGATAAAATATCTAAGAGCCCTAAAATGACTGGAAGGTAATTTTCCCGTAAAGAAGACAAAATGAGGAAAATTTAGGCACCAATTTTATTGTTTTTGGATTTTTAATTTATTTACTAGATTTTTTATAGGTTATTGAGTGTTTTTAAATTTTTAGTGATTTTCAGTAATGAAAAATAGCCAAAATTGGCTAGAAAATCAAACTAAGTAAGACAAACAGTAAATAATTTTTATAGAATTTTTACGCGAGTTTTAATATTTTGTTTATGATTTTTCAAGTTAGACAGTAGCAAAAAAAAGGTTTTTGATTTTTTTAAAATACCAAACGAAATAAAAAACGTCCTCAAAAATCCACAAAAATTTACACCATGGCAGGAGCCATGTATCCAATTTTCGTTGGATTTGGAGGTGATTTGCTATTTTATTCAAAAATAAAGAAGGGGCACTGTGCACAGGGACCAAAGTGCAAATACCCAAAGTTCTGGGGGGTCTGGTGCAAAATACCCAGCAAAACACGCACCACGCGCGTGCCTGGGGCACTCAAGGACCCAAATGTAATAAAAATAAATCCCGAGGACTTATTGGTAACAGGTACCAAAAGTCCAAGGGCTCATTCGCAAAATACCCAAAATATAACGCACATGCTCATATAAACCACGCACAGGGGTATAAATGCAAATAAGTAAAACTTTTCATTCAATCAGGAACAACCAGAACTACAGGGGCCTCTATTGCAAATAATCCAGACAAACACGTGACGAAACACGTGGCATACAACACACAGGGGTATATAAGCAAATAAAATAAAGTACGAGGTCCACTATGCAAATAACCCTAATACTAAATAACTAAGTTCAATATTTACAGGACTAAAACGAAATAAAAGAAGAAAGAGGGCCTAAGGGTAAATTACCCTTTATTAAGCGGAGCGGCTGGATGGACGCCACGTGTCTGATCGAGCGGTCAAGAGCGACTGGGGGTCCAATGCTGCTCTCCTCGGGATGATCCAACGGCTGGGGCTAGTCCACGTGGTGCATCGGACGGTGTCAGGCGTTGATGGCTAACCCGCTAGCCTCGGACGGTCCAGATCGATCCTCGAAGATCTAGCGGTAGCTGCAGCTCCACGAACGGACGGACGTGATGTAATCTGGAGCGTCGAGGTCGATCTGACGGCGATGGAGGATGCTGGAAGAACAGGTCCCCGGCGGGACTCGCCGGCCTCGTGCGTGCGCTGGGCTCCTCCCGGGAGCACTCTGAATGTCGGAGAAGAATCGTGGAGGGCTCCCGCGTCTGCCGGTAAGCTCCGATGATCGAGCCAAGCTTCGAGAAGCTCGGGCGAGGTCGGCGGAGCTGGGCCTCCTGGCCTGAATGACCAAAGCCCTCAGATGGGCTTGGTAGCACCTGCAAAATAGCTCAGGAGACTCGTGGGTCGAGGGCAAATTGCCTCGACCCGGTTAGGCCTAGCGACGGTGAACGGTGGGTCGGAATGGCGAGCTCCGGCGAAGGTGGTGGACGGAGGAGTTCGGTTCCCAGCTTCTGTGCGAGCTGGGTTGAGCGGAGGGGTGCAGAAGGTGCGTCGGAAGGAGGCGAATGCGATGGTCGACTCCGATGATCGAAAGGGGTAATGGATTGGTCGGAATCGAAGATATACGGCGGCAACGCGATTTGGGCGTAAATGGAAATCGACGAAAAGAGAGAGCCTAAGGGGCTACCTGGGTGGTCGGAGAGACTGGGGAGGAGCTGCTGAAGCTCCTGGTCGTCGCCTCAAGGATCGTCTCCCTCCGAGGCTCGGAGCTCGCGCTGGTGGCGGAGCTACGGCGGCTGTGCTCGCCGGATCGATGGCCAAGCTCCTTCTCCTTGCTTCGACAGGTCGGGACGCAAGCTGTCACTCTCGCGGACGCTCTGGAGCTCACTGGGGGTGGAGACAAGTGACCAAAGATGGAGAAATGAGGTGGCGGAGCTCGCTTATGTATGTTGGAGGGGTCCGAGAAAGATGGCTCGGGTAGGGCGTGGAGGCGCGCGGATCCCGAGGTGGATGCCCGGCGAGGATGTCGGATGTGGTCGGATCAAAATGGACCCGGGGTTTGGTGGAATGTCGATCGGGTCGAGCGGGTATAATTTTGAGAAGTCGGGTCCACGACCCAGATCCGCGGGAGGTGGTCCTGGGGGGGGTAGTTGACCGGGCGATCAACATCCCCAGGACCCAATAGGAATGGGCCACGTGGCTGAATTTTGAAATGAAATTTAAGGGTAGCTAGGGCCCGATTCAGCAAAAACTTAAAACATGAAATATTTTTCTTTTATTTTTTTTTCTATTTTTTAGTGATTTTTAATTAATTTTTAGAAATAAAAATAAGGTATATACATAGTATGTACTATATAGGTATATGTACACAATTAGGGTTTTTAATTTTTGATTTTTTTAATTATTTTTACACCATTTTATCCTCATTTTATATTTTATTTATTTTCATTATAAAATCAGGAATAAAAAGATATTTTTATTTTATTTTTATTATTTATATACATAGGTAAAATAAATATATATATATACATCTATATACATGGTATATATGTAATATATTTTTGTATTTTTAATTTTGCTATTTTTATTTTGCTTTTGTTTTAATTGTTTTTATTTTATTTATTTACAATATATAACATAGAATATTTACAAAAAGTTTGGAAATTAATTTTATTTATTTACAAGATTAAATAAATACATAGAAGTGGTTTATGTACATGATGAAAGGGGTGTTTTAATTCTTTTTGATTTTTATTTTTTTTATATTTTACAAGTATTTACAAGCATATTTTTGGTGAGGAAAATATCTTTATTTTATTTACTTAAATACTTACACATGAGCCCCTATCTCCCTCTACTTTGGCTTTTATGCGGTCAGGCCCATGCTGAGCCCTCTCTTGGGTTAGGTTGCTCAATATTTATTCTAAATATTTCCCTCTTTTTATTTTTAATCTTTATTCTTTTATTTTTGCACAAAAACATGCTAATTATAGGTTTTTACACAATGCATGCTTTTGGTAATTATTCCTATTTACACATATCTACATGTATTTGCAAAGGTTTTTGTAGCTAAAATATAAGAATAAAGAGTGATGAATGAGTATTCATCACCCCCCTATACTTAACTTTGCTAGTCCCTTAGCAAACACTTATTTGAAAAAGAAGTGAAAAAGAAAGAAAGAAAAAGAAAAAGAGGATGTACATGGATCAAGGTTGATTATTAAACTTGCCTTCATTAAATTGGGGTATGGAGCTTGATCAGATCTTTGGATTATTAATGTGTCGGAACCTTACTTAGACTTAAGCTTAAAACTCAACAGCCTCCAAGTTCCACTAATCTATAACCAAGACTCCTCAATGCTCCAGATCAGAACAAGTCATCAATCACAAACCCTGAAGACCATGAATCTTTTCTTGTCCTGTGAAAGTGAGGTCTAAGCTCTCCACCTCAGAAATGGCAACTTGACAACCCTCCCCAACAAGGTAACTCTATGACCTCAATCTGGCCACTCTTTCCTCGAGAAGCGGGGTATTCCCTTCTAAGTTCAAGTTCAACTGGCTCAAGAAGAGGAGGAAGAAGAGAATGGGTCAAGGCCAGTGTAGCCAAGTACCCTTGGGAGCTTGACCAGTGTAGCCAAGTCTCCCTGCTGCAAGCTACATCAGGTGGATCATGAAACTCAAGCTTTGCTTATTGTACTCTATATACATACTCCGGTGGGATTATCATTTTCTATCAGACCCACCACTTTTTTGGAGTTCTTTTCTTTTTGCACATTTTTTTTTTCAAGTGCATCTGTACAACATATACATGTGAAGCATATATACAAGGAGTTTTTCCTCTTGAGCCAGTAGACTATCCCTCTTTTGAAGCTTTATTGCAACCCACAACTCCCGTCTTTAGACTTCATGGCAACCAGACCAAGTTGAGACGCACTTCCTTCACTAAAAGAAGAAGAGAGGTTCCACCTAGAAGTACTACCCTCATATGCTACCCCAAGTCAAGGAAGAATGCCTCCTCACCACCTTATCCGTGGAGAGCTCGGTGCATAGTGCTGGTGTCCAAGTAAAGCCATAATCTATATGAGTCATGTGTTGTTGTTAAGTGCTCTACTTAGGCTCATTGAGATGACATGTGATCATAGCCTAGTGGACTCAAAGAATTAAGTCACCATGGACCTGAAAAGCCTTAAACCTAAGCCCTATAAGGTTCCTCTTAGAAGTTAGGTGGATTAAGATCTTAATCAAGCTCCATTTCTCAATTTGATTCTAGGCTAGTTTAAATGTCAACTATCATCCAGAAAAACTATATACATATGTACAAAAGATGCTTATTTACACATATTTTACAAACATGCAAAATTTTTGAAAAATGTTTTGAAATCATGAACGGATGATGCATGAAGTGCAAGTTTTGCAAAAAGATATTTACACACATTTACACAAGATTTTTGCAAACTTTTGATTTTCAAAACATTTTGGAAAAATTTTGTACTATATACATAATTTTGATAAGAAAATATTTACACAAGCTTTACACAAAAGATTTTTGAAATCATTTTTACAAAAATAATTTGTACACTAGCTATTTATGTGCAAATAAAAGAAGTTTATGTACATGGAAAGTTTTTAATTTTTGTGATTTTTAGCCATTTTATTTATTAACACACTCACACAAAGTACGAGTTATGGCTAAAGTATATATGAAATATATACACACCCCCTATACTTAGCTCGAACGATGTCCTCAGAGTCAAGAGCGATGAAGAAGACATAACTCGTGCTAGGTATAGGGAAGTGAAAAGAAGGGCTATAGAAGAAGAATGACATAGAAAAAGTCAACAGAAGCCTCGGGTCTTCCCCCTATACTTAGGATCAAATAATCCTAAGTATAGCAGGCTGTACACTAAGGGAAAACCGAGTGGAGAATGTACAGGGTCTACCCCCCTATACTTAGGGTGAAATATCCCTAAGTATAGACAGCAAAATAGGGGTAGACAGAAACAAAAGAAATACTCAAAAGGTCTCACATCCCCCCTATACTTAGGGTAAAGTGCACCCTAAGTATAGCATAATCAAAAGATGAAGAAAGGGATGTGGGACTAAGGAATGTAGTGATATGGACATCTGGATCTATACAAGGCGGAAGATCAGTGAGACTCAGGCGTGAGATGCATTAGATGTGAGTCAAAGACCACATCTCACGCAAAATGAATAGGGGCAAGATCAGCGACCCGCGGCTCATGATCTAGAAATGGCTTGAGCCGCTGGCCGTTCACTCGAAAGGCACTCTCAGAAGACAACTCAGATATGTCGATGCTACCGTTGTCATGTACCTTTCTGACCAAGTAGGGTCCCTTCCATTTTCTCTGTAGCTTCCCTGGAAATAAACGTAGCCTCGCATCAAACAGCCATACTCTCTGTCCAATCTCAAAATGCTTGTGGCTGATGTGAGAATCATGCCACTCCTTCACTTTCTCCTTATAATGTAGGCTGTTTGAGAAAGCTGTATCTCGAAGCTCCTCCAGGGCTGCCAACTCTGCCCTCCTCTGGTCTCCCATACCATTTGAATCCATCAGAATATCTGTGACTGCCCAAAGTGACTTGTGCCTCAGCTCAACAGGTAAATGGCACGGCTTGCCATATACGAGGCGAAAGGGAGATGTGCCCAATGGTGTCTTGAAAGACGTCCTATATGCCCACAAGACCGAGTCCAAAAGCTGTGACCAATCCTTTCGGTCAGGGAGGACGACTTTCTGCAATATAGTCTTAATCTCCCTATTCGACACCTCGGCTAGACCATTCGTCTGTGGATGGTAAGGTGTAGCAACACGATGGTCTATACCGAACTCGCTAGCAAGGGCCTTCACCTGGTCGTTGATGAAGTGAGATCCCCCATCAGAAATCAGAACTCGTGGAACCCCGAACCGCGTGATGATATGTTTCCTTAGAAATCTGCAAACCGTCCTCGCATCAGCGGCTCGGGCGGGGATAGCCTCCACCCAACAACTAACATAATCTACGGCCAACAGAATGTACTCAAATCCCTGACTCTTAGGGAATGGACCCATGAAATCGATGCCCCATGCGTCAAAAACCTCACAGAAGTGAATGGGCTGCATCGGCATCATATCACGCTGTCCACAAGTGCCCATCCTCTGACAGTCAGTACACCTCTTCACGAACTCATCAGAGTCCTTGAAGAGGGTAGGCCACCACAAGCCGGATTGGAGCACTTTCTGTGCCGTTCTCCTCCCAGAATGATGTCCTCCTGCCTCAAGCTTGTGGCAGTAAGTGAGGACGCTATGGTGTTCCTCCTGAGGAATACACCGACGCCAGACGCTATCCCCTCCTTCGTGGTAAAGGATGGGATCCTCCCAGTGGTAGGACTTGGCCTTCGCGAGGAAGGTCTCAAGCCTCTGCCTGGGCCAATCTTGTGGGACTTTCCCAGCAACGAGAAAGTTCACAATATCGGCATACCACGGGAGTGAGGCGATAGCAAGGATCGCCTCATCTGGGAAGGTATCTCGAATAGGGTCAATCTGCTCAGACTCCTCAGGCTGCTCTAATCGGGAGAGATGATCCGCCACCACATTCTTGACTCCAGGCTTATCCTTAATCTCAATATTGAACTCCTGGAGTAGAAGGATCCATCTAGTCAATCTGCCCTTGGCATCCTTCTTTGCCATGAGGTACCTGATGGCGGTGTGATCTGTGTACAAAGTCACTCTAGATCCAATGATATACGATCGAAACTTATCTAGGGCGAACACTACGGCTAGCATCTCCTTCTCTGTAACCGTGTAATTCCGCTGGGCGGAATCCAATGTGCGGCTAGCGTAGTGAATGGCAAATGGAACTCCATCCCTCCTCTGTCCCAGCACAGCCCCTACGGCAAAATCGGAGGCATCCATCATGATCTCGAATGGGAGAGACCAATCAGGTGGCTGGAGGACAGGAGCCTCAATAACACACTGCTGGAGAGTCGCAGAGGACGAAAGACACTTGTCATCGACAAGGAACTAGGTGTCTTTCGTCAAGAGGTCAGTCAACGTCCGGGCAATCCTGCTGAAATCCTGAATAAATCTCCTATAAAATCCAACGTGCCCTAGGAATGACCGTAGCTGCCTCAAATTGGACGGCGGTGCGAGTTTTCTAATGACATCAACCTTGGCCGGATCCACCTCCATGCCCCTGTTAGAGATGATATGGCCAAGCACCGTCCCTTGAGTCACCATGAAGTGACTCTTCTCCCAAGATAGAACCAAATGGAACTCAATACATCGCTGGAGTACTCGGTCTAGGCAGTCAAGACAGGAGTCGAATCCGTCGCCGTAGACCGAGAAATCGTCCATGAAGACCTCCAAACACTCCCCTACCATGTCCGAGAAGATCGACAGCATGCACCTCTGAAAAGTCGCAGGGGCGTTGCATAGCCCAAATGGCATGCGTCGAAAGGCGTATGTGCCGAAGGGACAGGTAAAGGTGGTCTTCTCTTGATCCTCAGGAGCGATGGCCACCTGGTTGTAGCCCGAGTACCCATCCAGGAAGCAATAATGGCTCTTCCCTGCCAGTCTCTCAATGATCTGGTCAATAAAAGGCAGGGGGAAATGATCCTTCTTGGTGGCCTAGTTGAGTCTCCTGTAGTCAACACAGACCCTCCAAGAGGTGGGTACTCGTGTAGCAATCTCCTCTCCCGACTCACTGATCACAGTCGTGATGCCCGTCTTCTTGGGCACCACATGCAAGGGGCTGACCCACTTGGAGTCGGAAATGGGATAAATAAAATCTGCACTCCACCATTTCGATATTTCCTTCATCACGACCTCTCTCAGGTTGGGGTTCAGTCGCCGCTGGAACTCACGCGACGGCTTCGCCCTCTCCTCGAGATAAATATGGTGGGAGCACACTGATGGACTAATCCCATGGAGATCTGCTACGCTCCATCCGATTGTCTTGCGGTTCTTTTCAAGAACCCCCATCAAACGGGATTCTTGCTCTCTAGTCAGATCGGCGGAGATGACGACTGGGTACATCTATGGCTCGCCCGCAAGGAACCGATACTTCAGCGAAGTAGGGAGCGGCTTCAGCTCTGGAAGGCTGGGTGCTGGCAAATCTGGCTGCGGAAGGAAATGAGTGAATGCTGCTAAGTCTGCCAAATCTGCCTGGGAGAAAGAAAGCGAGCTCTCGCAAACTGGATCTGGAGAAGGCTGCTCAACTGTGCTGTCTCTGATCTGCTCTGCATCTACCTCCTCTTCATCTGTAGGCTCAGGCGGACTCAAGTCTGGCATCTGATCATCACAATCTACCCAATCAGACTCTGGATCCGAGGGATCTGCATCAAACGCGGTGGCATCAGTACCACCGTAACACAAGGTGGCCTCAGCACCACCATCACTGATAGTCGTGTCGCGATCAAGGACCGGCTCTGCTGCCTCGGTAGTATCCTGGACCAAGGCTGTGCTCTCCAGACTCTCCTCTGCTATCATCTCGGCATCAGCTGTATCTGAAAATGAGAGGATGGCCTGTGCTGCAGGATCTGCCCATGCTGCCTCGTCGTCTGTGATCACAAAATCACAGTCCTGGTGGATGTCTGGCTCTGCGTCTGTCAGCTGCTCTGAATCTGTGCTAGCCTCTGAGTGTGCTCTCTCTGGCTCTGTAGTCCTCGACCGTCTCTATTTGTACACTCTCGCCTTCGACGCGAAAGTATACCTTCCCGCTGTCATGATCGGTCACCGCCTTGGCTGTGGCCAAGAACGGACGACCAAGGATGAAGGGAGTATCGGCCACTGAGTCAGGGATCTCCATGTCCAACACTACGAAGTCCACGGGGAATTGCAGGCCCTGAATCGTGACGATAACGTCTCGTAACAACCCCTTCGTCCTCTTGACAGATCGATCAGCGAACTGAAGGACTGTCCTGCTCTGTCGAAGAGTGCCCAACTCGAAGCAGTCGAGAAGGGCTGCCGGAAGGAGGTTGATCAACGACCCGCTATCTAATAGAGTCCGGTCGAACCTCTGCTCACTAATCTGACATCTGACATACGGGGCCCCTGAATCTGGCCTCTTGGCTGGCAGACGGTTCTGGATCGCAAAATACGTGGCTTTCGTCAGCACATGAATCTCTGAAGTGTGGTTCCTCCTCCTCCTGACTGTGGTCCTGTCTCTCAAAGATCGCTGGAGAAGGGGGATGTGCTGCAAAGCCTCCTGGAGGGTCAACTGGATGTGAAATCTGTCGATCATGCTCTGGCTGAATTCCTCCTGCTCTCTCTTTTTTGGGTCTTTTTCTTTTTTCTTCCCCTTCCCCATCTGAAGGTCTCTAGGGAAAGGGATCACAGGGTCCTTCGCAGATGAAGGACTAGGAAAAGGCCTAGACGGCTCGACGACCGGATCCGCACATACATCAAGCACCACAGTGGGACCAGAAGAAACTAAACCTTTTCCTTTATTCAAAACAGTATTCTGAGATACATTAACTCGAGGAAAAATAGCATCTCTATCAAAACAAACACCGGTGGCCTCAGTACCACCTCTGGTTGGCTCCGCAACAGGACGTCTCGCGGCCTCAGTACCGCGGGCTGGCTCGGCTATACTGGTGGTGTCAGTACCACCTCCTCGAACTGGTGAAGCGGCGGCCTCAGTACCGCCGGTGGAATCATCATCCTTGGTGGCATCAGTACCACCGTCATCATCTGGAGCAGCCTCAGTACCGCTCTCCTCCTCCTCATGTGGCGCCCCAGAAGTATCCTCGTGGTGTAGCTCAGACGAGGCGCCGCCGCCTGCTGGTGTCCTACCGCTCCTAAGTGCAACAAAATCAGCATCAAACAGATCCGAAGATGTATCAACAAATGGATCACTAGGAGTGGTGTACTCAGTGGAAACTACCTGCTCAGATTTCCTCTTGAGGTTATTCGGGTTCAGCTCTATCTGTGCAGGGATGGCGGCCTTCCCTCTCACCAGGTCCCGCATCTCCTGGCGGAACTCGTCCATCTCCCGTCTAAATGTAGCCTGCTGGTCCGTGAGGAGGCGGGCTATGTCATCCAAGGCGGGGCTCTCATGGGAGCCCGACGGGTAGCCTCTCTGGTGCTGAGGCTGCTGGAATTGCTGCTGGTGCTGCTGAGAGGGGTAGGAGGAAGAATGCTGCTGGTATGCTGGGTGAGCCTGCTGCTCACGTCTCCAAGACTGTCCCTGCTGCTGATAGGGACGAGGACCGAAGGACGAAGGCTGGTGTGACTGGTATGCTGGGGGCTGCTGCTGCGGCTGGTGATCTCTATGCTGGGTATACTGCCCTCCCTGACCTGATGACTGCTGCTGGGGCTGGGTACCTCCACTCCCCCACCTGAATCCGGGATGGTCTCATCGGATCCCAGGCTGGGGGCGGTCATACCAAATCCCGTTGACATCCATCAACGGCTCTGCATCGTAGGGGGCTGGCGGGAGTACTGCTAGAGGCTGGTCCGCCTGGTAGACCATCATCTGCATATCTGGAGATGGTGGGGACTGGAAAGAGGGCTGCTGCTGCTGGTACGGCTCCGCCTGTACAAGGTGAACCTGTCTAGGCTGCTGTAGGGAGCTGGAGCGCTGGGACGAGCTGCTGCTGCCGCCGGTGTCGCCTCGCGACTGAAGACGGGGCTGTGAAGCCGTCTGTGCCTCCTGGAGACACATGAGCTGGGTCTTCATGTCGCTCAAAGTCTGTGCCATCTATTCCATCTGTGTGATGCTCTGGCACTGCTTCTTCTCTATCAGCTCCATGCGGTCCAACTTCTCGCTGATGATACCCATGTCCGCAACGGACGACTCTGCCTGTGCTGCTGCGACTGCGGACGAACTGGATGGACCTGCATCGACCCGTGCTATCCGCTGGTACTGCACGGGTCCTGGCTGCTGCTGGGGTCTCTGTGTGTACAACCGGGTCTGGGACATCACCATGTAATTCTCGGCCATCTCCTCGTAAATGGCCCAGACCTGGTCGTGGTCCTTGGCGAAGTAGGACCCTCCACAAGAAGCATTCACCAGGCCCTGGAGCTCTGGTGTCAATCCGCTGAAGAAGCTCTGAACTAGGTTCGGCTTGGAAATGTCGTGATGCGGGCATCTGTCTGTGAGCTCTCGGAACCTCTCCCATGCCTCGTGAAATTGCTCATTGGGGAGCATGGAGAAGTTGCTGATCAGGGCCCTCGCTGCATTCGTCCGCCCGAGTGGATAGTACTTGTTCAAGTACTCGGTGCAGAGCTGCTCCCAGGTGTAAACAAACTTCCCCAAGTGTTTCAGCCAGGTGGCTGCTCTATCTGCTAGTGAAAAGGGGAAGGCGATCATCCTGATCGTGTCCTGGTCCACCTGACGGTCGTGGACAGTGCTGCATATCATCAAAAACTCCTGGAGGTGGAGATGGGGCTCCTCTGTCGCGAGTCCGTGGAAGCGGGGGAGTAGCTGCAAAGTGTTCGGGGGGAACTTGAAGTCCCCCACGATCGCTGGAAGTACTACCCAGTGGTGCGTCAGCGTCGATCCGGGGTTGTGTAACTCTCGCATCGGTCTCGGTGGTCCTCCGGCCGCTCCCGCGGCGGTTGCCGCTGCTGCGGTGGCTGCTGCTGCGGCTGCTGCATCCGCATCATCTGGGATCCTCGGTCCCTCTCTCCTCTGCTCTCGCTCTGCTCTCTCTGCTCGCATCTGCTCCATCTCTCTCCTCATGTCTAGCATAAATGCTCCCTGATCCCTCAGCTGCTGCTGGACGGTCTCTAACGAGGCGATCAGGGTGGAGTTGATCGCTCCCTGATCCAGTACGAAGTGCTCAGGCTGACGGGAACGATCCTCAGAACTGCCGGCCATGTCGTCTGCTGCAAAATCAAATGAGCCCAACTCAGGTGCTGTCAAATCTATCAATCTCTCCTCGGGCTCATGTCGCTCAGGTCCGAAAGAAAGGGGGTCGAGGGGGAACAGGGCGGAGTCGTACTCGGGCTCGGAGAGCTGGTCTTGGCTCTCGCGGACCAACCTAGATGACTGGGTAGACGTGCCCGAAAGCGGTGCAGCCAGAGGCTGCCTAAGAGAGCGTCTACCCATCATCTTGATCTAGCGAGTAGGGCGGATGAGATCTGGAGAAACTATGATCACAATGCAAACCCCCGGTTCACCAATGCAACGCGAGCTGAAGACCGTGAAAGTTCGGTCAAATTATCTTGTCAATTTTTATTAGGTAAACACACAAGATATCAGAGCGCTTACATGACCTGTTAGGATGCCCGATGCTACCCCAACCGACTGGCCCGCACGGAAGAGTCGGTAATCAGTCGGGACTAGCACCGGAGGGCTCTACCTAGGGTGCGGGTCACTCTCTCACGCATCCAAACCATACAATGAGGGGGTTGCTCTCCCCAAGACAAAATTTTTAGGGTGAGTATCTTTTAAGATCAATAGTATTAACCAGTCCCAATTTTATGGTTTTTCTTTTTAATCTTTTTCAAATAAAAACAAACGGCCTAGCGAATTTTTCGGTTCTCCTGGTTATTTAGTCCAAAACAGGGGGGAGAAGTCGAAAAAGCTGATGCGCGATGAAATCAATGATGCATGCTGAGTCAGAAATGCGTACCTTGTCTCCAGCACTCTACATGCAAGTGATCCGCGCAGAATTTAAAGACTGAAAATAAACTACCTATATGATGCAACGGGAAAGCCGAGTCCTAGAAGAGCAATTTCTACACGCAGAACTGTCTAACCGGTCACCGACCTCCAAGCCAAAGGGTCCGGTCTTGGCCCACCCCTCCTCTGGCCGACAAATCGGGGGTAGGAGAAAGCGCTTTACAGGATGGGCTGCGGCACGTAGGCTACGAAGGAGATGAGACGGTTATTTTTATTAATGATTTTTAGTAGGTCCAAATAACACACTATAGGAACATGCAATCAATTAGGTGTGGGGATCCTACTAATTACGGCACAAGCAAGAGAAATTCCTAGATCTAGGGGCTCGAGCAAAAACCGCGTAAACACCGGAAAAGGCAGTAAGAAAAGAAAAGAAAACTGCGTCAAAAACCGCGAAAAATTCCTAAGGGTCCCTCGAGCACACCGGTGTTCGGCGAAACAGACCCGCTAAGTCAAAAGTCCACAAATGTCCAATCTGAGTGTCCCTGTATTATTACAATAATAATGAAATAAAAAGAAAAATCCTCTCCCACTCAACTCTCTCTTACTCTCTCCTGCGGCTCCGCAAAGAAAGGAGCCTCCTCCGAGTCTCGCGGTTGCGTCGGCTTCTCGAGATCAACCGCCTCGGTCCTCGGGCCCTTGCAAGAAAAAGCAGAGTGGTCAGAACAAATAATAAAATAATCAGATAAGAAAAATAAATAAAAATGGAAATAATGGTATATGTGCAAAACAAAATAAACACTCAAAATAAAGCAGCAACAAAAATAAAAGAAAAAAGAAAATCAAACAAAATAAAACAAAAACAAAATATAAACAAAAGCCGCGAAAAAGCCGCAAGCTCTAAAAGAGCTACGAAAAGCCGTGAAAACAAAAACGAAAATAAAAATAAAACTACTAAGCCGTGCTCCCCGGCAACGGCGCCATTCTGATGACACGACTGAGCACTCGGGTAAAAGGTACTAAATAGGTCATTGCGACCCAAGCGATCAGACGATGTGTCAATCAAGAAAAATGAACCACTAAATAAAAAGATAAAATCAATCAAAATGCGGAAGCGGTCCTGCTATGGGATTAACCTGGTATAGCGACCAGGGTCGAACTCAAGGAGCACGGGTTGGCCTCTCGGCCTACGAAGTAGTAAAAAGAAATAAAATCAAAGAAGAAAATATTTTTAGTGGTTTTTAATTTATTTTATATTTTTTTTGGATTTTTAATATATTAAGAAAATAAGAAAAGCAAGTAAACACTCACTTCAACAATTTATTTAAAGTACTAAAATCAACCAAAAATTCAAACAAAAATATTTTTATGTATTTTATAATTTTTTATGTTTTTGGTGAATTTTTGAGAATTTTCAAATGGTTATTTAATTTTCTAAAAATCAAACCGTGACTAAAATAAATGGTACTGTCCAGCCGAGCCAAAAATCCCTAGATAAAATATCTAAGAGCCCTAAAATGGCTGGGAGGTAATTTTCCTGTAAAGAAGACAAAATGAGGAAAATTTAGGCACCAATTTTATTGTTTTTGGATTTTTAATTTATTTACTAGAATTTTTATAGGTTTTTGAGTGTTTTTACGTTTTTAGTGATTTTCAGTAATGAAAAATAGCCAAAATTGGCTAGAAAATCAAACTAAGTAAGACAAACAGTAAATAATTTTTATAGAATTTTTACGCAAGTTTTAATATTTTTTATGATTTTTCAAGTTAGACAGTAGCAAAAATAAAGGTTTTTGATTTTTTTAAAATATCAAACGAAATCAAAAATGTCCTCAAAAATCCACAAAAATTTTACACCGTGGCAGGAGCCATGTATCCAATTTTCGTTGGATTTGGAGGTGATTTGCTATTTTATTCAAAAATAAAGAAGGGTCACTGTGCACAGGGACCAAAGTGCAAATACCCAAAGTTCTGGGGGGTCTGGTGCAAAATACCCAGCAAAACACGCGCCACGCGCGTGCCTGGGGCACTCAAGGACCCAAATGTAATAAAAATAAATCCCGAGGACTTATTGGTAACAGGTACCAAAAGTCCAGGGGCTCATTTGCAAAATACCCAAAATATAACGCACATGCTCAAATAAACCACGCACAGGGGTATAAATGTAAATAAGTAAAACTTTTCATTCAATCAGGAACAACCAGAACTACAGGGGCCTCTATTGCAAATAATCCAGACAAACACGTGACGAAACACGTGGCATACAACACACAGGGGTATATAAGCAAATAAAATAAAGTACGAGGTCCACTATGCAAATAACCCTAAAACTAAACAACTAAGTTCAATATTTACAGGACTAAAACGAAATAAAAGAAGAAAGAGGGCCTAAGGGTAAATTACCCTTTATTAAGCGGAGCGGCTGGATGGACGCCACGTGTCTGATCGAGCAGTCAAGAGCGACTGGGGGTCCAACGCTGCTCTCCTCGGGATGATCCAACGGCTGGGGCTAGTCCACGTGGTGCATCGGACGGTGTCAGGCGCTGATGGCTAACCCGCTAGCCTCGGACGATCCAGATCGATCCTCGAAGATCTAGCGGTAGCTGCAGCTCCACGAACGGACGAACGTGATGTAATCTGGAGCGTCGAGGTCAATCTGACGGCGATGGAGGATGCTGGAAGAACAGGTCCCCGACGGGACTCGCCGGCCTCGTGCGTGCGCTGGGCTCCTCCTGGGAGCACTCTGAATGTCGGAGAAGAATCGTGGAGGGCTCCCGCGTCTGCCGGTAAGCTCCGATGATCGAGACGAGCTTCGAGAAGCTCGGGCGAGGTCGGCGGAGCTGGGCCTCCTGGCCTGAATGACCAAAGCCCTCAGATGGGCTTGGTAGCACCTGCAAAATAGCTCAGGAGACTCGCGGGTCGAGGGCAAATTGCCTCGACCCGGTTAGGCGTAGCGACGGTGAACGGTGGGTCGGAATGGCGAGCTCCGGTGAAGGTGGTGGACGGAGGAGCTCGGTTCCCAGCTCCTTTGCGAGCTGGGTTGAGCGGAGGGGTGCAGAAGGTGCGTCGGAAGGAGGTGAATGCGATGGTCGACTCCGATGATCGAAAGGGGTAATGGATTGGTCGGAATCGAAGATATACAGCGGCGGCGCGATTTGGGCGTAAATGGAAATCGACGAAAAAAGAGAGCCTAAGGGGCTACCTGGGTGGTCGGAGAGACTGGGGAGGAGCTGCTGAAGCTCCTGGTCATCGCCTCAAGGATCGTCTCCCTCCGAGGCTCGGAGCTCGCGCTGGTGGCGGAGCTACGGCGGTTGTGCTCGCCGGATCGATGGCCAAGCTCCCTCTCCTTGCTTCGACAGGTCGGGACGCAAGCTGTCACTCTCGCGGACGCTCTGGAGCTCACTGGGGGTGGAGACAAGTGACCAAAGATGGAGAAATGAGGTGGCGGAGCTCGCTTATGTATGCTGGAGGGGTCCGAGAAAGATGGCTCGGGTAGGGCGTGGAGGCGCGCGGATCCCGAGGTGGATGCCCGGTGAGGATGTCGGATGTGGTCGGATCAAAAGGGACCCGGGGTTTGGTGGAATGGCGATCGGGTCGAGCGGGTATAATTTTGAGAAGTCGGGTCCACGACCCAGATCCGCGGGAGGTGGTTCTGGGGGGGTAGTTGACCGGGCTGTCAACATCCCCAGGACCCAATAGGAATGGGCCACGTGGCTGAATTTTGAAATGAAATTTAAGGGGAGCTAGGGCCCGATTCAGCAAAAACTTAAAACATGAAATTTTTTTCTTTTATTTTTTTCTATTTTTTAGTGATTTTTAATTAATTTTTAGAAATAAAAATAAGGTATATACATAGTATGTACTATATAGGTATATGTACACAATTAGGGTTTTTAATTTTTGATTTTTTTAATTATTTTTACACCATTTTATCCTCATTTTATATTTTATTTATTTTCATTATAAAATCAGGAATAAAAAGATATTTTTATTTTATTTTTATTATTTATATACATAGGTAAAATAAATATATATATACATCTATATACATGGTATATGTGTAATATATTTTTGTATTTTTAAATTTGCTATTTTTATTTTGCTTTTGTTTTAATTGTTTTTATTTTATTTATTTACAATATATAACATAGAATATTTACAAAAAGTTTGGAAATTAGTTTTATTTATTTACAAGATTAAATAAATACATAGAAGTGGTTTATGTACATGATGAAAGGGATGTTTTAATTCTTTTTGATTTTTAATTTTTTTATATTTTACAAGTATTTACAAGCATATTTTTGGTGAGGAAAATATCTTTATTTTATTTACATAAATACTTACACATGAGCCCCTATCTCCCTCTACTTTGGCTTTTATTCGGTCAGGCCCATGCTGAGCCCTCCCTTGGGTTAGGTTGCTCAATATTTATTCTAAATATTTCCCTCGTTTTCTTTTTAATCTTTATTCTTTTATTTTTGCACAAAAACATGCTAATTATAGGTTTTTACACAATGCATGCTTTTGGTAATTATTCCTATTTACACATATCTACATGTATTTGCAAAGGTTTTTGTAGCTAAAATATAAGAATAAAGAGTGATGAATGAGTATTTATCAAGCACCCTCCTCAGATGACCAAAGCAGCGGAGTGTGATCGGAGTGAACGCGTGGTAAAGCCCAAGCTCGGGATAACGGAAAAACCTCCAGCCCCCCATGGGAGAGGAGGAACCTGTCCAACCTCGATCTCGACCTTGAATTCCTCCATGTGTAAGTACAACCAGCAGCATCCACCACTTCCAACCCAAGGGTATGAATCTGATTCCTGAAGTCCTCCGAGCCCACATCTCTTCCTCCTCCCATTCCCGACCTGTCCTCTGGGAACAATGTCAGATTTAGATCACCACCGATAAGCCAAATGCCAACCTCTCTCTCTGCAGGAATCCTTGCAAGATCCTCTGCCAGCGAAACCGGACTTGGAGAAGCCGGTCCGTAAACGTTGGTCACAATAAAGATGACCCCATCCATCCTTCTCTTTAGAGTCACTGAAAGAGAAAAAATAGATCTTCACTCATCCAACATCTCGAAATCTTCACGCTTTCAGCCAAAAAGAAGGCCGCCTGCCGCGCCTTGAGATTCCACCTCCACAAAGTCATACATTGTTCCCCCGCTCAAGTCCCGCCATCCAGCTCCCCTGGGTGTCGAACATTTTGTTTCTTGAAAGAGCACAATATCAACATGAGCCTCCATCATCAACTTCTTCACCCCCAACCATTTTTCAGAGCGGCCCAACCCTCTTACATTCCAGGATAGAACCTTCATATATGAACATCACCTGACCTCCCACGGGGCGGCACGATGCCCAAACCTTCTGCAAATTTTCTGTCTAGCAAACTGAAATAACTAGGTTTCCCGATTGGCGACTCCAGATCTTGCACCCTCCCTTTTGGGACACCGTCATCTTCATGATTGGACAACAAGCTTGCCCGCAATAGATGATGATTTGACTTCTTAGTATCACTTTGTAGCTTCTTCTCGCCCCCCAAGAACAAAGCCTCCTTCTCCCACCATCGACAACTCCCTCCTTGCCCAACTGCTCCTCTTCCGACAAAGCTACCAAACCATCACAGATGCTCCCACCACCCGCAAACACACCACCCGTGTCTTCAGCCCCCTCGCCCCCTGCTGTCTTCGATGATTCTCCTGGGAAAAAATTGCCCCCTGCTCTCCAGACTTCAAAGAAGCATACAACCTAGAATCTGGCTCACCTCCGGACCTACCTATTGCCGCTCTCCGAACGCTAAAAATCTCCATTTTCCAGGACCGGATCCGTTCCCCTTTCATTGACACCACCATCTAGCTCAGACCAGCATGGTATCCTGCCCCCAGATAAATCCGCCCCTTCATAACTTCGAAGGTCCACGACCAAATTGATGCCTTGGTCCACCATCAGCATTCCGTCATGCTCCTCCTGCGAATTCAGTGATACAGAATTCTCAAAAATCCCCTCAGTAGGGACACCAAGAGGTAAGGTCTGTGGCCGTACATCCGCACACGATTGATCTTGCATTAGGGCCGAATGCAACGATGAGAAAGATCCAGAATGGATACCAGTCCCCATGGCAATATTCCCACCCTCATCAATTTGTGCCCGTGGACCCCACCCCGCTACCCCCACTTCAGATTGGCGCCCCTCCCCACCACATTTACCTTCCGTAAACTCCTCCCCCCATTAACAACCACCCTCCCAATAACTCCCGCCACTTCATCCCTCCCAATTACCTCCGTGGCCCCCACCACAGCTGGGCTCTCCAAACAATGCGGAACCGCCCCTCCCAATAACGAGCCATGCTGGCCTTCCTCAAACAACTGTAACCCCCTCCCTCCCATTAACTTCCCTTGCTTCAAAACGTTACAGACCCCCTGCGCATGATCCACGCCCGCCTCTCCCCCAATAACAAACGTGGGGCCCAACACAGCTGGCCCCCCTGCTTCCGTCGGGTCATCCGCACTTTTCATGGCCGAATTCAAACACCACGCCAGATCCAATGTACCAAAATTAATTGCGCCACCTCCGCAATTACGCACCATCTCCACCACCGATCGCGGAAGACGAACAGACGTCGGGCCCCCAAACTCCTTCGTAACCGCCGCCGCCGCCGGAGCGGCTACTCCGGCTATAACATCCTTGGCAGAAAGGGAGGAACCCGCTCTTCCTCCTTCTCGGACCGATGCCTCGCGATATGCCAGCCCCGGCCGTTCTTCCCTCAAGCAAAAGCTCGAGGAAATTTCCAAGCACAGATGATGACCTTTTTCCCTCACAGACCACCTGCCCAACAAGCGTGGGTGCAGCGAGCGGACCCGCACAATAGCGTCAACTTCTTCTTCTGGGTAGCGCCCAGTGGAGGCCAAGCCCTCTACCACAGCAATTCCGGACAGCAGCTCCCGCACCCGGTGAACACTTCACCATCGAAAAGGAATCCCTTTCACCTTCACCACATTTAGGAACCCCTGGGATAGCGACCCGTCCCCCCCGTGAACCCGCCTCCACTTCAGCGAGGACTTTCCCGAACGTGATAAGGATAACAGTGCATCGGCCTCCCCCCCAAAAGGTCGCGAGCCAGCACCCGCCAAGCCGATAAAGCCGCCATGTCCCCCCTGAAAGAACCTCCCGTCACCAAACCAACATCCGAAGAACCTTTGAAAAGAGCTTCCCTGCCTCCGCCTTCGCCAATCAGCAAACTATCCGTAGGCCCAGGCTCGGACGATATATTATCCGCAGGCCTAGGCTTGGACGAAATCCTTCCCGCACGACAGTGCTTGCTCCGATGTGCCAAACCTTTGCATCTAAAGCACCGTAGAGCATCCCTGCACTGCCTCGCCCAATGAGCGAGCGAGCCGCATCTATAACATCCATGATCGAAGGGTAAGAAAACCCCACTGCGCTTGTCCGCACTCTGAGAAAGAACTCGCTCCTTAGGAACACCGTGCGTAACCCCGACGGGATCACGCTCTCCCGCAGCCTTGGCCGGGCGTCATCGGGAACCGACGACAATCCACTCTCTACCGCCGCCGCTCATTCCCCCCTCACCTCTCTCAACTCTCAAAGGATCTATACTCTTTTTTTATATGAAGAAGGAATATAATACAATATAATTATATGAGCCTATCAAGGAGCTCAACTATCATTGACGAAAAATCACACATTTTAATTATCATTGCATGTTAAGAAAAGACAAGATCAAACTTATATAGAAAGTTGATACATATTACTTTTATTATTTGAAATAACGGGAAAGTAAAAAATAACATAGCAAGATAAAACCTCTTCATTGAACGTAAGGATCTTCAATATCGAAAAACCAAGCCATGAAATAAAATATACAAAATTTTTGATGTACAAAGGAACAACTTGCATTATGGTGAGAAGAACTTGTATACTACTCATATGATGATAAATATCATCATGACAATAATAATCATCATGGATTGCACGCAAGGAAAATCAAAACAAAAAAGGCAGCAGAGAGATATGCAGATAAAGTTCAAGCCACGACAAATGTTGAGAAACTTGAAGTAGCATAACCATCATTTTCATGTGCTAGGAGAAATGCCACCATAATCTACCATGGATTTTTGGGTTCTCTGGTAGATGACGAAAAGGGAAATGAAAAAGGTAGTGTAAGGAATGTGAGAACATGAAAATAAATGTGTGCATGATGAATTAGAATAATGATAATAAATATTTACATCTTTCCTAGCAGATTTTATGACTTATATTTTTTATTCTTTTTTATATCCAACATTTAGTCTTTAACTAATAAGATTATGCATGCAAGCATATATATATATATATCTATATATATGCATACATAATAAATTTGATATGGCTTAGAGTGCTTTGTAATCCTCTTAATGCATCAAATTTTGTGAATAGCACACTAAGATTGATTATTACTTATACAAAGTAATGCATAACTAAACTACCACCACTGAGCTAAAATAAGAAGTAAAGACATGAACGGAGATGTTTTATGTAACCGATGCATGAAGGATACACATCTCTCACTCATATCATATTTCGAAGTTAAACCACTTAAACTTAGTTATAAATGGGAAATGAAAGAGATTGAGTCTCACTAAGAGCGCCTAATGTTGCTATACATGTCACAGAATGAAAAGTCATGTCAGTGTATTGTGGGAGTATGGAAATCATAGCGGTGAAGCGTGGACATGATAAATCATATCAATGAAGCCTAGATTTTTGGACATGCGAGCCCACGACGAGCCATTATGCAATAAATGTTATTACGAATATCATTCCCTGATCCGAAATGAAGAATAAATAATTTACATAGTAGGTCCATTAGTACAATTAGGGTTATGTACCTGATGAATCCACATTTCATCATCTTTATTATATCATTTTGGCACCAAAAACCCTAGCAAATGCCTGTAAATAGCAGTAGATATAGCATTTTAGCATTCATGCATATGTGTGTAAAAAGTGTATAAAATACTGTTTTTAATGCCAAAATTATAGAATAAAGAAAAGAAAAGAAAAAGAATAAAATATTGTAAATATTTTATGACCCGAAACCCCGAGACCTAGGCATCTTGATGAATAGGTCGACAAGGAATAAAGTAGGGGGAGATAAGGGCCAAATACCTATATTTACTAATTCATTCTTTATTCATTTTGGGACCTATTTTTGGTTCCACTTTTATACATCAAATAAAGAAACTCTGTACATGAAAATTGTAGATAATTAAATAAAGAAAAATACAAATCAATTTCACTGAAAAATAATGTACAGATAAAAAGTTATGGTCTGAATAAAAATCCAGAATCCCAACTTCCCAGACCTGTATCTCACAAATGAAAACTCCAAATGCAGCAAACTCACCTTTAATTGTATATAGAATAAAATAATCTATTTAATGGCAGTGGTTTCGCATTTGGCGGAGCTACGGTTTGAAATTTGAGTTTTGGACCCACATTGTACAACTGTACAGATTAAAATATTCATATTTTTATATTTTTATAATTATGTAAATATTACTTATAATAATTATGTACATTAAAATTGGAATAAAAACCTAAACAAAACTTAAAATAAAGTACTTACATATTTGAAACCTAGGTATTATACCTATACCCATACCTATATAAAGTATACTTATATTTTATTAAACATGCAAAACACATCAGAAAAAAATAAAAATATATTTGTGTATATAAAAGTATTCTATAATTTTAGAAAATAATAAATAAAACTAATAAAGTTAAAATACACAGAATAAAAATAAAAGATTAAAATATATAGATAATATACCTATATAGGGGTATAAAAGTAAACTTGTAAAATATACCTAATAAACATAAATAAAAATTACTATAAAATAGTTTATAAAATTATAAACACTTTTTTTATAACCTAAATAAAATAATACCATTTACTATTTTAAAATGATTTTAGAAATAATTTTTTCCAGGTTTTTCCTGGTTGGTCCACGTGGACCAACCAGGGGGCTCGGATGGTTGACCCAGGTCAACTATCTGACCTGCACCTGTGGGCTGTGTCAGAATGGGTTTTGACCTATTTTCTTGGATTTTTCTAGGGTGCTCCTTACATCTTTTTGTGATGGAGTCTTCAGGACTTTTGATGCACATCTACCCATGAATCTCGCCCAAGGTTATTTTCGGGCATCGCATCACTATGGCGCCCGTTGCCACCTCGTCTTTCACGCCACTTGACCATGTTTCAAAACGAACCCCCCGACTTCCCTTTGACCCTGGATCACTCTTCCACCTCCGAATCCCTAACCTAGGTCCTTGGCGTTACTCTTGGTGACAGCAGGAGTTCGTAGGACCTCTCAACGGGTCAAGGCGGCGTCGAATCGAGTCAGGTCCCCTCGCTGGAGTTCTCGCCGGAGGACTTCTCGTGCACGCACGGGTGAGGTCCCTTCTTCCCCTTTTTCTCTTCTGTTCCCTGATGTTTTAGTGTTAAAAAGCCTCAGTGGCATTTTCTTTGTCAAGATCTACCGCTTAATCATCCTCATCGTGCTCCGATTCGATCTTGGCCGGCATCGAGTCTCGCCGGCCTTAATCTCCCTTCCCCCTAGCCGTATTCCCCTGTGAAACACCCCACGAGGTCGGGGCATTTTGCCCCCGATCTCTTCACCCGCTGTCCTTGCAGGTTTGGAAGCCATCCACGCGCCTGGGGGAAGTTTTGCACCTCGCCGGAGCGAGCTTGGAACCTCCAAGCTCTGCCCTCGCCGCGGGAGAGCCTTGGCCTTCGCCTGGGCATTTTGAAGCCGCCAGACGACAGAAGACCCCTGCAGGAGCTCACGGAGGTGGTCGGGAACCGCCCAGGTGCCCGGAGAAGCCGCTCCTCGTCGATTCAAACTCGACAGGAGCCTGTTCTTCGGGTGTTCTTGGAGGTCCTCTCCTCGCCGTCCGATCGAAGGCTGATTGCCCAGGATCGCAACCACCGTAGGATCAAGTCCGGCCCCAGCCGTTCGATCGACCCTGCATCTTCTAATCCAAGCCGCCCAGCCGAAGGGGTATCGCGCACGGAGGACGCGCCACGTGAAGTTAAGTGAAGCCGATCAGCCGTTGGATGCGCCCCCTGTGTGGGTAATTTTGCTTAGCACCCCTACGCCTTTTTGTATTACGCTTTAACCCGGAAACATTCATCGGTAGTGTTAAATTTTTGTAATTTTTATATCCGTCCCCCGGGTATTTTGTATTATGCCCTGCCAGTAGCGCACGTGAGCCATCACGTGTTCCCTTAGCCACTTTGCAAGTCCGCCCAGACGTTTTGGATATTTGCCAACAGGTCCCCCCCAAGCGCGTGCGTTGCACGCGCGTGGGTGGGTTATTTGCAGCCTTGCCCTCACGGCTTTTGTTTTTTGTAAAAGGTCCGTTAAATTGAATATTTAGTGCTAACTTTTGTGAAAAATTGCATGCATTCCCTTGAATGTCTTAAGATTTGCGTGTATACCCCTGCTAGCCTTGATATTTTTGCTTGCTAGATCTATTTAATTAAGGCATCATCTAAATTCGAAAAATTCTCAAAAATTCAAGTTAAGCTCCTGGGTGCTTGCACTTTAACGCCATAGATTTAATTTTTGATTTTATCGCATTTTTATATTTATTAAAAATCAAAAATAGCCATTTTCAATACTGTCTAGCTTAGAAAATACCAAAAAAATATTAAAAGGCCTTAAAAAAATTCCAAAAATATTCCCTATTGTGTATTTTGACCTATTTTAGTTTCAGTCCAAAAACACTAAAAATTTCAAAAGAAAAATCTTAAAAATTCAAAAATACTTAAAAACGTCAAAAAATATAAAAAATTGTAGAAAATCCCAAAAATTGTAAACTCAAGTTATGTAGTCTCCTGTTTTTATTATCTTTATTGGAAAATTTGTTTGGAAAATTTTTGTGACTATTTGATATTTTTAATTCCAATTTTACCCCCAGTCAGTAGCTTATTCACTGTTTTGTTTTATTTTGTTATTTAAAAATACCAAAAACATTCTAAAAAATACCCAAAAATCACAAAAACATTAAAAATTTATAAAAAGACCAAAAAGATTTTATTTCTGAATTTTTGACTATTTTTGCATATTTTTATAAATATTTTATCTTGTCTTTTATTATATTGCTTTCTTATTCCAATATTGAAAAAGGAAAAAAATATAAAATCTAAATTATAAAAATCAGAAAATTAAAAACCAAAATAAAAAATTAAAAATTAAATAAAAAATAAAAAAATAAGTAAAATTAAAAACCCACAAAAAATTAGATTGGCTAAGTGGTTTATTAGACCTAGGTCTTGACTCTTGTCTATACTCTGCACCGTTGTTTCTTGTGTTCGACCCCTACTTGCTTGCCATTGTACATTTCTTAGTAGGGTATAATAAATTTTAATCCTTGCTATTGATTGCCTGATTGATTGTGTGGGTTAATTGTTGACGAACGAGGAGGCTTGAGTAGTCGCATCAGCGACAATGAGTCTGATTTGTCAGTCCACTAATTAGCGGCTTCGCTTTTTCGCTTTTCAAATGGCGCCGTTGCCGGGGAGCATCGGCTTGTAGAGTACCTTGGTGTCTTTTATTTACTTAGCCATTTTTGACTATTTGTTTCTTGTGCATAATTTGTTTTGAACTGTCTGACACCTCTTTTGTTTTCTTGCGAGGGACCACTCACCGAGGAGGATCGCCTAGGGGATCCTACGCATCCTTGGGAGAAGGAGCTGGGTATTCTACCCTAGCTGGTAGGAAAGCAGGAGAGCTTTAGAGAGAGAGACAGTAGTTTTTTTATTTTTGTGAGAGAGAGCCATTTTAAATTGTAATAATACAGGACTTGGACATTCGGACACTCAGGCCTAATTTCCGGGTGATTGTTCACCCGGGGGCTCACCGCGGCTTTCTCGTGTTTCTCGACTGTCATTTGCCGGTTTTGATTTCTTTTCCATTTCTTTTGTGGATTGAGCCCTTAGACCTAGGTATTGCTTGATCGGTTAGATTAGGTCCAAACACCTTAACAACAATTGCATGTACCTATAGCTCGTGCTTAGTTTAATTAAACAGCTAATTCACTCTTCTTTGATCCGCACGCCGCGAGCTCTCCCTGCCAAGCGCTTCTCCTAAACTCGATGTGTCGAGAGAAGGAGGGGTGAGCCTAGACCGGACCTTAGGATTGGAGATTAGTGGTTAGTTTGTGGTTCTTCACGCTAGCAGTTGCCTATCTTAGGATGATTTCCGCCTTACATACCGGCATGTAGTTAGGTTTATAAATTCTGCTTTGCATCCCGCATGGAGAGAGCTGGGATTCGCTGTAAGTCTTCTTACTTTTCATCCATCATTTAGACACAAAGGTGAGATTTCCACCTTGGTGTCGACTTGCATCGGCTTTTCCGACTCTATTCTCCCTCTGTTTTTGGACAAAGTAGGATCAAGAAAACACAAAATCGTTAGGTGCTTGTTTGAATTCACTAAAAAGAAGCGATAACACCAAAAAAATTAAAAAAGAGTCTGCTAAGAAAACTTTGACCTAAATAAAATTGGTAATTGGACTCATTGATTGGGGAGAGCAACACCCTCACTTGTATTCATGTTGCATGGGAAAGTCTCCTTCCAAGTGAGCAGAGTGCTTCGTAAGGATTAGAGCCCAAAACCCAACTTGTGGCTGCCTTGTGTATCGCCTGGATTTCCGAAGTATTGGCGCTACTATCGTACGTAGGCGAGTAGGGCTTGGTCACCATTGGTGACTCACTATTGTGTGAGCATCGACCTTGTCCGAAGTACCGAGCATAGGCCACTGATGAATCTCCATTTCATCACCTTTATTCTATCATTTTGGCCTAAAAAACCACAGCAAATGCATGTAAATAGCATCAAATTGTACATAATAGCATTCATCATTCATTGTATTAATTATACATTAAATAATGTGTTTAATGCCAAAATTATAGAATAAAGAGAAGAACAGAAAAAGGAATAAAATATTGAAGATATTTTATGACCCAAACCCCGAGACCAAGGCCAGCATGGAATTGGTCGACAAGGAATAAAGTAGGGGGAGATAAGGGCCAGTGTACAATAAATACCTCATTTATTCATGCATTTATTTATGCATTTTTGACACCTATTTTGTACATAATTATTTATTCATCAAATAAAGAAACTTTGTTCATGAAAGTTGTAGATAATAATGTAAATAAAAATACAAAATTTAGTTTGTGTAAAAATAATACTCAATGTACATTTTATACACAGAATAAAAAGCCAAAATCTCAACTTCACAGACCCATATCATGCAAATAAAAATCCAAATCACCCAAACTCACCTTTAATTGTATATAGCTTCCCAAAAACTATTTAATAAAATTGGTTTCATAATTTTTGGAGTCCATCTGCAAAAGTTAGGTTTTTGGCCTTCATTGTGCAGCCTGCTTGATTAAAATATTCAATATATTCATTGTCCATTATTTTTGTCCAATTATATTTTTAAAATTTTGTAAATAATGTATATAATACATGTATATACTGAAATTTGAATAAAACTAAAAAGGATTAATAAAACAAAATAAGCCTATGCAAGTTAATAGGCAAAATACCTATGATCAAGTATGTACATAAATAAAAGGGGAAAACATTCTTTAATTATCTTCTTATTTTATATTTTTATAATAATGTAAATATTACATATAACTCATTAAAAATGTAAATCCAAAATAAAAATCAAGAAAATACATTAAACAAATAAAGTATGAACAATATATAGGTAAAAGACCTACAATTATGCCTACATGTACCTACCCCTATTTATTTAAAAATGAAAATAAACTCATAAAAATTAAATAAAAATACCTTTATACTCACAAAAATAAGTTATAAATTTATAAAATAATAAAATAAAATAATAAAATAAAAATAAACAAAATAAAAATAAATACATAAAAACATACTTATAAATACATTATTAAAATAAACCCGTAATAAAACACTTCAAAAAATTAAATAAAAATCGTAAATAAATACTACATTAGTTAATAAACATTTTTTATTTTATAAATAAATTCTAGTTAATTCATTTCCTACATGTAATAAATGGGTCAAGTTTGGTCTGACTTGGGCCAATCAGAGGCCAGGGACTGTTGACCTCTGGTCAACTCCCCCCTGCGCCTCTGACTCCCGTCAGAACCATCAAGTCTCCTGTTTTCCTCCCTTTTTCCCGCTCGACTCGTCCATCGTTGGCTGTCGATGTCTTCTGACAAAATGATCTCCGATCATTGTACATCACCGCCACCAACCCAGATCGGCCCTCTAACCTACCGATTTTTCGTGGTGCCCTGGTTAATAAGGGTCCATACCCATATCTATAAATAAATCCTTCGACCTCCTATCCCATTTTGGTCTCCCTTCGGTCGCTTTCCACCCTCAATTCCAGCCCGTGGAGGATCCTCGTGACAGGGGGGTGCTCCTGGCAGTCTCAGACGGTCGGAGGAGTCGAAGGAAGTGCCCACGACCGCCGCTTGCCGGAGGTCCTGCTCCCTGGTCGACCACCAGGTATAAGAGCTGTTCTATCCCAATTTGTAGCTTAGTTTTAGTTTTTAATCTTTAATATAGTCTTTAGAGTAATTAGTAGGACCTTAGGTGCTTGATTAGAACCAGATCGAAGTTCGTCGGAGTTCAGCTCCGGCGAACCTCTCTACCCTGATCGACACACGAATCGACCCCCCGCTTCATCTCATTTCATTTCCCTACACGTTCCTCGCTTAACCCACTCATCAGATCAACCAGAGCCTCGCCAGCTCTGCGAATCGAGGTCCACCTCCTCCGCTTCGCCGGACCTCGCCACCCCCGGTCATTCCTTAGCCCTTTAGCCTTAACTCCTGGTCGAGGAGAACCTCCTCGAGCCCCTCATTCTTTTGGTGCAGGTCTGAAGCTGAACGGAGCCCCCTGGGGCTCGATTCAACCCCCTGCGAGGTTCCAGGACCCCCCTTTCTTCTCCGAGCTCGTTCAACCGATCTAGGGGGTCCTGGGCCTTCTGGAGTACCTCGGACAGTGCGCGCCACCTCGCCGGACGTTTGGAACCCATCGTCAGCAACCTGGAGCGCCTGGAGGCAGAGAAATCAACGATCGAAGCCAGGGAAGCCAGCTGTTCTTCCCTGTTCTTCGCGAGCAGCAGCCACCATCGGATGAAGGAGATGGCCCCAGATCTAATCAGGGCCGTCCGTGTAGCAGATGCCTCGGCCGTGCGATCGGACTTCAGATGCAATCTCGGTCACAGATCGTCGAAGGGGTATCGGGCTTTGAGGGCTCGACACGTGGATAAGTGGCGCGCCCATCGTCGTTGGATCGCGCGCATGTTGGGGGTAAATTTCAGACACCTCCCCCCGCTTTTTGTATTTATCTTTTAATGCTATAAATAAAAATCCCCGTTGTAAATAAATTGTAAAATTTATGGAAGGCCCCCTGTAGTTTATGTATTTACATATTAGTCCCTCCGCGCCTCACGTGCAGCACCCACGTGAGGCGCGTGATTTTTGCACTTAAACCCCGCCGGGTTTTATTAATTGTAAAATGGCCCTGAAAATAAAAGTAAATGTTTATTTTTGTTGTAATTTTTGCATGGATGCCCCTGATAAATATTTTAATTACAAAAATGCCCCTGCCAAGCCATATATTGTTGTATGCTTTGTTCATTTATTTTGTGCCTCATATTAACTTGAAAATTTTTGCAAAAATGGATATAAGCTCCTGTTAGCTTGCACGCCATATTTTTGGATTTTAAGTTTGTTGCACTTTTGCATTTATTAAAAATCAAAAACATGCCTTTTAATTACTGTCTAACTTATAAAATTCCAAAAAATTATTAAAAGACCTCGAAAAATTCCAAAAAAATTCCCTAATATGTACTTTGACCTATTTTAGTGTCAGTCCAAAAATCCCTAAAAATCTCAAAAGAAAAACCTTAAAAATTCAAAAATACACAAAAACTTCAAAAAATGTATAAAATCGAAGAAAACTCAGAAAAATATAAACTCAGTTCCTAGTTCCTCTATATTTTATTACCTCTATTTGAAAAATAGTATGGAAAAATTTTGTGGCTGTTGGGTATTTTTGATTCTTATTTTACTTACAGCCAGTACCTATTTCACTGTTTTCCTTTATTTTAGCATTTAAAAATACCAAAAATAATTTGAAAAATACCAAAAAATCACCAAAACAGTAAAAAATTATGAAAATCCCAAAAAGATTTTATTTCTATATTTTTGAGTGTTTTTTATATATTTTTATAAATATTTTGTCACCCTCTCTCCCCTTTGTATATATATTCCTCTATTAAAAAAAATATATATAGATCTATATATACATCTAGATATATATATTGATATATAAAATTCTAAAATTAAACAAAAAAAGTTATTATTTATATCCATATATATCTATATCTAATGTATGCATTATATACTATATAGCTACCCTCTAGGGATATATTTATAACTTTATATATTTATATATTCTCTAAATTATATATATATGTTTCATATTATTACTGTAAAAAAATAATAAAATAAATAAATAAATAATAATAATAAAAATAAAAATAAATAAAAAATTATAAAAGATAAAAACCCACAAAAATAGGCTTCACACATGGATGACTCTGTGATAAATGCACACCATAGGCTATTGCATTTTTGTATTGCCCTCCGTGGTTCGACATCTACATACTTAGTCACTGTTCATTTTGTGGTAGAGTAATAAATATTAATTCACATTTTTGGGCTTAATTCATTCATTCTTTTATTGTGGGTTAATGGCTGATCAACATGGTATTCTGCGAGCGGTCGCCTCAGCGACACTTTATACATATTATTCATGGTGACCCTCGTATGAATCCACCGTGTTATCAGGCACACCTTTACGGGTGTGTCTGTCTCACCGTCTGCGTCCGAGTAGGATCTTGCACACTCACGGGTGATTCCGTTGCGAGCGAGATCCGAAGTATCAGTTTCTCCTATCGGCTTCCTCCCTCTATTTCTTTGGCTGAGTAGGGATCCAGGAAGGGTTACAAGGACCTTAAAAAGCGCAAGTTACAGGTTACACAGGAGGAGGACAAGTACGGGAATACTTTTCCGGCAGTACTCTCTCTCCTTTAGGTGTAGCGCTCTAAGGACTCGTGACAAGATTAATTCCCGAATTCAAGCTAAAACCGACAAGATAATAGCCGAACCTTCACGGCTTCATGTGTTGAGTTGGTGAACTCACCCCTGTTTTGTGTTTGATTGCTAGTTACATTTAGGTCAAGATCAAAAATATCGCGCCTTTGCGCAAATTTTGTCCCCCCAGTTGACCCTTGCTCATTGTGAGCCTTCTACTGTTTTACACTCCATTTGTTTCTCGTTGACCCCCGTATCTTTCATCCACATCGATCTTCCTCTTGATCTCCGAGATGGCGACGAATGGGCAGTTTAGCCGAGACTCTGTCGGTACCCACATCAGATCCATTCGCTCTCCCTCTCCAATAATTCAGGGCGATTCCCGAGAACCCGGTTCAGATCCCGTGAACCGATCTCCAGACTCCCTGTCTTCTTCAATAAACCGGGATCACTCTCGTCCCGAATTCTGTCCGTTTTGGATGGCAATTGATTTCACTCCTTATACATCGCCATCCTTAACAAAATTCTGTGTTGACCTTGACACATACCGTATCTCTCTATCTGGTGCTGCAATCTAGACTGATCGGGGAATTCTACCATGTGCAGACTTAGAGCCCGAGTAACCGAACCAAGCAGAATCCGAGATGGCAGGAGGAAAAGGAAAAGGACCACAGGCCCCACCTGAACCAGAAGTCAATCCGGGGGGAGGGCAATATACAACGCAGGCGAGGTTAACAGTCAGCTGCTGGCTTCCATCCAAGCCATTCAGCAGCAGTTGACTAATCAGGCCCTGGACCAGACCGCCTTCCAGGATATGCTGAACGATCTAAGGAGGAGGGCCGACGCAAGAGACGGCCGACAGGAGGATGATCCGAACCACGAGCTGAATTTTGAAGAAGTCAGAGATGAATTCTCAGTGGGAGGACCCGAAGATCCACCGCAGCCGAACCCTACACTAAAGGAAACATACAACCCAGGAGCGGGACACATCACTGAGTGGATTCAGGTTCCACGTATGCACGCCCACTTCGAGCTGAAGCTGCAATTTCTGTCGCTACTTCCCACATTCCACGGGAACACCACTGAGGAACCGTACATTTTTCTCTAGAAGTTTGGCCGCATCTGTGCCACTGCTCATTACCCTGGAATCCCTCTGGGGGTAGTCAAGATGACCGTGTTCCCCTTCAGCCTTCAAGACAAGGCCCTATATTGGGTTGACCATCTTGGGAAGGTCGTCACGACCTGGGAGGAGCTGAAGTCTGCGTTTCTCCATAAATTCTATCCTCTCGGGCGATTGAATCAGATGCGTGCCCGGATCTCCAGTTTCTGCCAGCAGCCCCACGAGACCATCCATGAAGCGTGGGAGAGATTCAAAGATCTTCAGGAGAAGTGCCCCCACCATGACATTCCAAAGACCAGTCTTGTACAACACTTCTTTGGGGGGCTATCATTTGAGAGCCAAAAGCTTGTAGATGCAGCTTGCGACGGTTCACATTTCAACAAGGACGAGGACGTGGTATGGAACATCTTCGCAGAAATGGCTGAAGGAGAAGCCGCCCAATCCTCGTCTAGAATATACATGAAGCCACCAACCGCCATCAGCAAGCCAGTGAACATGGCTTCTCACACCGAAGACAAGGATGAGAGCTCCAACCTGAGCATCATTGGGAGCCACTTGTCCAAGGTGGATATCATTGAGAAGAGGTCACAGGACCTCGAAAAATTGGCAGTCATTGAGAAGAGGACCCAGGGTCTGGACAAGCTTGACCAGATTTCCCAACAGCTGGAGCAGCTCGTGCGTGCATTGAATGCAAACATGTGCAACGCTGTGTCTACGTCTGCCGAGCCGAATGTTGAGAAGAAGGAGCCTACCATGCAGCAAAACCCTCAGCCGACTCCACCGCAACCCCAGCCTATCCAGCACGTGTACTACGTGCAGGTTCCGGAGCAGCAACCGCAGCCCCAGACACAGATGGTTGTATACCAACCTGAGTCCCAGCCAGTTTATTCTGAGCAGTTCTCGCCACCCCCGCCACTGATTCGGAAGATCAATGGCGTATGGAACAATGAAGCGCAACTGACCCGTCCTCAGGGACAACCTCAGGGTCAGAACATGGGCAACAAGCCCTATCACCAGCAGCAGCAGGGTGGGAGACCTTTCCAGCCCTCCTACTAGTACCAGCCTCCATCCCACGGAAACACCTGGAGGCAGAATTACCACCACGGTCCTCAGCAGTCCGGATATCGCGGACAGGGATATCATCAGCAGCCGGCTGCTCAATACAGTCAACAGAATGCACACTACTCTTCCAACCCCCCTCCTCACCAATTCTCTCAAGGTTATCAGTCGCAATATCAGCCGCCATATCAACATTCTAGACCCCAGCAGGGGGACTCCTCTGAGATTGTGCCGGTCAATCCAGCCCTGGCCTGTTTAGAGCAGTTAATGAAGAATATGGCTGAGATGAACCAGAAGATCGACGACCTGACGGCAGCCAAGACCGTCATACCTGCCTAGGTCGAAGCCAACCCGAACAATTTCCGACGCAAGGAGCAGGTAGCCGGCAGTGTCCAACCCGAATTTGGTGAATTAAATTGTTTTTTATCTAATGCTGTTACTCTCAGGAGAGGTAGGACACTCCAGCCATCGGCGACGGTGAAGGGAAAGCATCTTGCATCTGACGGGGAAATTGTCAGTCCAACCAACACCAGGGCCATCCAACATTTTGGGAGCAGCACCAACATCCATAAAATCACAAAAAATGGAGAAAATAGCAAAACACAAAGAGATAGCAGCAACCTCGCTGGAGATCAGCCAGCATTGGAGACGCCTGCACCTGCATCACAGCTACTTCCTGACAGGAGGAGCACTACACCTGCAACGAGTCCAACGCCAGCACCAGAAGTCGAGCCTGTCATTTTTGGTCCACAAATTGTAGATGAATCCATTACTTTTTGCCATCTACCTGTACACAACAATATGGACACTATTTTGAATGAAATTGGTGAAGATTTTATAAATATTCCTTTTCCAGAAGCAATGAAAAAATAAAAAAAAATGAAAAATTTGAAAAGTGCTTTGTCTGATCCTGCCATCATAGAAATCATTCAGAATTTGGTGCTGAATATGACATTGATGAAAGCTCTTGAGTACATGCCAGCCGTGAAGAAAGGATTAAAAGAGGCATGCACGACCAAGCGCAGGCCGCACCCCCACAATCCCAGAAGCAAGGGTGGCAAGTCCGAAAAGCATATCCTCACTATGGCCACCGTGAATGCCATCAGCAACCTCCCGGATAAAAAGCCAGATATGGGAGCACCTCTTGTACGTTGCCAGATGTTCAATCAAGAGTTTGAACGAACACTTCTTGACAGCGGGTCTTCTGTCAATTTGATGCCAGCATCACTACTCACAGAGTTCAGGCTAGGACCGCTCAAGCCTATAAAGATGATTATGCAGTTCGCAGACAAGTCAGTCAAGCGGCCTAGAGGCCTGTTGGAGGACGTGATCGTCACGGTTCAAGGAAAGTCATTCCCGGCCGATTTTGTGGTCTTAGATATGGATGTCCCCTCTCCATTGCTCCTTACCCCAATCATACTTGGAAGACCATTTCTGCGGACATCAAACGCAATAGTGAATTATGGTACAGGAAAAATCACTTTTGGCGCTGGCAATGAAATAATCAGAGTAGAGACCCTGTCTGAGGGAACACCAACCGCGCAGACATCCACATCATATGCAAGGGTGATTGAGTATGCTGACGACTGCGACTTTCTTGCAGAAATTCAAGATACCAACTTATTTTTGGATGACAATGATATCCATGAACTCCTCTGCCCCAAGGAGGAAGTGGAGACCGCAGTCGAATTTCCCCTTATCGATCAGTATGAGGAACTCGCTGATGTGCTGCAAGAGACTGCCGTGGGAGTGATGTGCCTTCAGAACCAAGAGCAGAAGTTTGAAGAATTTTCTGATGAAGAGGGCATCATTGAGGAATTTTGTCAGGATCTGAGAGAAGAAGCAGAACAGATTATGGTAGACACCAAACAGTTGAAAGAATCACCACCTGCACTAATAGCTGAGGTCACCACTGAAGCAGCTCAGACCCCGTCAGAGCTAAAACCCTTGCCCTCCAACATGAAGTATGCCTTCCTTGCGGGAGAACCGAACATGTACCCGGTCATCATCAATGCACATCTGACCAAAGACCAAGAATCTCGTCTGATGGAGGTTCTTGAACGTAACCGCAAGGCGATAGGCTGGCGAACTTCTGATCTCCATGGGATCAATCCGTCACTCTGCTCGCACCGCATCTTTCTGGAAGAAGATTGCAGGCCCTCTCGTGAACTGCAGAGAAGATTAAACCCTAACCTGCGGGAGGTCGTTATGAAAGAGATCCAGAAATGGCGTGATGCGGGATTTATCTATCCCATCTCCGACAGCAAATGGGTGAGCCCTCTGCATGTTGTGCCCAAGAAATCAGGGATCACCATTGTGAAGAATGATAAAGGAGTGGAGATCACAACCAGAGTACCCACTTCTTGGCAAGAAGGACCACTTCCCGTTACCCTTCATCGACCAGATCCTGGAGAGATTGGCCGCGAAGGAATATTTCTGCTTCTTGGATGGATACTCTGGGTATAATCAAGTTGCTATTACTCCTGAAGATCAAGAGAAGACCACGTTCACCTGTCCTTTTGGCACATATGCCTTCAGACGGATGCCGTTCGGGCTTTGCAACGCCCCAGTTACATTTCAGAGGTGTATGCTTGCAGTTTTTGCCGATATGGTGGGCAACTTTCTCGAGGTCTTTATGGACAATTTTTCGATCTACGGGGATTCATTTGACCAATGCCTGGATTATTTATATCGAGTCCTACGGAGGTGCTGCGAAGTCAATCTTGTGCTCTCGTGGGAGAAGAGCAACTTCATGGTGACCGAAGGAATTGTGCTGGGCCATGTTGTTTCTAAGCGTGGAATGGAGGTTGACCCATCTAAGGTGGATGTGATTTCCAAACTTGAGCCACCTACAAACATCAAGCAAGTCCGGTCATTCTTGGGCCATGTCGGTTTTTACCGACATTTCATCGAAGATTTCAGCAAACTGGCCAGACCGTTGACTGAGTTGCTCGGTAAGGATAATGAATTCATTGTAGATGACCGTGTGCTCCTTGCCTTTAATCAGTTGAAAGAGCTCATCACGCAGGCCCCTGTCTTACAGCCACCGATTTGGACTCAGCCTTTCGAGATCATGACCGACGCGTCAGACTATGCCATCGGAGCTGTACTGGGCAGAGGAAAGATAATGTACCATTTGCGATTCACTACGCTAGCCGAACGCTCGATGAAGCCCAGAAAAATTACATTGTCACTGAAAAGGATCTGCTAGCGGTAGTCTTTGCCTTGGAAAAATTCAGATCATACCTCCTTGGGTCCAAAGTAATCATTTACACTGATCATTCGGCCATTCGGTACTTACAACAAAAGAAGGACACCAAACCACATCTCATTCGGTGGATCCTTCTTCTCCAGGAATTTGACTTGGAAATCAAAAATAAACCTGGGGTAAAGAATGTAGTGGCCGATCATCTGTCAAGGATTCCTGAACCAGATTCTCCTGAGCTGAACCTGCAGCCGATCACAGAGACCTTTCCAGATGAGGCAATTCTGTCTGTCGCCTCACTTCCTTGGTATGCGGACATTGTGAACTACCTGGTTGACAAGAAAATCCCACAGGACTGGCCTAAATTGAAAATAGACAGGTTCTTGTCTAAAATCCATTTCTACCAGTGGGAAGACCGGTATTTGTTTCGTGAGGGAGCAGATTGTATCTGGAGAAGGTGCACTCCTCAGGAGGAAGTTCCAAGTGTCCTCGCTTTATGTCACGACCAAGATTCTGGAGGACATCATTCAGGCAAACGAACGACAGCAAAGGTTCTTCAAAGTGGCCTCTGGTGGCCTTCATTATTCAAAGATGCAGATGAGTATGTCAAATGCTGCACTAACTGCCAGAAGATGGGCGGAACCATAGGAATGAGAGACACGATGCCTCTGAAATACATTCAGATCTCAGACGTCTTTGACGCATGGGGCATCAACTTTATGGGCCCGTTTCCTAACAGTCAAGGTTATGAGTATATTTTGCTTGCTGTCGATTATGTCAGTCGATGGGTGGAGGCTATTCCCGCCCGAGCCACCGACAGTAGGACTGTTTGTCGCTTCTTGAGAGATCACATCATAGCACGGTTCGGGATTCCCAAGATTCTCATATCTGACGGGGGTAGTCATTTCATAAACAGAGAGGTGAAGAAGTTGACCCAAGAATTCTGCATTGAGCATCGTGTTGCTTCACCCTACCACCCGCAGTCCAATGGCTTAGCTGAATGTTCAAACAGGGAGATCAAGACAATCCTACAGAAGCTTGTGCGTCCGGATCGCAAGAACTGGTCTCAGCTGCTTGATTCCGTTCTTTGGGCTTATAGAACAGCGTACAAGTCACCCTTGGGAATGTCTCCCTACCGCCTTGTGTATGGCAAGCCATGCCATTTTCCCGTCGAACTAATTCACAAATCCTTATGGGCCATTAACATCTGTAATTTGGACTCCAAGCAAGCAGGAAAGATCAGAAAACTGGATCGGAACAGATTACTGGAATTCAGAGATTATGCATATGACAACAGCCTGATGTACAAGGAGAAGGTCAAAACATGGCATGACAAGTATATCCGTCGCAAGTCCTTTGATCCAGGTCAGAAGGTGTGGCTGTTCGATGCGAAATTGAAGATCTTTCCAGGCAAATTGAAGAGCAAATAGACTGGGCCGTTTTTGGTTAGGCAGGTGCGTGACAACGGAAGTGTATTGATATCCAATCTGTCAGCTGACGCACAGCCATTTGTAGTCAATGGACAACTTCTGAAGCCATACCTTGAACATGATACATTCATGGTTGTCGTTGACTCAGTTCAAGTCATCTATGAGGATGAGCTGAATAGCTCCAAAGAGGCAGAGAAAAGCGAAGCACAACAAAACATTTTGAATGATTTTTCTTCTTTTTCTTTTTCTTCTTTTCTTCTTTTCAAATTCTTTTATCCTCTTCTACCGAATTGATGCCATCCCTTTCATCATTGCTACACTTAGGATGTACTCTATCCTAAGTATAGGGGGGATGCGCATCTCGAGTTGCTCACATTCACTTTCATCCCTTTTCTCTTTTCTTCTTTTCTTCTTTTCCTTTTCTATCTTCTTTTTGTATCAAAAAGGTACCGCCCTTGTAGACAGTTTTCCATACTTAGGACGTACTTTGTCCTAAGTATAGGGGGTGTGCACCTCAAGTTTTTCATTTATCTCGATCCGCTCCATTGTCTCCTCTTCTTGTCTATACTTAGGGATATCTTACCCTAAGTATAGGGGGAGACAACCCGAGTACGATCTGTTCATTCCCACCCTTGACCCTCCCTGCTTTGTGTACAGTTTGCTATAATTAGGATCATTTGATCCTAAGTATAGGAGGGACGGTCAACTTCTCATTCGTTCATTCATCTCTGTATTCCTTTATTCTTTAGATTTTCCTATGCTCAGTACGAGTTATGCCTTCTCTTTTCTCTCTGATCTATGAGGACATAGCTCAAGCTAAGTATAGGGGGGTCGTATATACTACGTATATACTTTATCCATAACTTGTACTTTCGTATTTTCCTAATAATATGGCTAATTCATTAAAATTCATTAAAAACCTTAATAAAAAGGTGTTCTGTTCCTCAAATTCTTTTTGTATCTACTGATTAATAAATCAGGTGAAAATGTTTTTTTGCAAAATGTTTGAAAAATAGTTTGAAAATCTTTGTGAACATCTATTGAAAACTATTTTGAAAATATTTTGTTACATGTTTTCAACCTTTGTAAAAATGTGTTGTTTGAAAAATTTATTTTCTTTGTGTGAAATAAAAATGTTTGAAAAATGATTTGCAAATGGTTTGAAAAATGATTGCAAAAATATTTTGAAAAATCTATATATACTGTTTTGAAAACCTTTGCAAAATGATTTTCAAATGTGTGTACATGTTTGCAAAAATGTTTGTAAAAACTATTTTGGACTATAGTTTTCAAAAATTTTGTGAAAAGCTTGTGTCAAATAAGTTTGAGGAATACATACATCTCACTAAAACCCACTATATATGTGTATAAAATTGATCACTTACCCTTGTAAATTCTTAAAATCCACTTCTTGTAAATATGAGAAGCACTCCCGTGTACATAGTTTTCACCTAGTTTTCAACCAAAATCTTTTTGTTTTCAAAAATTCCAAAAACATTTGCAAAATTAAAATCCAAAAACATTTGAAAAATCTTGTGAAAAATACAAAAAAATGCATGCATCATCTTCTTGAAAATTGCATCACAAAAATTTTTTCTGCATTCTGCATCGCATTTGCATAGCATGAGCATTTTTCGGATTGAGTTTGATAGTTGAACAAGTCTAAGTAAAATCCAGAGATTGGAGCTTGATTGAACCTTAAAATCTACCTAATAACAGGAACCTTATAGGAACTGGGTTTGAGGTACTTCAGGTCTAGTTGACTTAATTCTTTGAGGACCACGAGACTTGGTTCAATGGAATCTTGACTGCCTAAGTAGAGTATTTCGGAGCACACGCACGACTCTTGTTGATAATGACCTAACTTGGACACCTGCACCTTTCACATGGCTCAACGCAGTTGGAGTGGTGAGGGGATTGAATTTGCCGGTATGAGACGCACACAAGTGGAAACATTTGTCCTCCTCTAGGGAGGGAAGTGCACCCCAACCCGTCCAGTGATTAGGAAGTCTAAAGACAGGAGGCTGTGGGTTGCGATAAAGCTTCAAAAGAGGGATAGTCTACTGTCTCAAGAGGAAAAACTCCTTATGTAAATGCTGCTGTATATAGTATTCAAAAAAAATGTTCAGGCATGTACAAAAATAAAAAGCATGCAAGTATGTACAAAGTCAATAAGCAAGCTTGAGTTCCAAAGTCATATATGTGAGCCTGCAGCAGGATGACTTGACTACACTGGTCTTGCATCTCAGGATAGGTAGCTACACTGGCTACTGTCCATTCTTCTCTTCACCCCTCCTTTTGAGTTGGTTGCCACTTGAACTTAGAAGGGAATACCTCGCTCCTCGAGGATGGAGTTATTGGATTGGGGAATCATTGGGTTGTCGTACTGGAGAAGTCAGTCTCTTTGTCATTCTAGTTGGGGAGAGCCACCATCACTTACACTGTACGAGTCAGATTCATAGTCGTAAGAGTTTGCGTATGAGTTGAAGTATTTCTGACATGGCTATTGAGGAGACTTGGACAGAGTTTCGGGATTCTCAAGGACTGTTGGATTTCAAATTCGGTTCTCATTAAAGTTCCGTCCGCACTAAAATTCCAAAGGTCCGACTTAAGCTCCAAACTTTGATTTTATGAAGACGAGTTTGATAATTAAATAAAATCCAAATTTCTTCTTTTTCTTTTCTTTCTTTTTCTTTTTGCACTTATTGCATAAGTGTTTGCTAGGGACTAGCAAAGGTAAAGTATATGGGGATGATGAATCCACATTTTATCATCTTTATTCTATCATTTTGGCACCAAAAACCCTAGCAAATGCCTGTAAATAGCAGTAAATATAGCATTTTAGCATTCATGTATATGTGTGTAAAAAGTGTATAAAATACTGTTTTTAATGCCGAAATTATAGAATAAAGAAAAGAAAAGAAAAAGAATAAAATATTGTAAATATTTTATGACCTGAAACCCCGAGACCTAGGCATCTTGATGAATAGGTCGACAAGGAATAAAGTAGGGGGAGATAAGGGCCAAATACCTATATTTACTAATTCATTCTTTATTCATTTTGAGACCTATTTTTAATTCCACTTTTTATACATCAAATAAAGAAACTCTGTACATGAAAATTGTAGATAATTAAATAAAGAAAAATACAAAATCGATTTCACTGAAAAATAATGTACAAATAAAAAGTTATGGCCTGAATAAAAATCCAGAATCCCAACTTCCCAGACCTGTATCTCACAAATGAAAACTCCAAATGCAGCAAACTCACCTTTAATTGTATATAGAATAAAATAATCAATTTAATGGCAGTGGTTTCGCATTTGGCGGAGCTACGGTTTGAAAGTTGAGTTTTGGACCCACATTGTACAACTGTACAGATTAAAATATTCATTTTATTATTTATTCATTATTTTCATATTTTTATATTTTTATAATTATGTAAATATTACTTATAATAATTATGTACATTAAAATTGGAATAAAAACTAAACAAAACTTAAAATAAAATACTTACATATTTGAAACCTAGGTATTATACCTATACCCATACCTATATAAAGTATACTTATATTTTATTAAACATACAAAACACATCAGAAAAATAAAATAAAAATATATTTGTGTATATAAAAATATTCTATAATTTTGGAAAATAATAAATAAAACTAATAAAATTAAAATACACAGAATAAAAATAAAAGATTAAAATATATAGATAATATACCTATATAGGGGTATAAAAGTAAACTTGTAAAATATACCTAATAAAAATAAATAAAAAGTACTATAAAATAGTTTATAAAATTATAAACACTTTTTGTTTAATAACCTAAATAAAATAATACCATTACTATTTTAAAATGATTTTAGAAATAATTTTTTCCAGGTTTTTCCTGGTTGGTCCACGTGGACCAACCAGGGGGCTCGGATGGTTGACCCAGGTCAACTATCTGACCTGCACCTGTGGGTTGTGTCAGAATGAGTTTTGACCTATTTTCTTGGATTTTTCTAGGGTGCTCCTTACATCTTTTTGTGATGGAGTCTTCAGGACTTTTGATGCACATCTACCCATGAATCTCGCCCAAGGTTATTTTCGGGCATCACATCACTGTGGCGCCCGTTGCCACCTCGTCTTTCACGCCACTCGACCATGTTTCAAAACGAACCCCCAAACTTCCCTTTGACCCTGGATCACTCTTCCACCTCCGAATCCCTAACCTAGGTCCTTGGTGTTACTCTTGGTGACAGCAGGAGTTCGTAGGACCTCTCAACGGGTCAAGGCAGCGTCGAATCGAGTCAGGTCCCCTCGCCGGAGTTCTCGCCGGAGGACTTCTCGTGCACGCACGGGTGAGGTCCCTTCTTCCCCTTTTTCTCTTCTGTTCCCTGATGTTTTAGTGTTAAAAAGCCTCAGTGGCATTTTCTTTGTCAAGATCTACCGCTTAATCATCCTCATCGCGCTCCGATTCGATCTTGGCCGGCATCGAGTCTCACCGGCCTTAATCTCCCTTCCACCTAGCCATATTCCCCTGTGAAACACCCCACGAGGTCGGGGCATTTTGCCCCCGATCTCTTCATCCACTGTCCTTGCAGGTTTGGAAGCCATCCACACGCCTGGGGGAAGTTTTGCACCTCGCCGGAGCGAGCTTGGAACCTCCAAGCTCCGCCCTCGCCGCGGGAGAGCCCTGGCCTTCGCCTGGGCATTTTGAAGCCGCCAGACGACAGAATACCCCTGTCGGAGCTCACGGAGGTGGTCGGGAACCGCCCAGGTGCCTGGAGAAGCCGCTCCTCATCGATTCAAACTCGATGGGAGCCTGTTCTTCGGGTGTTCTTGGAGGTCCTCTCCTCGCCGTCCGATCGAAGGCTGATCGCCCAGGATCGCAGCCACCGTAGGATCAAGTCCGGCCCCAGCCGTTCGATCGACCCCGCATCTTCTAATCCAAGCCGCCCAGCCGAAGGGGTATCGTGCATGGAGGACGCACCACGTGGAGTTAAGTGAAGCCGATCAGCCGTTGTATGCGCCCCCTGTGTGGGTAATTTTGCTTAGCACCCCTGCGCCTTTTTGTATTACGCTTTAACCCGGAAACATTCATCGGCAGTGTTAAATTTTTGTAATTTTTATATCCGTGCTCGGGTATTTTGTATTATTGAACGCATACCCCTGTCAGTCGCGCACGTGAGCCATCACGTGTTCCCTTGGCCATTTTGCAAGTCCGCCCAGACGTTTTGGATATTTGCCAGCAGGTTCCTCCCAAGCGCGTGCGTCGCACGCGCGTGGGTAGGCTATTTGCAACCTTGCCCTCGCAGCTTTTGTTTTTTGTAAAAGGTCCGTTAAATTGAATATTTAGTGCTAAATTTTGTGAAAAATTGCATGCATGCCCTTGAATGCCTTAATATTTGAGTGTATACCCCTGCCAGCCTTGATATTTTTGCTTGCTAGATCTATTTAATTAAGGCATCATCTCAATTTGAAAAATTCTCAAAAATTCAAGTTAAGCTCCTGGGTGCTTGCACTTTAACGCCATAATTTAGTTTTTGATTTTATCGCATTTTTATATTTATTAAAAATAAAAATAGCCATTTTCAGTACTGTCTAGCTTAGAAAATACCAAAAAAATATTAAAAGGCCTTAAAAAATTCCAAAAATATTCCCTATTGTGTATTTTGACCTATTTTAGTTTCAATCCAAAAACCACTAAAAATTTCAAAAGAAAAATCTTAAAAATTCAAAATACTTAAAAACTTCAAAAAAATATAAAAAATTGTAGAAAATCCCAAAAATTGTAAACTCAAGTTCTGTAGTCTCCTGTTTTTATTATCTTTATTTGAAAATTAGTTTGGAAAATTTTTGTGACTATTTGATATTTTTAATTCCAGATTTACCCCCAGCCAGTAGCTTATTCACTGTTTTGCTTTATTTTATTATTTAAAAATACCAAGAACATTCTGAAAAATACCTAAAAATCACAAAAATAGTAAAAATTTATAAAAAGACCAAAAAGATTTTATTTCTGAATTTTTGACTATTTTGCATATTGTTATAAATATTTTATCTTGTCTTTTATTATATTGCTTTCGTATTCCAATATTGAAAAAAAAATATAAAATCTAAATTATAAAAATCAGAAAATTAAAAACCAAAATACAAAATTAAAAATTAAATAAAAAATAAAAAAAAGTAAAATTAAAAACCCACAAAAAAATTAGATTGGCTAAGTGGTTTATTAGACCTAGGTCTTGACTCTTGTCTATACTCTGCACCGTTGTTTCTTGTGTTCGACCCCTACTTGCTTGCCATTGTACATTTCTTAGTAGGGTATAATAAATTTTAATCCTTGCTATTGATTTACTGATTGATTGTGTGGGTTAATTGTTGACGAACGAGGAGGCTTGAGTAGTCGCATCAGCGACAGTGAGTCTGATTTGTCAGACCACTGATAACCACAAATTATCGAGGGTCTAAATGCGTCGCTGTGGCGACCCACAATAAAATGCGATTAATCAACAATTAACCCACACTAAGATCAATAAATTAGAACTACTGCAGAGTTAAAATTTATTTTTAACTCTACATAAAAGATGTATAGGTGCAAGTATGTAGAGAGTTCGAACACAGGGAACAAGCAGGGTAGTTCAAGCAAGAATGCTCAGGTGTGTGTGAGTGTGTGATGTGTCTACACTAAGCAAGCAAAGAAAGGAAATTTTTGTGGGTTTTTAATTTTTATAGTTTTTTTTATTTTTTTATTTAATTTTTAATTTTGTATTTTGATTTGTGATTTTCTGATTTTTATATTTTATATTTTATATTTTTTTTCAATATTGGAAAGTAAAGACAATATAATAGAAGGCAAGCTAAAATATTTATAAAAATGAGCAAAAATACTCAAAAATTCAGAAATAAAATGTTTTTGGTATTTTTATAATTTTTAGTGTTTTTGTGATTTTTGGGGGTTTTTCAAGGTGTTTTTGATATTTTTAAATACTGAAATAAAGGAAAACAGTGGAAATAAAGCCGGCTGTGATAAAAATGGGAATTAAAAATAACAACCAGTATCTCAAAATTTTCACACTATTTTTCAAATAAAAAGGACAAAATAAGGAACAAACAGGAACTGAGATTTTGATTTTTGGAGTTTTCTACTATTTTATATATTTTTTTGCAGTTTTTGAATGTTTTTAAATTTTTAATGTTTTTCTTTTGAGATTTTTAATGATTTTTGGACTGACACTGAAATATGATAAAATAGACACTAGGTAATTTTTTTGGAATTTTTGGAGAGGTTTTAATAGTTTTTTGGTATTTTCTAAACTAGACAGTGCACAAAAAGGGTGTTTTTGATTTTTAATAAATATAAAAATAAAGTAAAATCAAAAACCAAATAGATGGCGTCAAAGTACACGTGTCCAGATACTTAAGCCTAGTTTTGTGGAATTTTTGGAGTTAAAATGATAGATCAATTAATTAGAGCAAACATCCAAACATTAAACAGTGCTGGCAGGGGTATATGTGCAATATCTAAAACATCCAGGGGGCAAACATGCAATTTTCCACAAAAAATATACACTGAATATTCAATTTATAGCACTAGATATTAATTACAAAAACCGCCTGGGCACGCAAGCAAGTTACCCACCAGGGCGCGTGACTTGCACGCGCCTGGCGAGGACTCAAAAGCAATATTTCAAATGCCAGGGGGCCTACTTGCAAAATCACCAAAAAGTTTACACTTGATACGAAAGTTTCAGGACTCAAAAGAAATACACAAAAGACCGAGGGTATCCTTGCAAAATGCCCACCCCCTCACGTGTACAGGTCACGCGAGGTGACGTGGCGAAGGACCTAAGTGCAAATAAGCAAAGTTCAGGGGTCTCTCTGCAAATATTACAAAATTTTTACACTACGGGCTCAAGTTTAAATACTAATAAATAAATACAAAAAACGTAAGGGGTCATATGCAAAATACCCTATGCGCGTGATCCGACGGCTGATGGCAAGCCACTTATACACGTGGCGCTTGATGGACGGCCGATGTCGCTTCGCTCATGGACGTCTGGGATCAGATCTCGGCTGGGATCGACGGTGGCTGGGTCTTCATGATCGGACGGTCCACGATCTGTCTGGAGCTGCGGCTCAATCGGACGGTGGAGAAGCGAGGAGGAAGAACAGGGAAGAAGGCCGGCGGAGGCGAACTTCCCCGACTCCGATCTCGCTCCTCAGGCGATGGATGGGCTCCAAAATGGAGCTGCAGGCTCCTGGAAGGTCCTTCTATGGACTGGACGGCTCGGATTCGCCGGAGGAGCGTCGAGGTGCTGGCGCGAAGGCGGCGGAGCTTTGCGCTCCAGATATCTCCGGCGAGGGATCAAAATGGCCCTCCAGGTGCGTTCAAGGGTCTTTGACCTGCAAAAAGTGGTGAAAAGGCCCAGGGCAAATTGCCTGGGCCTCGCGGAGGTGTGGGGATGTGTGCTACGAGGTGGCGGCGAATGGCCGGAGATGCGCTCCAGCCAAAATGGGTGATCGAACGACTCAGATGATAGAACTTCGATTTTCTTGGGGGATATAGATCCTAAAGCTAGCAGGAGATGAATGCAAGAGATAAATAAGCGGGGGGAGCTCCTCGATGGCCGGAGCCAGAGGAAAAAGGGTACCTCGACGCCGGCTGTTGGCGGAGGTGGTGGAGCTTCCCTCGACTTCGCGCGCCTTGGCTGAAGGGCTGGCGGTGGAGCTGTCACCTCCACGGAGCTCAGGAGCACGATGGTGGCGCTGAAGGGTGGACCAAGGGGACTCAAATTCGAAATGGATTATATGTGGTTTGACCCTGAGTCACAGGGGCTCGAAGATCAATGAATATCTTGCAAATCTTGGGTCCAAAGACCAAGATTAAGCTTGGGCGAGTGAGATAGATGGTGGGTGAACAATGTTGCAGAAGGATGCAACACGAAATCATGAAAGAATCGGCTGGGAAAAAGCCACAAAGATGGCTCAAAAACCGAGCCTGACACGGGCTACAGGGGGTAGGTCAGACTGTTGACCTAGGTCAACAGTCCTGGCCTCCTGGTTGGTCCACGTGGACCAACCAGGAAAAACCCTGAAAAAATATTTTATTAATTCTATTTAAAATACTAAATGGCCGAATTAGTTAAAAGTTATAAAATAAAAAATGTTTAGAATTTTATGTAGTATTTTATTTTGATTTTTAATTATTTTTATGACTTATATTTTTACAAGTTACCTTTTTAACCCTATATAGGTATAATACCTATGTATTTTAGTATTTTTATTTTTATTTGGTGTCTTTTAATTTCTTTAATTTTGGTTTCTATTTTCTAAAATTATAAAATAATTTTATATACACAAATATATTTTTATTTTAATTTTTTGATATATTTTGTATATTAAATAAAAATATAAAGGTATTTTATATATATGTATAAGTATATGTAATGTATCTATGTACTCTATTATACCAGTGTTTTTTTATTTTGTATTTTATTTAGGCTTTTATTCTTATTTTAATGTACATAATTATTATAAGTATTATTTACAATATTATAAAAATATAAAAATATAACAATAATAAATAATAAATTGAATATTTTAATATGTACAAGTATACAATGTGGGTCCAAAAATCAACTTTCAAACCGTAGCTCCGCCAAATGCGAAACCACCGCCATTGGATAGATTATTTTATTCTATATACAATTAAAGGTGAGTTTGCTACATTTGGAGTTGTCAGTTGCGAGATACGGGTCTGGGAAGTTGGAATTTTGGATTCTTATTCAGACCAGAACTTTTTATCTGTACATTCTTTTTCTGTGAAATCAATTTTGTATTTTTCTTTATTTAATTATCTACAACTTTCATGTACAAAGTTTCTTTATTTGATGTACAAAAAGTGAAACCAAAAATAGGTCCCAAAATGAATAAAGAATGAGTAAAATATAAAGGTATTTTGGCTGTGTTTTTGACCTTATCTCCCCCTACTTTATTCCTTGTCGACCTATTCATCAAGATGCCTAGGTCTCGGGGTTTTGGGTCATAAAATATTTACAATATTTTATTCTTTTTCTTTTCTTTATTTATTCTATAATTTTGGCCTTAATTACAGTCATTTAGACACTGTTGAGATGCACATGCATGAATGCTAAGATGCTTGATTTAAGGCTAATTACATGCATTTGCTAGGGTTTTAGGTGCCAAAATGATAGAATAAAGATGATGAAATGTGGATTCATCAACCACTAATTAGCGGCTCTCACTTTTTTGCTTTTCAGTACCATGGTCATCTTAATGATCATAAAGCTATTGATTCAATTGATGAATCATAGAGGCTGGTGCTTGGATGAATATATAAAGAGTTAGATTGAGGACTCATCAAGCACCGTCAAATGATTATTAAGAGAGGATCTCCAGCCTGAGAAGGAGATGTTAATATTTTTCTCTAAAGGTTGATATCTGGCCGACCTCTTGATGCAGGTCCTCTGCATATGAATAGAGATTCGGAGGTGTTAGATTAGTTAGGTCAAAGAGTTGACTTAACAAGATCGAGATAACTAAAGACCTATGTAATATACTGTCATGATATAGACACGCATCCTCTGATCGGAGACAGATGTGTTACTATATGTCTGATACATTTGGCAGATCAATAGGTTGATGACATAATCAAGGTCTATACACTAGAGCTCTGGTGTGCATGCAAGGGTATATGAGTAATACGATCTCTCAAAGGGATCATACAAGTTCATTAATGAACCGAAAGACATGAGCTCACTCATGAGATATTGGAAAGGATAAAATTCCGTGCACGATCGTCTCGCTTTGGAAGCTTGACTGAATTTGTAGGTTTGATATATGCTTTTGGAAAGTATATGATCAACACCTGGGTATGATATATGCTTTTGGAAAGTATATGATTGATACCAACTTCCAATAGTTAAATGAGAAACTTAATGACAAAACCCTAGAGGAGACAATCTAAATAGACCTAAAACTTTGGGTTTAATATAGGTCTTCCAGTATGCAAGATGTACGGGTATTAGGAATACCTGAGGGTAATATGATCATAAACGATTGTGTAACCATGACGCTTCCATTCCCAGTGAGTGATGAAACTTGCCTGGATTTTAGTGATTCCTCTCAATAGAGAAGTGATCTAATCTTGGTCCAAGTGTTGGACAGTGATCTGAATGTGATTCAGATGCAATAAGAAGATTGGATCCACAGGCTTGATTTAACCAAGCATATATGGGAGGTCCCCGAGATCAGGATTTGAGATTTGATCTCAATATCCAAGTCACTATACGTGAAACAATGCAATCGCCCCGTCCTTATCTTCGAGTATCCGCAGAGAAAGTGCATTATCCTTGAAAGAGTTCAAGGATAATTTTACTGTTGATATATTATCCAAGCATTGAGAAAATTGATAATTAATATGATTTAATTATCGTGAATAATATGAATTTGATTCATATTATAAAGAGAGTTATCTTAGATAATTAAATGTGATTTAGTTATCAAAGATGTGAATAATGTGAATGTGATTCATATTATTTGGGTACATGAGAATAGAGATCGAAGATGATTAAATGTGATTTAATTATCATGGATATGAATAATGCACATAGTACTATCCATATTAATCATATATATTATAAATGTGATTTATAATATATAAGAGAGAGTTATTTGTAAAGAACATTTGCAATTTAAATGTTGATATGAATTGTATTCACATTGGACAATTAATTGAAAATATAATTTGCATTTTATTTTGAGTTGTGAATGCGATTCACAAATTTCCAATGGTATGATTGCAATTTTCACAAAATAATTACAAATTATTTTTGTAGAATTATTTACAACAAGTGTTGTTGTAAATATTGGAGATTTTCATGGAATAATGTAATCTCATGAGATTACATGAGATAGCCACCTTCCTACATGGGAGGGTGGACAACCACCAACTCCCATTAGAAAAGGATGGTCATCCCCCTCCCCCCCCTTTTATGGAAGGATGCAATCTCCATTCCATGAATCTCCATGCTTGATTGATTTAATTTGAGATTAATTCATATTGATTTTCAATATATATATTTAATCGAAATTAAATTAATTAGTATTGTATTTTTATAATAAAATCTTGGCCATTGAAAAAAGCACGGATCAATCTCATCCACTGATTTTGTGTAATCCATGGACTCCCAAAATACTATATAAGAAGAGGCACCCCTTGCTCTTCAAGTTACTACAACAATAAGAGATCAACAACATATGCTCTCTCTATCTCATTCTCTACACCCCAAGTCTCTCTCTCTCTCATTGTGGTCGTCCATCATGGAGCCCTAGAGAGAGTCGCCATCATCGCAACATCGTCGTTATGCTGTCATATTGTTTACTCGTGGATCTTCGTCTCCTTTTGTGCGCCTCGCTCGTGAAGAAGATGTCAGATCTCATGCGACGAGATCAGGAGATTCACCTCTTGGATCATCAACATAGATTACGAGGAGCACACATCTCATCAACGCACTCGCAAGCGTCTCCTCCGTTGGATCGGACTTGAGACAGGAGGTCTCTTCGTTTAGAGACTCGATTGCAACCACGCTTCAAGAGGTAAAACTAATACTAGTTTGTGATTTAGATGAAACGATCCGAGAAGTGTTCTTGGATCATGTGGTCTCGTCGTTTATTTTTTTTAAATTCTACTGCCCGAGCTACTAGTATGACTAGTCGCTCTCGATCACATATGATGCGATTCTCACGCTTCTGTGATGCGCTTAAGGATCTTCCTATATCCTTCATAAATATGATTATAAGTTTAAAAGTAATCACTTAATAACTATAGTAAGTTCATTTCAGAGTATCTTTAGATACCTTCACATGTTATACTTAGAGATATAATGCAAATGCTAAATCTTTCAATATAAATTAAACGTCCTAACTTTTTTAGCTCATATTCATATATTATTTTATGCATCAATTAACTTAAAAATGAAATCGAATAAATGCATGTCATTTTTTATGTAATTATGCTATAATTCCTAGCACAAGAATATTTGGAAAGGATCCTAATCGACCCAGATTATGGTTACTATGTCTGTAAATATGTATGTATTATATGCATGTATATATGTATGTACTATGTATATGAACATAAATATATGGATACATATATACACATATGTATTTATATAAATATCGAACCGAGGAACGAGCCGAAGCAAAAGCATAGGCCCCTCTCGAATAATGGCCTCGTGATTCTTAGTGGGAGAGATCAAAGAGGAAGGGTTTTTCACTCGCTAGTCCTTTCCCTGGGTCCAATTTCATCACTGGACTCAGATTGTGAGTGCTTCGAGGAGACCACAAAGGTGCCAATAGCTTATGTCACTAGCCTCTCCTACGTCGCTTTATATACTAGTAGGGAGTACGGCTCGATGCGATGGTACCTGAAAAAACCTTCCAATCAACCGACTTGACACTGGAGCCTACATGCCCAGCTTGTTGCATAAAAAGACATGACGATGTTGTGGTTTTATCGAACGAATTCAAATTAATTTAGATTCAATTCATTTGAGAATCAAATCCACAAGTTAAATTCAATTTTAGTTCATTTGATTTCGAATTGAACTTTTTTTGGATTTTTATCGAATGAATCCTAATGAAATTCGAATGATTCAATTCAATTATCAGCCCTAGTCATCGTCCCGTAAAAAATTGAGACGGGGATATAGAAATAAATGGTGTACCATCGACTTCTCTACTTTCTAGAAAGTTCACGAGTTATTATAACTCCAGAAATATCTTGAGGAGATCGGCTGTAATTATGTAGAGTTTAATTCTGGGGAGTTCATCCTAATTCTCTAGAATATTCTTGAATATATTCAGCTCTAATATTCTAGATAATTCCATAATTTCAAGGCTATTAGAGTATTAGTATAAATAGGCCTTCGGAGCCATTGTGTGGAAGCATCAAAAAGAGCCATCAAAGCATGGAAACAAGCAAGTCTGGTGAGAGATAAAGAGACAAGGGCCACCGACCAAATGAGTAAGAGAGGAGTTTGAGTGTTTAGTTGTGTCAAGTGAGTCATACTCTTCTTTGAGAGTTGAGTGATTGTTGTATTTAACATATTTGCATTGTATTTTCAAGAAGCAATATACAATATATAATCTTTATTCGAGCCAAATTTTCTACTGGGGGTGTGCAACTGGAGGGACCCTCACCAGATCGATTTAAGGAGAGGTAGGGACTTGAGGGGATGATCAAGACGTCCCCTTGATGCTTCTATTGTCGTCCTTTCAAAAATCGATACGAGACGAGGAGGTGGGTGTCAAGGGGACGATCGTTTGTGATCATCTCCTTCACGCGTATCCCTCACTGGACCGACTTTGGAAGGGGCCTCTCCACAGTGGCATTATTATTTCATTATAAATATCAAGGGAAAAAATGGGCCGGGGGAGGGGAGGGGGCTCTTATTTTCACAAATTTTTTATTTTTTTTTGAAAAATATCACCATGTATATTCATCTATATATCCCTCCAATATGTCATTTGAATTTTATCACAAAGAGAGACTCCTATGTCCTCCATCTAGAACATGTAATTTTAATGGTCTAAATGTTACTGTAATCGACCCGTTCTAGATGGAGAGCATATGAGTCTCTGCTTCTCACGAAATTTGAATGATATATAGAAGTGATATATCGATTAATATACATGATGATATTTTTGAAAAAAACATCGAAAATAAGGTGATGACAACCATGTTGGAGCAGCCCGATTGAACCAAAATATCAGTGGATATAAAACGGATATCAATAAGATACCCCACACGTTTTCTAAAAAAAAGATACCCCACACATTTTTTGCTGGTCAACAATAGGATATACTTTTTTATGAGGAAGATAGTAGCTGTGATTTGACCGTTCTTAATCCAAAGAGTCCTTACAGTGCAGCAGTACAGAGCAAGACTTGACCTTTTGCTGCATCATGCTATTACCAAATTAGCCTTGTTATCTCTAAAGTTGATTAATGTGAACACCAAGAAAGAGATGGGTTCTTGTAGAGAGCCAACTTGGGTGCTCTCTTGCTCAATTTTGGACCGACCATCCTCTCCTTGCTAGAGAGGATCACCGCAGGTCCTGTCGTGCTGCGGCCGACGGCACCCAGCCATGCCGTCGTTCTCACCGATGATACTAATGGAATATGCACTTTACTTGGCGGTCGCTAACCGCATGTACAGGTAGCAAACTTCCGATAATGATGCATTGAAAAAGGTAGCGCTGCAATTGGTTTTTGCGGCTATCGTTCATTAACCGCCAAGAATGTTGATCGCCTCAAATAGACAAACCATCGAGAATAAGTGTATTCCATGGCTATTGTCGACGTAAATACTAACTTTTCCAATAGTGTGAGCTGCTCCACTCCATAGACTTGTCAGGTGCGTTGAAGAGGGCGAGTATAATGAGGGCGTAGACAATTTTTGTTAATTGCCACTAAGTGATTTTTTTGAAGAATATCAAAAGATAAACATCGTTATATGGACCGTCGCTAATAATATAATATGACAGTCGTCTTTATAAAGTGCCGCTATAAATCCGTCTTGTTGTAGTGTACTGTCGAAAGTCAGTAAATCATGCTAATACTTGAAAAATAATATAATGGGTACTTCTGCTTCTTCTCCTTCCTCGCCCCTTCGTGTAAATACCAAATGGGGGATTTTGCGCTCTATGGTCGATCAAGGTTGAAAGGATGATTTAAGAGAATTTTCACAAACATTTCAATAACCTACTTTGCATTTTGAAGTCTTGTCACTACACAGAAAACAAGTTGTAGCCACTGAACTATACAAATGGATGTGGGGCTTGTAGCCACAGAATTGGACTCTAACCACATCACTTTGTAACATGTAGTCGCATCTACAAGTCTCGTTGTTAGAGTTCTCTGACCACGAATATGTTATGACCACTACAAGTAACCACAGAAGTTTTCATGACCATGGTTCTGGTATGAAGACTATAGTCACAGAATTGTATCTACGAGTAACTAGTGGCCACACAATTATCGTGGCCACAAGTTTCTATAGTCACATTCTGTGACAACAACTTGTTTTTCTTGTAGTGGCTTAATGTCGATCTTTGGGTTCGAATAACAATGTAGTATCCGATCAATCTTTAATATTTATCTTAATCTAGTCCCTGACTGTTGAAATTTACTTGATTGTTTTGTATTTCCAACCTTATATCACAACAACTCAAAGTCTGTATTGAGTCAAATATTAAAGATGGGTTACAACAATGACATTGAAATCAGATGTATAGTTAACGGACTTTTGTCTAATTTACTCTTTTATTTTTGTTAATATTTGCACTCGTGCAAGCCCACCCCTTGGGCCCTCCTAAAACGTGCTGCAAGTGGCCAATTTACAATTTTCTTATTTTTTTTTGTATTTTCGATCAATGTAGACATTTTTTAATATTTAAAATTTTTAATACTCCATTTATAAAGTCACCATTTTCCCTTTATTAATTCGTACGAAATTGCATATTTTATTTAGTTTTTATAGTTTAAAATATGGTCATGTCAAAGACTTTAATCAAAATTTAAAACTTTTAACCTTTTCCTGCCATTAATTAAAGTAAGTAAATAGGAGAAGTTGCACCTTGCTATTGCTAGACTTTCATAACTACAAATAAGCTCCTACCTTTTCATTTTATATTAAAATAGCCCTCAACTTCGTCAGAAATTACATTTATAGTCCATGTAATTGCAAAATTTCATAAAATAATAATAAAACCATATGGACTCCTAATATATATATATATATATTTATTGTATATGAGATTTTAGGTACATAAAGAAATTGAGGCTTTATAACATGCATAAAATTCATAAAGTAGGACAGAATCATCAACACCTAAATTGTTATTAGAAAACATAATTTAAAATCATTACATGAACCTTTAGCAACAAATGCGATATTCATTGCTAATTACAAGAACAAAAGCTAATTTTACAATGAATAATATTTGTTGTTATATATTAACATCAGAAGATATGACAACAAATATCACAACTCATTTTTGGATGTTATTGATCCCCTCAAGTAGGGGAGAACTAATTTATGTCATAAGAGGGCTATGACCCCTCCTTGATTATTATATGTCACTCGTGTAATGTATTAAGTTTTTAATATGATCCATCCTTAATTATATAATAAATGGTGTTGGTAGAGAGAGGCTGTGATATCATGTAATAGTCAAATAGTAGAGTAATGTGATTATTATTTTGGAGACGAGGGTTCAAATTTTACATCCCCAGTTTTGATTCCTTTTATATAGTTTATCCAATAGCTTCCGAAGTATCAAAATTATAAGTATAGTTTGATATAAAATTGTATCCGAGTTCATTTATCTCTGCTATTATTTCTAGCCCTCCTTGTAAATAGAATAAATTTTATTGGTTTCTTTTTACCATGAGTTTTTTTGTTTCAAAAGTTTACTTGATAATTTAGCATTTTGGGACAGATTTAAGATGTTGAAATTATTAGATTTATAAAATTTTAAAAATCATCATTGCAAAACAATAATCTATTTAAAAATATAACCATAATAATAGTTTTAAATTGTATATTTATGAAAACTGAAAGAGGATCATTTTAAAAAGGGATATTTACCCCACGAGCCCTATAAACTTTGCAAATTACCTATATGACCTTTTGCACAACGTAATTACCCCCACCGACCCTGTAAATCAATCCAAAAATGTTCACGAGCTTCAAACAGATTAACCGTAGAGTTCATGGGGGTAAGAGTTAGCAAGTCTACGAGGTCAAGAGAGGACTTATGTTGTTACAAAGGACACGGAGGTAATTTACAAAGTTTATAAGGTTCGGGGGGGGGGAGGGGAGATAAATATCCCTTTTAAAAATAGTAACTTTATTTAAAAATATCATTTGAAAATACAATAATTTTACCATTTTTGAGCATACATAATAGTTGTATACTTGGCCTCTCCTCGACAAATATACCGATTCCACCCCTGCCCTCAGGGTCGATTTCGGTCGTATTGTCTCTTCCTCTCTATCTTATTTCCCTTGCAAGATAAATACTATGCATTATATTTTTTTTCTTGTATGATAAATACTATGCATTATTTTGTTTTTTTGGGTATTCTCCTTGTAAAACAGAATGACATTGATGGTTTTCTTTTAACTTTACTACGGCTGACGAAACAAAATCTATTTGTGTATGATTGTTAGGAAGATCTTTGGATAAAAATATTACAATACATTATGGATTTAATATAATACATGTAGAAAGTGGTACAATGTTCATAGAGGGGTAATAAATGTTATTTGTTGAACATGCATAAGCATTTGCGGCAAAATAAACCTAGGGCAACGAAAGATATAAATATTTGTTGCTATATGCTTCGATTTTGAATATATAACAACGGATATTTGATATTTCAAAAATATTTCTTATTATTGTAATTCATATTGAATATTATATTCATTTCTAAGCATTCATGTAACAACGATTATCCATTGATTTTTCACTATTTTTTATTAATCATTTTACTTATAAAATTAGATTTAAAATATAATTAATAATAATGTTATATGATTCGTTGCTAACAATATTTTTTTGATGTAAAAGAGGGTGAAATCCCAAGATGGGAGTCACCGCAATAGTAAAAATTCATTAATAAGAAATGATTTAAGTTACATTACCTGGCCTCCCAAAAGTTTATGAGAGCCCTACAATGAGACACGATATTTTCAAAATAAAACTTTTGATTCTTAAAAATAAGCTCATTCCTTGCCAGCCAGATAGCCCACAACACCGCAAAAGGTTTTGTAACATCATCAGTAGAGTTGCCTCCAACCTTTCTTATTGTCTCCCAAAAGCTCTCAGAACTGCCCACGTCTACTCACGGGATTGCCATCTCCCTCCAAACCTTCGCCGAAGTCTCACAAGTGAAGAATAGATGTTCTGAGTTCTCCATCTGTTCCCTACACCTGCCGCAAGTCACATCTTGATGCCCCATAATCCTCGCCCTCCTAACCTTGTCACAAAGCTTGTCTCTCCTCAGGCACGAGAGGAACACCTTTATCCTACTTGGGATCTTGTAAGCCCAAATAATCTTCATATCCTTACACAAGTCGAGATCTTGTCCATTTCCTCCATTTCTTAGTTCGCCATAAAGCTGCTTGATAGAGAATTTTGTACCAGACCACTCATAATGGTCCCTGAGATGAGAGTAGTCCCTTGGAACAGGAGCCGCCGCAAAAAGTCGTAGAAGTTCCTCCCTCCTCCTGTCAGAGAGGACCGCTGCAAAACTTAATCCCCACTCTCCAGAAATAGTCAGTTCCCGCAAAGTGGCCTCCTTCGATGTCGATATCGCAAAGAGTCTATAAACTTTGCCAATCGATTTTCATCACGAAGTAAAAGTGTCAAGTATGAAATAATATTTATTGTATATAGTTAACTGATATATACCAATAAAAAATAAAGGGATTTTTATCAGGAGACCCTATAAACTTTGCCAATCGCCTCTACGACCTTTGAAACAACCTAATTCCCCATCGACCCTGTAAACTTGCTAACTCTTACCCCATGAACCTCCGGTCAATCTGTTTGAAGCATGTGAGGTTTTTGGAGTAATTTAAAGGGTCGATGGGGTAATTACGGTGTGCAAAAAGTCGTAGATGTAATCTAAAAAATTTATAAAGTCTGCTGGGTAAAAATCCCAAAAATAAATTATTCATTGCCGTATAGTAATTTTGATGTTGTGCTATAGAGAAATATCCAAATTTATACATTTGCAAAAGAAAATGTGATTTTTTTTCATTCGTTGTCTTTTTTTTTAAAAGAAAAATGATTAATATTATAATATTCACAAAAAAATCATTTCAAATTACATCCACATGATGTTGATATTGTAACAACTGTAGAGAGAACTAATTATTATGCATGCATTATATTAATTTTGGACGTAGAATTTTATATTAAAATATTATATTTGAAAAAAGTAATTTAGTTTTAAAATTTGTTTTATAATTTACGTGAAAACTATTTTAATGAAATTAATATATTAACTTATATATAAACGGATAAAGTTTATTTGGTGTAAGTTTTGCACCAATAATTATTTCATTTATAAAATTTAACTTATAAGTTTCGATCAGGAGTACAAGAACATATACAATGTTAACCTAGAAAGGACAAAACCAAGCATATACATTTTTTCCTTTTTTTTATCAAATGATATGAGCAGTTTTGAATAAATGAATGGTAGCATATATTATAATTATCAAGTATTTAGAGGAAGGGAAAGTCGCGAGAGGTGACACGTGGCAAGGAGATGGAGAGGGCTTTAGTATAAGGTATAGATATTTATTCTCACAGAGCTATCTTTGTCAATGATACGGTCATCATAATTTAAAGTGGATATAAAGTCTAACAGAGAAATGTAGCCATCACAAATAGTATTCAAATATGGGGAAAGGGAGCCTAATGCATGCAGTAGGTAAGATATCTATTGCATGCCGATTTTTCGCTCTGTTTCTTTATTTTTTCTGAAAAAATACCGTCGTGTATTTTCATCACTATATCCTTCTAATATGTCATTTCAATTTCATCAGAAATAGAGACTCTTATGCCCTCCATCCAGAACATGTCGATTACAACAAATCTAATATCGTTAAAATTACATTTTTTGGATGGAGGATATACGAGCCTCTCTTTCTGACGAAATTGGAATGACATATTAGATGAATATAACGATAAAAATACACGGTGGTATTTTCTCAAAAAAAAATGAAGTGAAAGATAGACATGGAGTAGGTAGCTTACCTACTGCTTGCAACATGCTCCCTTTCCTCTTGAAACATAACAAGCAGAGTTTGACGTCTCTAGCTTTGAAAAAACAATGGTGATACATGACTTTTAAGCCATTGCGATCGTTGACTTTTAATAGAAGACAACCTTCGAGTTGGCGTAGACAAGTTTTTAGATAAGAAGAGGATCAATGCACACATGTACCATGGATTCAATAAATCCAAGAATATATGCAATGTAATGTTTTAAGTTGGATTGGCATCATAGTTCTCCACGCACACATGCACGCACACGCTCATAGGCACATGCACAAGCACACACTCATACACCCTTGCGCGCACACGCACACACGATGAGGGGGAATACAAGGCACATATGCATATAACCACATCAACAAAATCATGCTGTGGCAACAAATTCTAGTGACATAAAATTAACTTGTGGCAACAGATTCAGCTCTTATGACAGTGAAATCGTCAGCAATAGTCTGTTGCCAAAAGCCCGATAGCCATAAGTTCATTGCAACTGAAAAATCGCTACCATAACTTATAGCAACAAAATAAAAGTTGCCATAAGTCAATTACCTTACTATAAGCTGAGTGGAAAAAACAAATCTCCGGTAACTAAACTTCAGTAGCTACATACTTTCATGATAAATATTTTGTTGCCACAAGTAGTTACAAATTTTGTTCAAATAATCCTATTAAAAGATTTAAAAACATTTAAACAGAGCAAAAAAAGGACAAAAGTAGTACAAAAACAGTCGACTTTTCAATAGCAGAAACAATAGATTAATCCACTGTACCATTTTAGCAAGAAGGTTCGCAGAGTATATTGCATTTTTCTGTACCAATAACAACTAAAGAGAAATAATAACATAAAAACAGAAAAGCATTGAAAATGATCAAAGGATTCTGTCAAAAGCATTATAAAATTAAATACAAGGTTGACTATAACTTTCATATAGCTTCCCTTTAAAAAAAATCACTTATGCTTTAAACACTATCTTTCTCCATTCTTTCTTTGTTCACGATCATCTTTAACAAGGTTCCTAACAAAATATGAATTTGAAAGAATAAATGTGAATCTACAAACTTATATTATGGAAGTTTTTATATCAAAATGCCATTCATCATACCTATGAATGTGGCATTGTTTGCAATTAAACATGTTTTAAATTTCTAATAAAATCGTTGATGAATTAGTTGCCTTGCATAAGAAATATGAAACCGAAACTATTAGTAAATCTGTAACTGTTCAAATTACGACTTAAAAACATTGATGTATATAGCAATGTTATGCTTGCATACACTTCAAAATTATTTTGAGGTGTCTCGGTAGGGGCTCCATGTTGAAAAAAATCTCTATAGAAATATCATACACCAAAATATCATGGAATTTTTAAAATGTGTTAAATAATCACAATGACTGAAATAACAACGACTACGAAATATATGCGACAAAATGTAAATTCTAAAGAATACAATCGTAATGAGTACAAAATGAATATACAAGTCAAAATTGTATATATGTGATTGAAAAGGAGGATAATATGAGAACATATGCTGTGGTTGAAAGGAATGGGGATAAGATGTATATGTTTGTGAAAATACACATTGATTGGGAAATGAATTGCCACCCATGAATGATAGAGAACCATAAGTATTAGGAGTTGAGTGAACTCCAAATCCACCATTATGAACATTGACACCGCTATTATTTCTAATTCCACCATTTTTGTCGTTTCCACCAATACCATTTCCAGTGCTTCCACTCCCTCTTGAAATAAGTCACATGTTATTCACAAAATTTAACAAATAAATATTATCCATGAGAATACACATTCATGAAAACTTTCAAAAAAATACCCGTGGATTGAATCCAACATATTCTATTGATTGTTGCATACACATAGCTCCATATTGCATCCAAGCATATTGTTGTTGAATAAACGTATTCTGGTCCAAAATGACTTCCAAAATTTTCTTTGAATATCCCTTCAATCAAGAAAATATTTAAAAAGTAAGGCCGAATACATCCAGCCCCTATCAGATAAGAAGTCCATTTTCCTCAATTTAAATTCATGAAATTAGGGACTGGAAGATGGAGGGGGAGAGGAGAAGGACGTGCATAGGAGTGGGAAAGCCGTCATTGAGGAGAGGTCCAAGAGTCACGGTAAACGAAGGGCCATCGGAAAGGAGAAGGAGGATCCTAGCGATGTGCAGATGGATGAGCCCATGGGTGCTAGTCCTTGGAGTCTTTCCAAGGGAAAGAGGCATGTGGCGGAGGCCGATACCGGTGTTGCGAGATGGTGCTACTGTTGCGGAGCTCTGGATCACCTTTCCATGAGATGTGCTTCCCTAGTGCAACTCTGCTTCGGATGTGGGTTGCTGGGACATCATTGGAGAGAATGTCTTGAGAAAAGGAGGCATACGAGGACGTTGGCCTCGGATATGACATTCAAAGATGTGAAAGTGGGTCATCTGAAAAAGATGGGGATGAAGCACAAAGACCACTTTCACCTGAGATGGTAATTGACGATGCATGGAACAAACTTTTGTTGCGATTGTCAAAGGAAGCCTGATGAGCGACTGACTAACTAGGGTTAAGTATCAAAATAAACAAAGGTTGGCATGACCCCAATCAATCGTCCTACTCAACGAGAAAATAAAACCACTCAAGAAAATCAAGAAGTCAATGTTAGCGGTCTGCTATTTTGATGTACCTGGTATGCTACCAGTGTCGAACACAAGGAGCACGAAAAAGAACGAAGTAGTCAAATTTCAAAATAAAATATTTTTTAGTGGTTATTAATTTTTTAATTTTTAATTTTCAATAAAACAAAAATGAGCGCAAAATATAAAACAAGACACACAACATTCTTTTTGGATTTTTTAAATGATCAAAATTAATCAGAAAATTAAAGTAAAAATATTTTTGGATTTTATGGGTTTTGAGGTATTTTTGTAATTTCTAGATTTTTTTAGATGTTTTTATTATTTTATAAAATCAAACAATGTTCAAAATACAAAACACTGCACAATCAGGACCAAACTGCAAATTAAAAATATTTCAAATACCTCAAGGCCTGGATGATAATTTTATGATAAAATAGAAATGAAAACCTACAAACAAGAACTGAAAACACAATTTTTAGATTTTTCTTTGATTTATATGATTTTTATATATTTTTTGTTATTTTGTGATTTTTACGATTTTTATAATGAATTTTCAAACAAAATTAATATTGAAAGTAAAGCATAATAAAAGACAAACCCATGAATTTTTATGGAATTTTTAACACATTTTTCGAATTTTTCTAATTTTTCTAACTTGGAAAAGACTCTTTTTAAGGGGGTTTACAAATTTTATATAAAATGCATTATCGTAAATAATAAACTCTAACAGGAGCTAGATGTAATTTTAGGTAATTTTTAGAATCAGTTTACTATTTATTAAGTCTAATAAAAGACATGTAATTAAACATAGCTCACATGGACCTAAACACAAATATTGTAACTTTTTGGACCAAACGATAACAAGATATAAAAGCACAAGATCGAATATGCAATTATCCCAAACAACGCATGCGTCACACGTGATCCAGGCTCATAGGAGTATAAATGCAATTTTGAAAACATAACATTTATTCATTAACAATAGAAGAGTGCATGAGAAAAAGTGTAAATATCCTGAAATGCATGTGGGGACACACATGACTCAAACTCGGAGGGACTAAAATGTAAATATAAAAAGTATGAGTCCAAAATGTAAATATTTTTCACTACAACTTTTATTTCAAGGACTAAAGCTAAATATTGAAACGAGCAAGGGAAAATATGCAATATACCCAATGGGGCACGTGGCGCACGCAGGGGAAAGCTCTGACGTACGTCCCTGATTATCCCCTGCGAAGCATCTGACATTCCAGATTTTGTCAAGGATATGTGTGTCAAATGCGCCAGGGGGGCAGATCTAACGCTCAAAGGCTACACGGTCAGGCGGCTGTGATACAATCTGGTAGAGGAAAGCTCATCCGACGGCGAAAGAGGGTCTGCAAGAACATGCCCCAAGCGAATTTCAGTCGAGCGAAGGAGGAGATCCATCGCTTAGATGAAGGGTCGGAGAGGTCCAGCAGTATCATGAGAGTGCTCTGCGTCTAGTGGAGGGCTCCGATGAAGGAGACGACAGTCAGATAGGCGTGATGGTGAAGCTCCTCCAGAGCTGCTCCGCCAGAGCAGCTGGGGGTCCAAGTGATGCTCCTCGTGCGTGTTAGTACCTGCAAAGGTTAAGGTGACTCGGGGGCATGGCTCCAATCGAGTTTATTGCATGAGAAAATAGGAGTTGCGACGGGGAACAGAGTCTTGGGCTTCCGACGAAGGTAAAGGAGGAAGCCCGACCTAATCTCGACTGATAGTCGAGCCTCAAGGTGATCAGGTTGCGAAGGAAGGTGCACGATGGTCTGGGGAGTCGATCTAAACAGATTGAAGTGGGTAGTAGAGTTCCGACCTACTGGTCGGAGCTAACGAACGACGGTGGTGGCGAATGGAAAAGCGAATCGAACAGATAAATGCAAGGGATGAGAGTGATACCCGAAGGTTCAGATGGACTCCGAAGCTCCAGACAAAGGTGGCTTATGGGGTCTTGGCCTCAACCGAGCTGCAGCTGGCTGGGAGGCTATACGCGGCGGAGCTCCGGTCGCATCTTGAGCTACAAGCCTCCAGGCATCTCCGATAGATCCTAACCTATTCCTCCGATAGTTGTCACCCTAAGCAAGGGAGCTAGGGGTCTGTGGTGACACGAGGGACAAGCTGAGAGGTGCTGAAGGATGGAGGAGATGTTATATAGGATGCCCAGGGTCCCAAAAGATTGGAGCTTGGAGCGGAACCCTAGGGCGATCTGACTGCGCCTACAGATTCGCAAGGATTGTGGATATCAAGGCTGTAATTGGGTGTAAGAATCGAGGCTAAAGGTGGTCGGGTCTGGGCACTAGAAAATGGAGAAAGAGCTCCGGCGAGAGGAATGGCGACCCGACCGGCTAGGGGGTGACGTTAACCGAGGTCAACAATCGCTCGTGTACCAATGAGAATTCAACATGTACGAAATAAAAGAAAATTGAATAAAAAATAGTAAATAAATTTAAAATAAAAAGTGTATAAATTAAAAAATATTTATTATTTTATAATATATTTTTATGATTTTTAATTATTTTTATGAAAAATAAAATAAGGTATATATAATATATAATATTATATACAAGTATAATATACTTATGTATTATGTATAAGTATTTGTATTTTATTATTTTTGCATAAATTATTTTTATTCTATAATTTATTTACATAATAGTTTAAGGGATACAAAAAGATTTTTATTTTATTTTTATTAATTAATTAAAGGTGTGACATAAATAGTCAATGTATTATATACATATGTATTTTGTATAAGGGTTTGATGATTTTATTATTTTATTTTTTTTTCTGATTTTATTTTTATTTTTATATTATTTCTAAGGCTATATACAAGTGTGTAAAGAATAAAACAATTTTATTTTGCTATAAATAAATATTATGTACAAGTAAGGTGATATGTACAATACATAGTGAACCCTTATCTCTCTCTACTTATTTTCTGTTATGATCGGGTCAAGTCTTGACCTTCTCTTGGAGTTTGGATCACTCTGTATTTTTTCTAAATACATCTTTCTTTTTCTTTTATTTTTGAGAAATATGAGTTAATTATGCATTATTAATAAAGGCATGTCAAATGCTATGTTATTATATTTACAAGTATTTATAGGTGTTTTTGCTGAAAGAAATTGCTAAAATAAAAGAATAAAGAATGAGAATCGAAGATTCATCATCCCCCTATACTTTACCTTTGCTAGTCCCTTAGCAAACACTTATTTGAAAAAGAAGTGAAAAAGAAAAAGAAAAGAAAAAAGGAGGAATCAAAGCTGATTATTAAACTTATCTTCATTAAATCAGATATGGAGCTCAATCAGACCTTTGGATTATTAATTTGGTGGAACCTTATTGGGAAATAAGCTTACGACTCAACAGCCTCTAAGTTCCACAGCTCTATGGTCAGGACTCCTTAATAACCAGGGCAGAACAAGTTTACATACGTAAACTCTAATGACCATGCATCTTTCCTTGTACAGTGTAAGTGATATGTTGGTCCCCACCTCAGAAATGTCAAAGAAACTGCCTCCCTCAACAAGGTAACTCTAATCCCAGGGTTTAGAAGCTCTTTCCTCGAGGAGCAGGGTATTCCCTTCTAAGTTCAAGTTCAACCAGCTCAAGAAAAGGGGAAAGAAGAGAATGAACCATGACCAGTGTAGCCACATATCCCTTGGAGCTTAACTAGTGTAGCTAAGTCTCCAGCTGCAAGCTACCATGAGATGAGAAGGTGGAATACATAAGCTTTGCTTATTCACTATATACACTCCGACAGGTATTTTATTTTCAATCAGGCATGTCCTCTTTTTTGAAGTTTTTTATATTTTTGCATATCTTTTTTTGATGTGCATATATACAACATATTTACATCATGCATCATGTGCATAAGGAGTTTTTCCTCTTAATCTAGTAGACTATCCCTCTTTTGAAGTATTATTGTAACCCACCGACTCCTATCTTTAAACCTCAATGCCACTAGACAAGGTTGAGATGCACATCCCTCCCTAGAGGAAGACGAGAGGTTCTGGCTAGCTGTACTACCCTCGTATGCTACTCCAAGCCAAATAATTCTACCTCCTCACCACCTTATCCATGTTGAGCTACGTGTAAGGTGTGTGTCCAAGTCAAGCCATTGTCTCTGAGAGTCATGCATGCGTTATTAAGTGTTCTACTTAGTCTCATTAAGATAACATGTAAACATAGCTTAGTGGACTTAAAGAATTAAGTTACTATGTACTTGAAAAGTCTTAACCCCAAATCCTATAAGGTTCCTCTGAAGTTAAGTGGATTAAGATCTTATCAAGCTCCATTTTTCAATTTAATTCTAGACTAGTTTAAATGTTAACTGTGATTCAAAAGAATGTACATGAAAATATATACAAAACTCTTTTTGTGCAAAATTTTTCAAAATATGCAAATTGGAAATTTTTGAATGCAAGAAAGAAGGAAAGTGTTTTGCAAACAATTTTACAAATAAATTTTTATAAACCTTTATTTTTCCAAACATTTTTTAAAAATTTTGTACTATATGCATAATTTTGATACAAAAATATTTACAAAAACTTTACAATCAAAATCATTTTTACAAACATTTGTACAAAAATACTTTTTACAAAAGGTTTTTACAAAACATTTATGTACAAGAAAATTTTTAAAATTTTGATATTTTTTAGTTTAGTGAATTTTAGCAATTTTATTAACATTCTCACACAAATTACGAGTTATGGCAAAAGTATGTATACAATATATACAACACACCCTTATACTTTGCTCGAACGATGTCCTCAGAGTGTTCAAAGAGAGATGAAAGGAAGACATAACTCGTGCTGAGTATTGGGAAGTCAAAAAAATGCTATACTACAATGACGAATGAAAGAATGTAATGAATCGAATGAAATAGAAGTCGATGATCCCCCTAAACTTGGGATCAAGTAATCCTAAGTATAGAAATCAGTAAACAAGGGAAAGACCAAGGAGTAGAATGTACAGGTGTTACCTCCCACTATACTTAGGGTAAAATATCCCTAAGTATAGGCAACAAAAATAGAGGTAATATAAATCAAATGGATAATCATAGATCTGATACCCCCCATATACTTAGGGTAAAGCACACTCTAAGTATACCATAATCATAAGATGAAGATGAGGTATTAGACAAAAGAATGAATGATATGAACAATATGGATCTATACAGCTATGAAGGAGAAGTGGAAATCAGGCATGAGATGCAAAGGATGTGAGTCGAAGACTACATCTCATGCAAAATAAATAGGGGCAACGTCGATGATCAACGGATCATGATCAAGATATGGCTTCAAGTGTTGACCTTTAACTCGAAAGGTGGAATCATATGACAACTCAGATATGTCAATCCTTCTGTTGTCATGCACCTTTCTGACCAAGTAAGGTCCCTTCCATTTACTTTGCAATTTCCCTGGAAATAATCTTAACATAGCATCAAATAGCCATACTCTCTGGTTTGGCTCAAACTGCTTATGGCTGATGTGAGAATCATGCCATATTTTCACTCTATCCTTTATTGTAGGCCACTTGAGAAGGTTGTATCTCTCAACTCCTCTAGGGCTGCCAACTCTGCTTTCCTCTGCTCTCATACACTATTGGGATCCAATAATAACTTTGTTACTGCCCAAAGTGACTTGTGCTTGATTTCTACAAGTAAATGGCATGACTTGCCATAAACGAGACGAAAGGGAGATGTGCCCAATGGTGTCTTGAAGGAAGTCCTATATGCCCACAAGATCGAGTCCAAAAGCTGTGACCAATCCTTTCGGTCTGGGCGGACAACATTCTGCAATATACTCTTGATCTCCATGCTCGATACTTCGGAAAGATAATTGGTCTAAGGGTGATATGGAGTGGCAACTCGATGTTCTATGCTGAACTCATTAGAAAGGATCCTTACCTTGTCGTTGATAAAGTGAGTCCCTCGTTTGAAATCAACACTCTAGGTACTCCGAACTGTGAAATGATATTTTTCCTAAAAAATCTGCATACAGTCTTACCATCTACGTCTCGGGTGAGGATGGCCTCAACCTAAAGACTCACATAATCTACAACTAGCAGAATGTACTCAAACCCCTGAATCTTAGGAAATGGACCCATGAAATCGATGCCCCATGCATCAAAAACCTCACAGAAGTGAATGGGTTGCATCGGCATCATATCATGCTGTCCACAAGTGCCCATCCTTTGACAGTCAGTGCATCTCTTCACGAATACATCTGAATCCTTGAAGAGGATAGGCCACCATAGGCCAGATTGGAGAGCTTTCTGTGTTGTCCATCTCCCAAAATGATATCCTCCTGCCTTAAGCTTGTGAGGAATGCACCGATGCTAGACACTATCCCCCCCTTCATTATAAAGGATAGGATCCTCCCAATGGTACGACTTGGCCTTCGCAAGGAAGCTCTCAAGTCGCTGCCTGGGACAACCTTGTGGAACTTTCTTGGCGACAAGATAGTTCAGAATGTCAGCATACCATGAAAAAGAGGTGATAGCAAGAATCGCCTCGTCTGGGAAGGTCTCTGTAATAGGCACGATCTTACCAGTATCCCCAAGGTTCTCTAAGCGAGAGAGGTGATCCGCCACCACATTCTTGACTCCAGCTTTATCCTTAATCTCTACGTCAAACTCTTGGAGTAGAAGGATCCATCTGGTCAATCTGGCTTTGGCATCCTTCTTAGCCATGAGGTACTGGATGGCGGTGTAATCTGTAAAAATGGCCACTCGAAATCCAATAATATAAGATATGAACTTATCCAAAACAAAGACTACGGCTAGCATCTCCTTCTCAGTGACGGTGTAGTTCTGCTGAGCGGCATCCAATGTCTGGCTAAAATAGTGAATGGCAAAAGGAAATCCATCCCTCCTCTGTCCTAGCACATCCCCTATGGCAAAGTCAGAAGTGTCCATTATGATCTTGAATGGGAGGGACCAATCGGGTGGTTGAAGGACATGAGCCTGAACAACTAGTCCCTTGAGAGTCTCGAACGACGTAAAACACTTATCATCTACAATGAACTCGGTGTCTTTTGTCAGCTAATCAGTGAGCGATCGGGTAATCCGACTGAAGTCCTGTATGAAACATTGGTAAAAACCAACATGCCCCATAAAAGACCGTAACTGATGCAAATTGGACGGTGGATTGAGTTTCTTAATGATATACACCTTGGCCGGATCGACCTCCATGCCCATGTTGGAGATGATATGGCCAAGCACCATCCCCTGAGTCATCATAAAATGACTCTTCTCCCAAGGTAATACAAGGTTGACCTCTATGCAGTGTTGAAGTACATGGTCTAGGCAGTTGATGAATCCCTGATTTTCACTCTTTATTCTTTTATTTTAGATATTTATCTTGGCAAAGCTTCATGTAAATAGGTGTAAATACAATAAGTTAGCATTCATCATGCATGTGTTAACATTGTATAATTAACATATATTTGTGCAAAAATAAAAGAATAAAGGAAAAGAAAAAGGAAGGAGGTATTTAGAATAAATATAGAGTAACCTGAACCCCAAGAGAAGGTCAAGCCTTGACCTGATCACCAAAGAAAATAAGTAGCGATAGATATGTCCTACTATATGTTGTACAAATTACTCATATATGTAAATAATTATTTTTGATAAAATAATAATAAAATATTATAATGCCTCATTGTATTTATTTATAAAATTAAAATAAAAATCAGAAAAAATAAATAAAATAAAAATAAAATCATTTCTCATTTGTATAAAATACATGTATATATGTCTCACTCCTTATTTATTCCATACCTGTAAATAGATCATAAAAATAAAATAAAAATTATTTTATACCCCTAAAAACATGTTAAAAATAAATAAAATACAAAATTAGTGTATTTATGTAAAAATAACAAAATAATAATAATTGTACAAAATACATAGGTACCCTATACCTGTATATAATACCATATACTCTATATACAACAATTTATTTTTATAAAAATAATTAAAAATCACACAAAAATTCTTTGACAAATAATAAACATTTTTTATTTTGTACACTTTTTATTTTGAATTCATTTATTATTTTTTATTATTTTTTTAAATATTTTGTAAAATCTATTTTTCTGATTAGCAAGGGGACGTGATGTTGACCTGCGGTCAACGCTCTTCCAAGGCAGACCCGGCCCGACTCCTCTCATCGGAGTGTTTTCTCCCACTTTTCCAGGCCAGGTCACGCCTCCTCTCTACCCGATTCTTTGCTCGAGCATTCTCCTTGGATCCATCACATTCATAGATCCCTAAGAAGGCACGGATCTTCCTAGGTTTGCGCGCTCTTACCCGATCTTCTCACCATCCTGGGAAGCCTATAAATTCTCTCCTCCACCTACCCAGCTCCGCAGCTCATGCCTTGCCCCTTCTTCCACCCCTAGATACCTTTGGTTGAGTGACAGCTGCCGTCAGACCTCTTTGGATCGAAGCCTGGTGGTGTGTTCACGCAGCTCAGCTATGTGGCCGGCGAGCGCCGCCGCGTCTAGCCTCCCGGCCTTCCACAACTTGGTCGAGGCCACAACCCCGACTTCCATCATTTCTTGGAGCTCAGGAGTCTGTCCAGATCTTCAGGTAGCACTCTTTTCACCTTCATTTCCATGTTCGAGTCAATCCTTCATCTTGCCTCCGCAATGCACCTACTTGCTCTGACCACCTCGGTCGGAGCCTCGTTTTCTGCATCCATCCGTTCAGATCGACTTGTCATCTCACCCTTCATATAACACCACAGCCTGATCATCCTTAGGCTCGACCATCAGGTCGAGATTGAAGCTAGGATCTCCCCCTACCGCCTTCGCTGGAGATCGACCTTTACCCCCCTTCGCTTCTTTTGCTTCCAGCTTCAATAACGTGGACCGAAGCTTCACCCCAAGTCCATCTACTCTTTGCAGGTACCCGTGCGTGAAAGGAGCATCATTTGGAGTCCCGACTGCTCAGGCGGAGCAACTATAAGCGGAGCCACCCCATTCTGTTCATCCGATCGTTGAATTCTTCATCGGAGACCACTACCAGACGTGGAGCACATCCACGACCGTGTTGAGCTCCTCTGCACCTCCATCAGAGCGCTGGATCTCTCTCCTTGCTCGGTTGAATGCCGGGCTCGACGAGTTCTTCCAGGACCCTCTTCCGCCGTCGATCAGACGCTCCTCCAGTTTTGATCAAGACCGTTCATCCAGGCCTGCTTTGTAACGGTTTGATCAGTACCTGTAGCAGATCTACACCATACGCCCACACCCATTCTGAGGATTGTCAAATCCGTATTGTAGCCGCCCATCTCAGTCGCACGTTCCCGACCGTGTCAGGACTATCAGATCCTTTTCAGGGAAGCATCAGAGCCGCCTGAGCCCTCACATGCCACACAGATGCCCCAAAGGGTACATTTTCTTTTCATCCTTTTTAGTTTGTGTTTTGCTTTTTAGTACTGTAAAATAAGTAGAAGTAGAGATATTTTGCATGTGGACCCTTGCTCTTCCAATATTTATGTTTTAATCCTGCTTGTTTGAATGCATGTGTACGTCCACGTGCCTTCCTGGTTTATTTGCATTTGTTCCCTTGTACTTCATGGATGTTATTATTTGAATGAGACTTTTCTAATATTTGCATGTATGCCCCTCTGAGCATCTGTCACGTGTAGTGCACGTGTTTATCTGGCTAATTTGCATATCAACCCCCTTAGCTTTTAACTGTTATTATTTGGCCTGCAACTTTTAAATAATTGCATCAAGGTCGGTGTGTACTATGTGCTTTGTTTTTAATCAAATAAAAACCTAATTAACCCAAAAATTCCATAAAAATTAAAGTTAGCTCCTGCTGACATGTAATATTTATGCTAATTTTTGTGAATTAATTAGTTTTATTTCATATTTTCTAAAAATCAAAAACAACAAAAAAGAGCCCTGTCTATTTTAGAAAATACCTAAAAATTATAAATATAGCTTTAAAAATTACAAAAAATAGTGGTTGCTTGTTTTTATATGTTTTTAACTCTAGTACCATTTTCTCCTTAAAAATCATTGAAAAATCCTAAAAATCATAAAAGACTCAAAAAATTATAAAAATCATTAAAATTTCTAGAAAAATAAAAAAATAGGATTTTAGTTACTATATTTAGATATTTTTATTTACTTGTTCATAAAAATCATCACTAGGATGGTAAGGCATTTTTACTATTTTAAACTTGCCTTTTAGTCCAGGCTGAATATTGTTTCATTGTTTTGGTCTTGTTTGTTTTTTATAAAATCATATAAACATTGGAAAAATCCCATAAAATCACCGAAAACTTCTGAAATTTTAAAAACATAAAAAAATATTTCTAATTTTTGAGCATTTTTAGTCTTAATAAAAATTGTTGAAACTAGTTTTTGGCCTTGCTTGCTTGTTTGTGTTCTTATTTTGAAAACATAAAAATTATAAAAATTAAAAACCACAAAAATATGTTTTTTATTCATCCGATTTCCGACTACTTTGTACATTTCTGTACTCCTTGTGTTCGACCCTGGTCCCTATACCAGGTTAAATAAATAGCAGAGACCGCTGACATTGTATTGTGTGCGTTGATTGATTTATCTGAGTGGTTCTCTTATTTTCTTGTTAGACCGAATTGATTGGTTGAGAATAATGACTTGTTATTATTTTTCTATCTTAGTCGATCTCGATATTCGTGTTATCAATAGTCAAGACAAGCATCAAACCCATCGCTATAGACCGAAAAGTCATCCATGAAGACCTCTAAACAGTCACCCACAAGATGGAAAGCATGCACCTTCGGAATGTAGCCGGGGCATTACATAAACCAAAGGGCATCCGTCTAAAGGCATGCATCCCAAACAGACAGGTGAATGCCATTTTCTCCTGGTCTTCAGACGCTATGACCACCTAGTTGTACCCCGAGTACCCGTTAAGGAAAAAGTAGTGACTCTTCCCAGCTACCTCTCAATAATCTGATCAATAAATGGCAGTGGGAAGTGATCCTTCTTGGTGGCATAATTCAATCGTTTGTAATCCACACAGACCCTCCAAGAAGTAGGTACTTGGTATCTATCTCCTCTCCAGACTCGCTCAAAACTGTAGTAATACCCGTCTTCTTGGGTACCACATGTAATGGACTAACCCACTTGGAGTCGGAGATGGGTTAGATAAAATTGGCACTCCACCACTTCGATATTTCCTTTATGACTTGATGAATCTCCATTTCATCACCTTTATTCTATAATTTTGGCCTTAAAAACCCTAGCAAATGCATGTAAATAGCATTAATTTGTATATAATAGCATTCATTGTTTCTTGTATTTATTGTACATAAAATAAGGTTTTTAATGCCAAAATTATAGAATAAAGAGAAGAAAAGAAAAAGGAATAAAATATTTCAAATATTATATGACCCGAACCCCGAGACCAAGGCCAGCATGGACTTGGTCGACAAAGAATAAAGTAGGGGGAGATAAGGGCCAATTATACAATAAATACCTCATTTATTAATTCATTTATTTATGTATTTTTGACACCAATTTTGTACATAATTATTTATTCATCAAATAAAGAAACTTTGTACATAAAAGTTGTAGATAATAATGTAAATAAAAATACAAAATTGAGTTTGTGCAAAAATAATATACAGTGTACATTTTATATACAAAATAAAAAGCCAAAATCTCAACTTCACAGACCCATATCTTGCAAATAAAAACTCCAAATCACCTAAACTCACCTTTAATTGTATATAACATTCCAAGAACTATTTTATAAAATTGGTTTCATAATTTTTGGAGTCCATCTGTGGAAGTTAGGTTTTTGGCCTTTCTTGTACATAATTAAAATATTCATTTTATTCAATATTCATCATTTTTATAAATTATATTTTTAGAATGTTGTAGATAATGTATATAATTCATGTACATATCGACATTAGAATAAAATCAAAAATAATGTGTAAACTAAAATAAGCCTAGGTAATACCTAGGCAAAATACCTATGCTACCTATATGTACATAAATAAAAGGGATTTTTATTCTTTTATTCTTTATTCATTTATATTTTTATAACAATGCATATATTACATATAACTTATTAAAAATACAAATAAAAAAAACAAATAAAATTCATTAAATAAATAAAATGTATATAATATATAGGTAAAATACCTATAAGTATACTTACATATACATATACCTATTTATTTAAAAATGTAAATAAACTCATAAAAAATTAAATAAAAATGTATTCATACTCACAAAAATAAGTTATAAATTCATAAAATAAGAATATAAAATAATAAAATAAAATAAACAAAACAAAAATAAATATATATAAATATACTTATAAATACATTATTTTAATAAAACCGTAATAAAATAATTCAAAAAAATAAATAAAAATCATAAACAAATACTACATTAATTTATAAACATTTTTTATTTTATAAGTAAATTCTAAATAATTCATTTAATATGTTAAATAATTAGGTCAAGATCGGTCCGATGTGGACCAATCAGGGGCCAGGGAAAGTTGACCTCCAGTCAACTCCCCCTGCGCCTCTGACTGACCCGTCAGACCTGTCGCTTCCCCCATTTTCTTGCCTTTTTCCTGGGCGTCCCTTTCATCCATCACCCTCGAATCCTTCACGGATTTTGTGCTCTGATCATCCACGATTCTCGCCGAGAGCTCGGATCCTTTATACATAGCACCAATTCGTTAATAACCGCCAGTCACTGGGGGTCCCTTGGAATGTTTATAAATAACTTCTTCCTCCTCCTTGGCCGAATTTGGCCAATTTCATCCCCTTCTTTGAGCTTGAATCAGCTCCTGGTGGAGCCCTCGTGACAGGAGGCGCTTCCCAGCACCTCGATTCGGTCCATGGAGGAGGAAATTTTGTCGCGATGGCGCTCCGGCGGCCACCCTGCTCCCTGGAGGCCCCCAGGTATAAGAGCTGCACGTTTTATCTTTCTAGGTAGTTTTTACTTCCAGCATTTCATTTATGCAATTAGTTTTATGTTTCACTTATTAGTTTAGCGTAGTTTAATGATTTCGTAGTTCGCCGGAGCTCCGCTCCGGCGAGATTTTCACCGTGTTTCCGATTGTTCCCCGACTCGCTTCCACCTCCATTTCGTTCCCCTCCGCATTCTCCATCTTCTGACCACTCCAACCCAACCGGATTCCCATCTGAATCCGCGAATCGGAGCCTCGCCTCCACCCATCACCGGAGGCTTTGCCATTCCAACCATCCCCTTGCAATCAGCTTCAAACCCCGGGTCGAGGGTGACGACCTCGAGCCCCTCTACCTTTCTGTGCAGGATAGGCGTAATACCACCAGCCAGGAGACGATTTCCACGCGGGCGGAGGTACCTGGAGCCGCATTTCTTCACCGAGCTCTCAGGGGCGCTCCAGGGTGCCTCCGCCCGATCCAAAACCTCCAGTAAGAAGAAGACCCTGCCAGGAAGCTTTTGGGACACTGTGGAGCAGCAAAGGTCGATGGAGACGCGAGTTCTCACCGGAGGAAGCTCGCCCAGGCGAGCATTCTTCCCCGTTCTTCCAGTCGTCGTCTCCACCGTTGGATGAAGAGCAGGTCCCAGGTCAAGCCATAGCCGTCCGATGAAGCGAGCATCCACCGTAGATCTCAGCCTGGAGATCTAATCCCAGCGCTTCATCGGCGAAGCTGTATCGGCCGTTTGATGAGTGACGCGTGTCAAGTAACCAACATCCAGCCGTCCATCACGTGAGGCGCGTGAAAATGCATGTACCCCCTGGCGGTTTTTGTTTATTGTAAAATAGTTCTAAAAATTAAAGTAAATGTTTATTCCTGTTGTATTTTTACACTGAGGCCCCTGGAATTTATTATATTTGCAAAAATGCCCCTGCCAGGCTGTTTGATTTTTGTATCTTTTATCCATTTATTAAAAATACTATGAGGCTTCTAAAAATTCACGAAAATTAGGATAGGTGCTCCATGCCATGCTCTTCCACGCCCATATTTTATCTTGCATTTTTTGCATTTTTCCTAATTATTAAAAATGAAAAAGGAGCCATTTTTGCACTGTCTAAATTAGAAAATACAAAAAAAATTAGAAAATGTTTTTGAAAAATTCCAAAAAAATTATATATGGTATAATTATATATATATTGAGTCCAGAAATTGAAACACCCTAAAAATATGAAAAAGAAAATTAAAAAAAATCAGAAAGCTCCAAAATCCAACAAAAAAATAGAAAAATCCTTAAAAAATCCCAAAAATACATTTTCTCTCTTTTATAATTATCTATATATTATTATTAATGTATTAAAATTAATTTGGGAATTTTTGGAGGTTATTTTATATTTTTAAAACCCAAATTATATTCAGCTATTTATTTAGTCCTATATTGTGGACATTTTTGGAAATTAAAAATGCATAAAAATTAGAAATATTCCAGAAAAATAACAAAAAAAATTAGAAAAATATTAAAAAGCTAAAAAAATATATCTATATATATATTTTAAGTATTTATATATCTATTTATATATTATAATATTCCTCTCTCTCTTCTTATACATACATCTCTTTATTTATAAATCTTATATATAAATATATATATATTTATATAACTAAAAATATAAAAAGAAAATACCAAAAAAATATATATAAAATATAAAACAAAATAAAAATTATAAAAACAAAAATAAAAAAAAATATATAAAATCCACAACCCACAAAAACAATAAATGGACATGAACAAAGGATTGAATAATTACACAACACACATACATTCCCTTCGCCTCCCAGTGTTCGACCTCTACCAGTACTTACACCTATACACATTTGTATGTAGAGTTATAATAAATTTTAACTCCACATTTTTGGATATTTATTTCATATATTTATTGTGGGTTAATTGTTGATCGATTTGGGGATCTTTAAGTGGTCAATTCAGCGACTGGATCTCTCGCCTTGTGAGATATCTAGACCCTTGATAATCCCCTTTCATCAAATGGCGCCGTTGCCGGGGAGGCAACGGATTTTGTATGATTTTTGTGAGCTTATTTGTTCATTTATTCAATTATTTGCTCATGTCCATCATTTATTTATTTGTGTGATTTTTAGTTTTCTTTTAACATTATTTGATTGATTGTTCTGACCCATCTTCTTTCTTTGTCTTGGATGCGAGGGACCGCCAAGTGAAGGAGGACCTCTTAGGAGGACCTATGCACCCAAGCAAGGCGGAGTTGGCTCCTCTATGTCAGCCAACAGGAGAGAGCATCAAAGACAGATGAAGGAGGATTTTTGGAAGACAGTCCATACTTTTGATGCATTTTATTTTATTTCATTTTATCATGTATATTCATGTGAGAGAGTGATACTTAGAATTTTGTAATAATACAGGACTCTCACATGTACATTTCGACTCCCGAGGTCCAGTGCCCGAGGGATTGTTCCCTTGGGGGCCCCGATGATTTTTGACGCTTTTCTTTTATTTTATTTTTATTATTTTGTGTGTGAATGAGCCTTAGCTTAGGAGTTGCTTGCTCTTAGAGTTAGGTCCAAACACCCTAATATTTGAATGTACCTATAGTTAGCTTTGGACCTAGATCAAACTCTAAACAGCCGCTCATTTATCTCTTAGCCTTTGTGCCACAGCGAGCCCTGCAAAGCGCTTTCTCCTAAGCTCAAGTGTGTTGAGCACAGAGGAGGGGTGAGCCAAGACCGGACTTTTTGAGGCTAAAGATTAATGAGCGACTTGTGGTGCTTCACGATAATAGCAATTTCTGAACCTAGGGCGATTTCTTCGGTTTGCATTAGCATATAGCATAGGTTTCAAATTCGGTTATGCATCCCGTATGGAGAGAGCTGGGAGGCACTGTAAGTCTTCTTACTTAGCATGCATCATCGTTTTCCGACTTGCATGGCTTTTCCGATCTTCTCCCTCTGATTTTGCCAACCTAGGATGCTTAATGGAAATTGGAACCTCGATAGGCACGTGCATTGAAAATACCCAAAAAAAGTGATAACTTAAATAAAATCGGGACTGATAACTCTATTGGACCTAAAAATAAAAGGTAATGGCTTCCTTGTCTTGGGGAGAGCAACCCCCTCATTGTATGCGTTTTAAAGTGCTCACGTACACACTAAGGAGTAGAGCCCAAACCCCATCAGAGCCTCCTAAGTGATTGTACAATTTTTGTGATCTCACCTAACTCTAAAATCGAAAAGATAAATGACCGTTACCTGATGGTCTTCACTGTGTTGAGTAGGTGAATCGGGGGTTTGCCTTGTGTCTTGATTGTGACTTGGAGTTCATTGTGTTTTTCTTTCATCCCTAGAGTAGTCGGTCCCACCGTGTGAGTCATGCATTTTTTATCTTTGAATCTCTCTACCTCTCTTATACATATAACTCTTCATATTGCATCAAGTCGTGATATTGGCGCTTGAGCTCAATCATGTCTTCGCCAAGTCCTTCGCTTCCCATCTTCCTCACCATCTTCCTTGTATTCTCCGTATCGTACCATCTTCTCTGGTTCGAGGAGAGCCTGCTCTTCGGACCGCTATTTTGACGATGTTCCCGCCCTATGTGGAACACCCAATTTTGTCTATGTACCGATCTTCTAGCCCGCCCTCCTCGTACCCTCTGTATCACTCTTCTACCACCCATGATATTGGCACACCCGCTCAATCAACTTCTCCATTCCCCATTGTGTACCCTTCTTATCCATCTTCCTCGTATCCCCCGTATCATCTCTCCCTTTACCCGGGAATACTGTGCATATTGATGAGGCCCGCATCGAGGATCACGTATACAGATTATTTGTGTAAGCCGGGCCCATGATGTTGAGGTTGCTGAGATCGATTTGGTGGATTTGTCTTTAATACATGCATATGGGCTTCTTGAGGATTACTGATGATGCAAGAGCATAGGTGTGAAGCATTATTGAGGAATTTTAGTTCTCGCACACCGGATTAAGGATGTGATATGATGCGATAAATTGGTGATGATTTCATGAGTATTGATTGATCTATCTATCTTGAGGTTCCAGCCATCTTGATTTTGAGGATTGAATGATTTTTCTGACTTGGAGTGCCTGATAGAGGTGTGCGGACCCTACATGATCTCTCATCTCCATGATTGACCCATCCTTGATCTCCTGACTCTTTGATCCACCCTGGCACTTACAGGATTCATGACTATTTTTCGTGCCATCTCAACTGATTAGATTGATATGAGGGAGGTTTGGTGAATGACATGATTATTTTCTCCCTTGCCTGATCTTAAGACCTCCAAATGATTGAATGATTTATTGCTTTTGAGGACCTGAGATGACTTGCCAGCATTCCTATGACCTACATTGATGTAGCACGCATTCCTCCCCGAGGACTATCTGGGGGAGAATGCGACAATTTCTAGGACTGCGGTTTCATTCACTGCTTGGGTCGCCATTGTGATGGGACCTGGAACCGAGTCAGATGATATGCTTAATTGGCCTCCCCCTGTGATTGTGTACCTGACCTGTTGGTACACGAGGCCAATATACTAGACTCATCTGAGTCTGCTCTCCTTGACAGTCCTCGCAAGGCAGAGCTCCACTTTTCTGATTATTCCATGCCTAGTTCATAGCTCTCCAAGGGTTATCTGCGAGAGGCTATGACACAGTATAGCTCTCTTGGTCTCTTCTGTTGGTAGATGATCTGTCGTCTATCGAGACCGCATTTTATGTGGATCCGTCTGATGGATCCGGCTCCTTTGAGCCCTCTTCTCTCCTTGACGACCCTCGCAAGGCAGAGACACATTCTGAATATTCACTGCTTAGTTTGCATTGCTCCCCGAGGACTATCTGCGGGAGCATGTGACACTCTCTTTACGCTCGGTTCCACTGCTGACTGTGTCTCCGATCTGCGGAGCACGGAATCGAGTCGTCTGATATATCTGATTTTTGATCCCATCTTGAGTTGCCTATCTGATCTGCGGATCATGGGACCCATATGATAAGACTCCTTTGAGTCTGCTCTCCTTGACGGTCCTCGCAAGGTTGAGCTTCTGATATCTGCTATTTTCATGCCTAGCTGGCTGCGCATTCCCCGAGGGTTATCTGCGGGACGCTGCCACACTTTCTTGATTTGACGGTCTCTTCTGCTGGTAGCCGATCTGTCGCCTACCGAGACCGTCTCTATGATCCGTCTGATGGATCATTCTCCTTTCAGCCCGCTCTCCTTGACGACTCTCGCAAGGGTGAGCTTCTGTTCTGATTATTCATTGACTAGCATGCACTACTCCCCGAGGGTTATCTGCGGGAGAGTACATCATTTTGTAGGTACTCGGCTTCATCTCTGGTGTCTCCCAGTTGGTGGAGCACGAAGCCGGGTCTTCTGACTTGTGTACTCGGTCTCCTCCCTGGTTGTGTCTCCTATCTATTGGAGCACGGAGCCGAGTCTTCTGATTATTCTCTGATTCTGCTTACCTTGAGGACCCTCGCAAGAGTGAGCCATATATTGTGTTGTTCGGTGTCTTCTTGTGACTTTCAGATTACATCACCACCGTGCATCACACAGTCTCATATGTTTTATTTCCGATCTATCTGGGACTCTGATTGACCAGTGGAGTGTGTATTGCTCTTTCTTCCTCCCGGTCTCACGGTATCGGATATATTCCCTCATGATGACCATATGAGCCGATCATCTGCTTCATGCTACCAGACCCGATATCTAAGCTTTCGACCTGTTGACCCCGGTAGCCGACACCCACATGACTGTAAATCAGGGTGTCTTTTCATCTTCTGACTGCGTCCTCGTTCTCACAGGGAGACGACGACGAGAGCACGGTAGTCGCTTACCAGACACCGTCCTGTACTCCACCAGGTTTTTCACCGCTTGTATATATGTGTGCCTTTTTCATTCTTTCTCCCATATGTTTTAGTGTACTACAGATCTATCGCCATATCTTTGTGTCTACACTTAGGACGTACCTTGTCCTAAGTGTAGGGGGGTACACACCGAGTTGTTCTTTCCTTGCACTTTTTCGTCACTCCTGTTCTTTCCTATACATAGGGCTATCTCACCCTAAGTATAGGGGGAGTGATGTGTATATTCTCCACGATCTTTTCATTAATCTGTATATATATCTCTCCTTTCTTCTTTTCTTATTTTCCTTTTCGTATTTCTTTATCTAAATAAAAGGTGTCGCCCCTTTGTGTCAGTTTTATGTACTAAGGACATACTTTGTCATAAGTTTAGGGGGGTGCACCCCTGAGTTGTTCATCTGTTCATTCCCACCCTTGACCCTCCCTGATTTGTGTACAGTCTGCTATACTTAGGATTACTTGATCCTAAGTTTAGGGGGGATGGTCAACTTCTCCTTCATTCATCTCTTATTCGTATATTTTTAGACTTCTCTATACTCAGTACGAGTTATGTCTTCTCTTTTCTTTCCGATCTATGAGGACATAGCTCAAGCTAAGTATAGGGGGGTCGTATATACTATGTATATACTTTAGCCATAACTCGTACTTTCGTATCCTCTTAATAATATGACTAATAATTCTTTAAATTCGTTAAAAACCTTTAATAAAAAGATGTGATTATTCCTCAAATTCTTTTTGTATATACTGATTAATAAATCAGGTGAAAATATTTTTTGCAAAATGTTTGAAAAATAGTTTGAAAATCCTTGTGAACATTTATTGAAAACTATTTTGAAAACGTTTTGTTACATGTTTTCAACCTGTGTAAAAATGTGTGGCTTGTAAAATTTATTTTCTTTGTGTGAAATAAAATGTTTGAAAAATGATTTGCAAATGGTTTGAAAAATGGTTGCAAAAATATTTTGAAAAATCTATATATACTGTTTTGACAAACCTTTGCAAAATGATTTTCAAATGTGTGTACATGTTTGTAAAAATGTTTGTAAAAATTATTTTGGACTATAGTTTTCAAAAATTGTTTGAAAAATTTGTGTCAAATAAGTTTGAGGAATAGTTACATATAATAAATAAATAAGATAATATATATATTATTATTATAAATAAAAATAAAAAAATAAGCACAATTCTTTAATAAGTGTACATATATACCTATAAATAAAAACTAAATTGTAAATTCTTAATTCTTGTAAAAATAAAGCGACACACCTGTGTAAATAGTTGTACATATTTTCTACTTTGAGTGCCAAAATTATTTTATTTGCAAAAATTCTTTGTGTAAAAATTCTTCTCTTTGTTTTCAAATTCTTTGAAAAATTGCATTATTCTTTGCATATTTGTAAATAGCATTTGCATTGCATTCATCTTCTTTGATTGAGCTTGATAATTGAACTAGTCCAATAAAGTCGAAGATTGGAGCTTGGTTGGACCTTACTGCACCTAACTGCACTGGAACCTTACGGGAACTAGGTTTAAGGTACTTCAGGTCTATTCAGACTTAATTCTTTGAGAAATCAGGGCTGGGTTCAAGTCACCTCAGTGGACTAACTAGAACTTTTCAAAACACACGTATGACTCTTGCCGACCGTGACCTAACTTGGACACTTGCACCTTTCACCTGGCTCAACTCGGTCCTGGAACTTTGTTTATTAGCTATATATTTTTGTGGAAAATTGCACTTTGGCCCGTGAATTTCTGGATAATTACATTTATGCCCTTGCTAGTAGTGTATTATCTATTTTGTTGTCTCTATTTATTTCATGCATCTATAAAATCCCAAAAATTACCAAAAAATACCATAAGTTTCTGTTGCATTATACTTTCACGCCATATTTTTAGTTTGCATTTTATTGCATTTTCATATTTATAAAAATTCAAAAGCATGCATCTTTGCTACTGTTTGCATTAAAAAATACCAAAAAATATTAAAACTCCTTTAAAAATTCTAAAAAAATTATCTTTTGTATTTTTCTATATGTTTTAACTTCTATCCAAAAATCACTAAAAGTTTCAAAAGAAAACCCCTAAAAATAGCAAAACTCTTAAAACTTCACAAAAATCTTAAAAATTTCAGAAAAATCCTAAAAATATAATTTTGGTCTCTGAATTTTCTATGATTGATCATCTTTGTTTTAAAATTAATTTGAGGAATTTTGGAAATTGTTTGATATTTTTCATCCTCAATTTAGTTTCAGCCTTTTATTTTATTCACTGTTTTCAGTATTTTTGACTTTAAAAATACCCAAAAATTAAGATAAATCTAGAAAAATCACAGAAACATTAAAAAAATTATAGAAAGTCCAAAAAGATTTTATTTCCTGATTTTTGTTTATTTTTGCCTATTTTTCTCTATATAGTATATCCCTTTTTCCTTCTTTGTATATATGCTTATATTAAAAAAAAGAAAGAATATATAAAATACAAAAAGAAAATATAAAATCAAAAAATTAAAAATCAAATACAAAATTGTAAACTCAAAAATTAAATAAAAAGAAATTTTAAAATTAAAAATCCACAAAAATAGGACATTTGTAGGCATTTGACCACTTTCACATTTTTTAGCACTATTGCCTTGTTCTATCATGCTTGCTCCCTGAGTTCGACACTCTACACATACTTGCACCTATACACACTTACTGTAGAGTTATAATAAATTTTAACTCCACATATTGCTTCTCATTGTTTGATTATTATTAGGGGTTAATTGTTGATTAAATTCGGATTTCTGAGCGGTCAACGCTTCGACTGTGTTCCCGCCTTGTGTGGAATACTCGACCGCCTAATTTTTTCACCCGCGCACGATGCAGCGCGTCCAGCCACCTCGGCTCTACCCCTCCACCGCCCGTTGTGCCCTAGGCGTGAGGAGAAACGTGGGTTCCTTTCTTGGAACCCACGTCTGAGAAGGTCTATTTTGGTTTTTTTTAATTATTATTTTGTGAATATTGCATTATCACTCCAGCATATTTTAACAATTTCAAAAGTACCCATAGGCATACTTTATCTCGTTGCATATTCTATTCTGTATTGCAAAGACACCCCTGACTTTGAGCATTAATTTGGACATCAGCTTTGCATCAATTTTTAATCAAAAAAATAACATTTTGCAGAGAAACTAATTTTTTATCATTTGAATATTTATTTACATTTTTGTGAGTATTGGATAATTTATTAAAAATCAGAGTTTGAAATTCAGTGATAGTTTACCCATTTATGCTCTGAAATTCGCTCATACTCAAATATTGCTCCAAAAATTGTGCAAAAATTGTGTATGTTGCCTTCAAGTGCTATTTAATCGATATCTAAATTTCATCTAAATATGAGTTGTCTTTTACCTAAAATAAATTGTGGAGTGATTTATGTACTTGATTTTTAATTAAATCCACAAATATTATTTTTATAAAATTTCAAGTCTCTTGATTTCTAATTAGAATATCTATTTGAGATAATTTTGTTTCTAGATAATTTAATTTCATGGATTAATTAGGAATTTTTTTATCGCTCTGTTTTCAGTAAAAAATTCATAAAAAATCATAAATTGTCAGAAAATTCCAAAAAATTTAGCATAGCTTCATTTCATCATATTTAACTTCCAGTACAATTTTCATAATTTTGCATTTCATTTGCATGAAAAATTGCATAAAACCCCCCCAAAATTTGTATTTTTCATTGATGCGTCTTAAGCCCAAAAATTCCAAAAAAATACATTTTGCATTCGTCGTTGGATTAGGTTTCTAGGGGATTTGCCAGTCTGAGACGCACACGGGTGGAAACATTCGTCCTCGTCTAGGGAGGGAAGTGCACCCCAACCTGGTCCAGTAGCCATGAGGTCTAACGACAGGAGAGTGTGGGTTGCAATAATGCTTCAAAAGAGGGATAATCTTCTAGCTCAAGAGGAAAAAGTCCTTATGTAAATGCTGCTGTAAATAGTATGTTGAAAAAAAAAGAAGAAAAAAAAAGAGAAACTCCAAAAAAGTGGACAGGCTTGTAAATAAAAATAAAAATGCCTGCCGGAGTATGTATATATGTTGTATAGAAAATAAGCAAGCTTGAGCATCAAAGTTACACCTTGTTAGCCTGCAGCTGGATGACTTGACTACACTGGTCTTGCATCCCGGGATAGGTAGCTACACTGGCTACCGTCCATTCTTCTCTTCACCCCCTCCTCTTGAGCTGGTTGCCACTTGAACTTAGAAGGGAATACCCTGCTCCTCGAGGAAAGAGCTGTTGGATTAGGGAATCATTGGGTTGTCATTCTGGAGAAGTCAGTCTCTTTATCATTTCAGTTGGGGAGAGCCACCATCACTTACACGTACAAGTCAGCTTCATAGTCATAAGGATTTGCGTATGATGTAGGCTAGTTCTGACCTGGCTATTGAGGTGATTTGAACCAAGTTCTGTGACTCTCGAAGGCTATTGTGTTTTAAATTTGGTTCCCGACTAGGTTCCACACACATTCTCACACCAAGGTCTAACCTGAGCTCCAAACTTTGATTTTGTACATATGAGTTCAATAATCATGATCAATTCAATTTATTTCTTTAAATTCTTTATTTCTGCTTTTTCTTTTCTTCTTATTCTTTGTTCTTTTTGTACTTATTGCATAAGTGTTTGCTAGGGACTAGCAAAGGCAAGTATAGGGGGGTGATGAATCTCCATTTCATCACCTTTATTCTATCATTTTGGCCTTAAAAACCCTAGCAAATGCATGTAAATAGCATTAATTTGTATATAATAGCATTCATTGTTTCTTGTATTTATTGTACATAAAATAAGGTTTTTAATGCCAAAATTATAGAATAAAGAGAAGAAAAGAAAAAGGAATAAAATATTGTAAATATTTTATGACCCAAACCCCGAGACCAAGGCCAGCATGGAATTGGTCGACAAGGAATAAAGTAGGGGGAGATAAGGGCCAATTATACAATAAATACCTCATTTATTAATTCATTTATTTATGCATTTTTGACACCTATTTTGTACATAATTATTTATTCATCAAATAAAGAAACTTTGTACATAAAAGTTGTAGATAATAATGTAAATAAAAATACAAAATTGAGTTTGTGCAAAAATAATACACAGTGTACATTTTATACACAAAATAAAAAGCCAAAATCTCAACTTCACATACCCATATCTTGCAAATAAAAACTCCAAATCACCCAAAATCACCTTTAATTGTATATAGCATTCCAAGAACTATTTTATAAAATTGGTTTCATAATTTTTGGAGTCCATCTGTGGAAGTTAGGTTTTTGGCCCTTCTTGTACATAATTAAAATATTCATTTTATTCAATATTCATCGTTTTTATAAATTATATTTTTAGAATGTTGTAGATAATGTATATAATTCATGTACATATTGACATTAGAATAAAACCAAAAATAATGTGTAAACTAAAATAAGCCTAGGTAATACCTAGGCAAAATACCTATGCTACCTATATGTACATAAATAAAAGGGATTTTTATTCTTTTATTCTTTATTGATTCATATTTTTATAACAATGCATATATTACATATACCTTATTAAAAATACAAATCAAAAATAAAAACAAATAAAATTCATTAAATAAATAAAATGTATATAATATATAGGTAAAATACCTATAAGTATACTTACATATACATATACCTATTTATTTAAAAATGTAAATAAACTCATAAAAATTAAATAAAAATATATTCATACTCACAAAAATAAGTTATAAATTCATAAAATAGGAATATAAAATAATAAAATAAAATAAACAAAACAAATATATATATACTTATAAATACATTATTTTAATAAAACTGTAATAAAATAATTCAAAAAAATAAATAAAAATCATAAACAAATACTACATTAATTTATAAACACTTTTTATTTTATAAGTAAATTTTAAATAATTCATTTATTATGTTAAATAATTAGGTCAAGATCGGTCCGATGTGGACCAATCAGGGGCCAGGGAAATTTGACCTCCGGTCAACTCCCCCTGCGCCTCTGACTGACCCGTCAGACCTGTCGCTTCCCCCATTTTCTTGCCTTTTTCCTGGGCGTCCCTTTCATCCATCGCCCTCGAATCCTTCACGGATTTTGTGCTCTGATCATCCACGATTCTCGCCGAGAGCTCGGATCCTTTGTACATAGCACCAATTCATTAATAATCGCCAGTCACTGGGGGTCCCTTGGAATGTTTATAAATAACTTCTTCCTCCTCCTTGGCCGAATTTGGCCAATTTCATCCCCTTCTTTGAGCTTGAATCAGCTCCTGGTGGAGCCCTCGTGATAGGAGGCGCTTCCCAGCACCTCGATTCGGTCCATGGAGGAGGAAATTTTGTCGCGGTGGCGCTCCGGCGGCCACCCTACTCCCCGAGGCCCCCAGGTATAAGAGCTGCGCGTTTTATCTTTCTAGGTAGTTTTTACTTCCAACATTTCATTTCTGCAATTAGTTTTATGTTTCGCTTATTAGTTTAACGTAGTTTAATGATTTCGTAGTTCACCGGAGCTCCGCTCCGGCGAGCTTTTCACCGTGTTCCCGACTGTTCCCCGACTCGCTTCCACCTCCATTTCGTTCCCCTCCGCATTCTCCACCTTCTGACCACTCCAACCCAACCGGATTCCCATCTGAATCCGCGAATCGGAGCCTCGCTTCCACCCATCGCCGGAGGCTTCGCCATTCCAACCATCCCCTTGCTATCAGCTTCAAACCCCGGGTCGAGGGTGACGACCTCGAGCCCCTCTACCTTTCTGTGCAGGATAGGCGTAATACCACCAGCCAGGAGGCGATTTCCACGCGGGAGGAGGTACCTGGAGCCGCATTTCTTCACCGAGCTCTCAGGGGCGCTCCAGGGTGCCTCCGGCCAATCCAAGACCTCCAACAAGAAGAAGACCCTGCCAGGAAGCTTTTGGGACACTGTGGAGCAGCAAAGGTCGACGGAGACGCGAGTTCTCACCAGAGGAAGCTCGCCCAGGCGAGCATTCTTCCCCGTTCTTCCAGCCGTCGTCTCCACCGTTGGATGAAGAGCAGGTCCCAGGTCAAGCCATAGCCATCCGATGAAGCGAGCATCCACCATAGATCTCAGCTCGGAGATCTAATCCTAGCGCTTCATCGGCGAAGCGGTATCGGCCGTTTGATGAGTGACGCGTGTCAAGTAACCAACATCCAGTCGTCCATCAGCGCCCACTTATGGGGGTAATTTGCACATTCAACCCCCACTTTTTTTGTATTTAATATTTAATGCTGTAAATAACTTCGCACGTTATAAAATAATTGTAAATTTTGCAGTAGGACCCTTGTACTTTGGTTAATTACATTTAGGCCCTTCCGCGCCTCACGTGCTGTCCCACGTGAGGCGCGTGAAAATTGCATGTACCCCCTGACGGTTTTTTTATTGTAAAATAGTTCTAAAAATTAAAGTAAATGTCTATTCCTGTTGTATTTTTGCACTGAGGCCCCTGAAATTTATTATATTTGCAAAAATGCCCCTGCCAGGCTGTTTGATTTTTGTATCTTTTATCCATTTATTAAAAATACCTATGAGGCTTCTAAAAATTCACGAAAATTAGGATAGGTGCTCCATGCCATGCTCTTCCACGCCCATATTTTATCTTGCATTTTTTGCACTTTTCCTAATTATTAAAAAATGAAAAAGGAGCCATTTTTGCACTGTCTAAATTAGAAAATACAAAAAAATTAGAAAATGTTTTTGAAAAATTCCAAAAAAATTATATATGGTATAATTATATATATATTGAGTCCAGAAATTGAAACACCCTAAAAATATGAAAAAGAAATTTTAAAAAATCAGAAAGCTCCAAAATCCAACAAAAAAATAGAAAAATCCTTAAAAATCCCAAAAATACATTTTCTCTCTTTTATAATTATCTATATATTATTATTAATGTATTAAAATTAATTTGGGAATTTTTGGAGTTTATTTTATATTTTTAAAACCCAAATTATATTCGGCTATTTATTTAGTCCTATATTGTAGACATTTTTGGAAATTAAAAATACATAAAAATTAGAAATATTCCAGAAAAATAATAAAAAAATTAGAAAAATATTAAAAAGCTAAAAAAATATATCTATATATATATATTTTAAGTATTTATATATCTATATATATATTATAATATTCCTCTCTCTCTTCTTATACATACATCTCTTTATTTATATATCTTATATATAAATATATATATATATATTTATATAACTAAAAATATAAAAATAAAATACCAAAAAATATATATAAAATATAAAACAAAATAAAAATTATAAAAACAAAAATAATATATATATATATATATAAAATCCACAACCCACAAAAACAATAAATGGACATGAACAAAGGATTGAATAATTACACAACACACATACATTCCCTTCGCCTCCCAGTGTTCGACCTCTACCTGTACTTACACCTATACACATTTGCATGTAGAGTTATAATAAATATTAACTCCATATTTTTGGATATTTATTGCATATATTTATTGTGGGTTAATTGTTGATCGATTTGGGGATCTTTAAGTGGTCAATTCAGCGACTGGATCTCTCGCCTTGTGAGATATCTAGACCCTTGATAATCCCCTTTCATCATGACTACATCTCGAAGATACAGGTTCAGCCATTGCTGGAACTAATGCGATGGCTTGATGTCCTCTTCGAGATAGATGTGGTGGGAGCACAAAGCCGAACTTATCCCCTAGAGATCAGCTGCACTCCATCCAATCGCCTTGCGATTTCTTTCAAAAACCTCCATCAAACAAGATTCTTGGTCTTCCGTCAAATCTGCTGAGATAACGACTAGGAACATATCTGGCTCACCCGCAAGGAATCTGTACTTCAGACTCTGCAGCAAGGTCTTCAGTTCTGGACAAGTGGGAGCTGGAAAATCTGGCTTCTGAAATGTCTGAGTGAAGGCTACCAATCTGCATGAAAGAACTCTCGCTGCATCTGTGAATCTGACGAAGACGGCCCTGTTGGTGTATCTGTCATCTAACATGGCTCGCTCTCTGCCCTATCTGTCGGCTCTGTGGACACAAGACATGATAAATAATCATCGAACTCCTGCCAATCAAAATTGATGTCTGTGTCTGAGGGATCTGAATCTGAAGCGCATGAAATGAAGTATGCCTCGCTATCCTGACCACGATCATCAGCCTCTACGGTGTCCTGTGCCAAGGGTGCGCTCTCCAAACTCTCATCAACTATCGTCTGGAACTCTGTAGTGTCTGAAGTGGTGATGAGAGCTTGTGTTGCTGGGTCTACCCAAACTGCTTCATCATCTATAATCACAAAGTCGCACTCCCGGTGGACGTCTCGCTCTGCATCTGTCATCTGCTCTGAGTCGCTCATCTACTCTGAGCAGGCTGAATCTCTCGCTATGGTCTCCTCGATCGTCTCTATTTGTACTCTTTCACCCTCGATGCGAAAGTATACATTCATGCTAGCATGATCGGACGCTGCCTAGGTTGTGCGTAAGAAAGGTCGTCCTAAAATGATGGGGGTATCAGTCACAGATTCAGGGATCTCCATGTCCAATACAACAAAGTCCACGGGGAATTTCAAGCCCTGAATTGTGACGACAACGTCCTTAAGTAACCCCTTCGGCCTCTTGACAGATATATCAACAAACTGAAGGACTGTCCTGCTTTGTCTAAGAGGGTGAAACTCGAATCGGTCGAGTAAGGCAGCTGATGACGTGAAATTATGATCAACCAAGGTGGAAAATTATGAAGTGTCGGTGTCCCTAATCAATCGAATTGGTCACAAGAAAAATAAACCACTCAATAAATCAATCAGGCAATCAAAACATGTAAGCGGTTCACTATTTTTATTTACCTGGTATAACCACCAGGGTCAAACACAAGGAGCACAATTAAAGATCTAAGTAGTCAAATTTATGGAAATAAAAGATTTTTTGTGGTTTTTCAATTTTCCAATGTTTTTAGAATTTTTAGAGATAAGAAAATGCAAGTAATAAGATAAAATGGGCAATTCTATACTTGGAAAAATAAGTCAAATAGGATACTCAAAAAAATACTACCAATAGATCAACATGGAGTCCTAAAATTATACCTCTATTTTTACTAGATAGAGAAGATTATATAAAAGAAAACAAGACTTTGTTTTTGGGTTTTTGGTACTATTTCAATTTTTAGTGATTTTTGCAAATTTCGAAGTGTTTTTTACTTTTTGGATAGTAGACCTAATATTACTGACTGCCCTTTGGATATGATATATATATAGATGAGGGCAAGCTACAGTATTTTTTGGTATTTTTCTGAGATGTAATGAATATATTAAAAATATAAGATAGCAAGAAGGACAAAATGAAGATTTTGTTTTTTTACTATTCAAACAACATGATAAAAATCAAACAAAAACCTCTGATTATAGAACAATATCAGAGGCACATTATCATATTTTTAAAATTTTAATCAGATGAAAGATGCCCCAGAAATAAATCAATCACTTAAAATATTATAGAAATTCTACAGGCCACAAATCAGGTGATCATTAGATGAAATTTGTATATAAGTCTTGTCTATGACATTTCTACAAATATGCAAACATGAGCAAGTGATATAGGATATTCAAAGCGTTATTAACAAAAATAAGCCAAATCAGTACCCTGAATTCAAAAATTCACCATTAATAGTTCGTACATCAGAATATTTTGAAATTTGGATATGATTTAGATCTTTAAGCAGCTTTCTAACAAAAAATATCTCGCAAGAAACAGAGTTCAGATGAATGATTTATGAGCATTTAAGTGCATGGGTACAGATGAAAATAATAAGTACAAAAATGCAGTTCAAAATAGAGCTCAAAAAGTTTCTGAAATATCTCCAAAGCGTAGGGGTATAGCCGCAAAACTTGCCACTTATCCACGTGGCATTCATAGTCTCTTGGAGGGCTGGAGACACACACGTAAAATACCAGAAGTAGAGGGGTACGTGTACAAGATTTCTACCCCTTGGATGGAGGGCTGCGATTAGAATGAGAGGGGAGGATCCAACGGAGGCTGCTATACGCCCCCTCCCTTCTTCTTCCTTTGGACAACAACAAGTAAGGGAGTTCGCGAGACAGTTGGCACAGAGATCGCCGACGAGGATGGTGCTTGGTCAATGTGAAGGTGCTCTGGTGTACCTGCGATTAGAAGAAGGGTTCGAGTATAAAACTCGACCAATATATTAGGTACACAAAAATGGGGAAATGAGTGGGGTTTCCTTCGATTTGGTGAGGGAAGAAGGAGGTGCTCTGACCACCGTATGCGGCCGAAGATGGAGGGGGTCGTGGACGAGGTATGGAGAAGGTGAGGTGTTGGCAACAAGTGGGAGCAAATACCACAACAAGGTGAAAGGAAAGGGTGGTGAAGATGGGTTCTACTCCTATAAACAAGATCACCAACCAAAACAAACTAAATTAATCAATGTTACCTAGAATCAAAACGCAGCAAATGGATGATTTTGCCTAGGATGGCCAACGTTCCGGTGAGCGTGGTCGGTCATGGCCTCGATTCCGGCAGAGAAGAGGCTTGACGGAGACAAACTTCGTAGTATAATGCAGCAATAACACCAAGGGAACACGTCAAAGAATCCTCCCTTCATCGTGGCTTCGTCTCCTACCTTCACTCTGTCACAATGGAGGTAGAGGAGCTAGAATGAAGACTCTAATGGTGGATGATTTCAAAAAATGGGAGTCGATACTCTTTTATTTAGTGGAGATGGAAGAGAGAGGGCTATTAGAGGAGGTCTAATCAAGGTAAGGTGTAAGGTAGTGTGGCCAATGGGAGTGGATTATTTCAAATTTTTTTGGACTCTAGTAGGTGTCCTCATGTTCCATGTGGACCAAAAAAGGTATTCCCAATTAGAATATGCATGGAATAGATGGTGGGAGATTTCAAAATAAAAACTCAAATCATAAACTTTCTCAAAATAATGTTATCTAAAATATTGCAAAAGAAAGTTTTGCAAAAGATGTAAATTAAAAACCTGTTTTTTTGAAGGTATAAAATATCCATTTTGGAATTTTGTGATTTTTATTTGTTTTCGTGTTAATAATACTATCCTTATATTTTATATAATATTAGACACTTGAAAATATATTTGTTGATTTTTAATTTTTAATGGAAGTGCTAAAGATAAAATACAACTCAAGTTGACTTGTATAGAAACGATCTATTTTGTATCATTTGATTTTTTATTTTTTAATCGATTTTATATTTTTAATAAAAGTAGAATATACAACTAACAAAATAAAATTGAAATCAAAAGAAAAGGAGTTAAAATGGAATCTATACAAAAGACAAAAAAGCTGTAAACTAGTGTATAAGAGTTGCACCAAGGTTGTGCAACTCCCTCGTCGGCCTAGCTGGTCGGACAGGCTCCTGTGGCTCCTCTGGATGTCCTCCGTCTCCTCCTCCAAAATATGGAATCTTTCCACCGCCTGCTCGATTTGGCTCTCCTCTGTCTGCTCGCATCTGTACCTTTCTCTACGCACCTCTGCCATGAAGGCTCCCTGGTCTCTAATCTGTCTTGGCATCGTCTCCAGGGAGGCTAATAAGGTGTTGTTGATGGCACCCTAGTCTAGAACATAAGTGGTACTCTAGGGCGGTTCATCGGTGCGCTCTTCATTGCTGGCCATCTCTTGGGTCTCTGCAAAGGCAAAAGACCCGAACTTAGGTGCCATCAAATGAATAAATATCAGTTCTGGTCTTTATTCAGACACCTCAGGACTGGAAGAAGGATGATCGAGGGGGAACATGGTGGAATCGAACTCAGATTTGGAGAGTGGGTCTAGGCTCTCTCGAACCTTCCTAGAAGAGTGGGGAGGAGTGCTCGAAAGCGGTGCAGCCAAGGGCTGCCTAAGGGACCTCCGGCCTATCATCGTGATCTAGAAGAAAGGTGGATGGGATCTGGAAACAAACAAGATAGGCAATCAAACCCCCAATTTCAGCTACACAGCGTTGAGCTGATGATCGTGAAGGTTCGGTCGTTTATCTTGTCAATTTTATTTCGGTGATAATGCAGTCTAGTAGGGCGATTACGCGAGCTGGTAGGAACCCGATGCTCCCAAGAGATTGTCCCAATCCCAAAGCTAGATATTTCTCAACTAGTACAGGTTGTGGACCATTTACTGGCTACTCAATCAACTCTCTCTGTTAAGGATATCGCGGCATGCTTTACCGGAGATCAGGGCGATCCTCACTGCAGAACGACTAACCCCAAGATCAGTAGTTAACGAGAGTTAAGGTGTGGCTCTAGCCTAGTGTGCAGGTCAATGTCTTGCGCATGCAAATCAAACAATGAGGGGATGACTCTCCCAAGTCCGATTTTTAAATGAGGTGTCTCCTCAACGGATCATGCATGCGATGTATATGGCCTCTAGCGGCACGTGACCTCTCAATCAATTAGGGTAACTTTTTATTATGATTTTTAATTTGGTTCAATTACGAACTATAGGTGCAAGCAAGATATTAGGGATTGGGTTTTAATTATTTACGTAGCAATCAAAGAAATTCCTAAATCTAGGGGCCAAATTCTTCGAGAATCAAAGGAAATAAAATGCGAATAAAACAAAATCAGCGAAAAATCACGGTGAGGTCCCTCGAGCACACTGGTGCTCGACGAAACATACCCCGATATGCCAAGTCCAAGAAAGAGTCTAAGGTCCTGTATTATTACAATAACGATAATGAGAAGTCTGTTGAAAGAAAAACTATTCTACTGCTACTCTATAAACTATAACTATTTTCTGCTCCTGCTCCTACTTCTCCTCATGTACGGGTCTCCTCCAAAGCATCCTCGGGTGGTTCCTCGCACAAAAAGTGAAACATAAATGGGTCAGAAAGCAGTTATAACAAATAGAGATAAAAATAAAGAAAAAAACAAAAATAAAAAGAAGAAGGCTGGAAAGCGACTATTAAGTCGTTCTCCCTGACAACAGCGCCATTCTGATTAACGTGCCTCGAGACTCAAGTTAAGGTATCGGATAAATCTCGAGAAGTCGTTGCGACCCAAACCACGAAGTGCAATCAACAAGAAAATAAAGAAACCACTCAGAATAAATCAATCAAAATACGAGAATGTTAGCGGTCTCCGCTATTTATTTAACCCGGTATATCGAATAGGGTCGAATACAAGGAGCATGAGTGAAACCTACGAAGTAATCCTAATCAGAAAATAAAAGGCATATTTTGTGGTTTTTAATTTATAATTTTTTTAATATTTTGAAAATAAGAAAATAAAGTAAGGAAATGAAGAGAAATAAGCTTAAGCAATTTTTATTAAGACTAAAAATGCTCGACAATTAGAAATAAAAATATTTTTATGTTTTTCAAATATGCAGATGTTTTTAGTGATTTTATGGTATTTCCTGATTTTTATATGATTTTATATAATGGAAGAAGAATAAAACAATGAGACAATGTATAGCCTGGATTAAAAGGAAAGTTTAAAATACCAAAAATGTCTTAAAGTCCTTGGTGTGATTTTTATGAAAAAGTGAATTAAAATATCTAACTACAAGAACAGAAAACCTATTTTTTTTATTTTTCTAGAATTTTATAAGATTTTGGATCTTTTGTAATTTTTTGGGTTTTTATAAATGATTTTCAGACAAAAATTCTATTGAAATGAAAACACACAAAAACAAGCACATAGAAATTTTTATGGAATTTTTAAGATTATTTTGTATTTATTGGTTTTTTTAGAAAATAGGCAGGATACTTTTAAGGGTTTTTTATTTTTAGAAAATTTCAAATAAAACTAAATTGAGTCACAAAAATTACCATAAATATTACGTGTTAGCATGAGCTAACTGTAATTTTTATGGAATTTTAGAGTTAATTTAGTAATTATTTGATTAAAAACAACACACACAGTACATAGGGACCTATATGCAATTATAACAAAGTTGCGGGCTAAATAATAACATGCATTAAAAACCAAGGTTTGTCCAATAAATTCACGCACATGCACAATATTCACGCGTACAAGGGTATAACTACAAATACCCAAAGTTTCTATTCAAAGCATAACAGTTAAAAGCACAGGGGCATAACATGCAAATACACCATCCAAGCACGTGAGATAGCACGCGAGTTCAGTGAAGCAGGACTAAAATGCAAATATTGAAAGTTTGAGGTCCAAACTGTAAACTAGTTAAACTACAAATTTATTTAATGGATTAAATAGCTACACAAGAAAGTGCAAGGGTAAAAGCGAAATATACCCATGCCAGGGCACGTGGCGCACGCAGAAGAGGTTGTAGACATACGGCTCTGATGGATGCCACCTGTTGATCTGACGGTCCAGACTCTGTCGTGGATGTACGGCTGGATCTGGCGCTGCAGCTCTGATCTAACGGTCGCGATAGCTTTCTGTCGGGCGGCGGTGATGTAATATGGCAGGGGTATGGATATCCAACGACAAACGAGGATGGAGGAAGAACACCCTCCAGGTGAACTTTGATCGGTGACTGGAGGAGATCTACCAAGCCGATGAAATCACCCGAGAGGTCCAGGGTGTCGTGAAGATATTCCGCGTCTGGTGGCGAGCTCCGATGCGAAGGAGAACGACCGGATGGCCATTGCAGTGAAGTGTGTCTGGAGCTGCTCCGCCTGAGCAGTCAAGGGCCGAATGAGGGTCAAGACTAGGGATGATCAGGGTGCTTTGCAAAGATGAGTGTTTGTAGGGGATTCAATCGATACGATTGTGGAGGTGAGATGAAGCTCCGATGACTAGGGCGGAGCAAATGAACATGCGGCGGTGCAAAATGGAAGGAGTGAATCGAACGAAGAAATAAAGGGGATATGAGGGATACCTGAAGATCGGAATGAGTTCCTGAGCTCCAGGCAAAGATGGTCGGCTGGGTTGTGGCCTCGACCAGGCAGTCGAAGGCCGAGAGGCTAGACGCGACAGCGCTTGCCGGCCACGTGAGTGAGCTGCGTGATCCACGCGACCAAACTCTGCTCTGAGGGGTAGCCTCCGGTAGTTGTCACTCAACCAAAGGTTCCTAGGGGTGGAAGAATGGATGAGGAATGAGTTGCGGCGCTTGAAAGGCAGAGGAGATGCTTTATAGCCGACTCCAAGGATCTCCAAAGATCAATCGGTAACGCACAATCCTAAGAAGATCCGCACCTTCTTAGGGATCCGCAAGGATCACGGATCCTAGGAGAAGCGATGGGAAAGAAATCGGTGCAGGAGGCAGCTGGAATCAGGCTGGAAAAAGGGGAGAAATAGGTCTGGTGAAACGATTCGGGTCGGGTCAACCTAGGGAGGCGACGTTGACCTGGGTCAACAAAATGAGCTGGACCAATCAGAAAATCTGTTTTTACAAAATATTTACAAAATCAATAAAAAATGGTAAATGACTTCAAAATAAAAAGTGTATAAAATGGAAATTGTTTATTATTTTTCCTGTGATTTTAAATTATTTTTAGGAAAAATAAATTCTTATATATACAATGTATAGTATTGTATATAGGTATACTATACCTATGTATTTTATACAATTACTTTTATTTTGTTATTTTTATACAAAACCCCAATTTGTATTTTATTTATTTTCAACATATTTTTAGGATATAAAATAAATTTTCTTTATTTTTATGAGTTATGTACAATTTGAAATAAATAGGATATGCTATATATACATGTATTTTGTACAAGTAAAAAGGATTTTATCCTTGTTTTTATTTTACTTTTCTGATTTTTATTTTATTTTTGTTTTATTTTTATGACTATATACAAGGAGGTAAAAAGAATATTTTATTTTTATTTTTATCCAAAACAGTTATATACATATATAAGTAATATATACTGTTAGAGAATACCATATATTATTGTTCCTTTATTTACCTCTATTTCCTTATGTATCACTGTTTCCTTATCAACTGTTTCCCGATGTAACCCCATAGGGGTATTTATGTAAGTTCTCCTCTGAGCACCCTAGGGTTTAGTCCTATATAAGGACCCCTAGACCTCACAGAATAAACATGGTCTTACATTCCTTAACATGGTATCAGAGCATGTTCGATCCCTAACCCTTCCCCACCTACCAGCCTCGCCAATGATCATAACCTAGGGCATCCGCCGCCCTAGGCCATCGAGCCTCCCGCCTCCACGCTCCAGACCTCCACGCTCGCCGCCCGCCTGACGCGCCCCACCACCTCCGCGCAACCCCCCCAGGCGCACCTCGCCCCTCGCCCCTCGCCCCTCGCCTCCCCGCCCCTCCGCCAGGCGTCCCTCCAGGCGCCTCTCGCCCTCCCGCCCCTCGCCTCTCCGCCAGGCGCACCTCCAGGCGCCCTTCGCCAGGCGCTCCTCCAGGCGCCCCTCGCCCCTCGCCTCCCCGCCCCTCGCCCCTCCGCGCACGACACCTCGCCAGGTGCCCCTCGCCTCTCGCCAGGCGCACCTCGCCTCCCCGCCCAACGGGGCCTGCCTCGCCCAACGGCCCCTCTCCCCACGGCCCCAAGGCCCCTCGCCCAAGCTGCCTTCCAGGCCCTTGCCTCACCCCACGGCCCCTGCCCAACGGCCTGCTGCAGGCTCCTGCCTGTGCTCCACGCCTACCCCTGCCCCTCGGCATCCAGCCCCTGCCCCTCGGCCCCACGGCCATCGGCATCCAGCCCCTGCTGCAGGCCATCGGCCATCGGCATCCAGCCCCTGCCCCTTGGCCCCACGCCCCCTGCCCAACGGCCCCAGGCTACTCCTGCTACACGACCCCAGCAACCTCTTCGGCATCCTCCTCGCAAAGGCTTTGGCTCTATGCTCTCCAGACCCCCAACCGTAGATTGATAGTCTTGCACGGATACATCGGAATGGTTTGCTAGTTGCGTATGATCTCTATTTCCTCTGCATACTAGGTCATTGTCTTTTTTTATCACTGCGGTCACCATGACATCTGCTCCTGCGTCTTCGGACTCCAAGCCCCTGTACCCTACTTCATCTATGATGGTACAGGGCACCTCTATCAAACTAAAGGGCTCGGAGAACTACGTACTATGGTCTCGATCCTTTAAAATATTCATTGGTGGCCAACGCAAGATTTATATTCTAACTACCATTCTGCCTGCCGAGACAGACGCCAACTACGACACCTGGTACGTCGATAATTGTCAGGTCATCACTTGTATGACAAATAGTGTTGATCCTAATATTGCATCAAATTTGCTCTACAAAACAACTGCAAAAGAAATGTGGGAGATCTTGAGAATACATACTCCCAGAAAACAACCAAATCCAGGCTTTCTGACATTTACACAAGGATTTGGTCTGCGAGTCAAGGAGAAACCTCCTTGATAGAATATTACCAGCTCCTAACATGATTGTTTGAAGAATTGCTTATTTTTCAACATGCATGCTGTGATAAGCAAATAGGTGAAAGAGCAGAATGGCAGGTGTACCGTTTTCTCTCAGGCTTACACCCACGATACAAATCTGTTAAAGATCAATTCTTGACAGCGGCTGCCCTACCGTCTCTTGAAACTATTTTTGGCAGATTACAGGAGCTGGAGTCACCCAACCAATCACCTCCTACAGACATTGCTGCTCACTTTGCTGGAGGACGCCCACCTTTCCAAGGAGGACGAGGCCGTACGTTTGGTCGCGGTCGAGGACGAGAACAGGGACGGGGACGTGACTCGGGACGCGGCCGTGGTCGTGATTTTTCTAATGCTCGTTATCCAGCATGTACTCATTGTGGCCGCTGGAACCATCCATCTGACAAATGTTGGGCTACCTTTGGCATGCCCAAAGCTAATAACGCATATGAGGCACCATCTTATGACACGAATTATGATACTACGGAAACTTCCCAAGATCAGTCTCTCACAGAGGCTTCAGGATCTTTTACTGCTGAAGAATGCGCTCGTCTTCGCCAGCTCCTTCAGAACCCAGTTGCTGACATTACGCATTCAGGCCCTACTGCGACTCTAGCAGCCACCACAGGTACAATTGCAAGTTCTGCCTCCACCTCTACTTCTACCTGGATCATCGACTCGGGTGCCTCAACCCACCTCACAGGAGAATGTAGTCTCCTCACCTCTCCCAGGGAGCCCTCTATGGTGAAGCGCGTTCGTGTGGCCAATGGAGCCTACTCACCTATCACTAGTGTGGGGACCATGGAATTTAGCCCTAAACTTAGGCTAACGGATGTTTACTGTGCTCCTGCTTTTCCTCTCAGTCTGCTGTCTGTTCACAAATTATGTACAGAACTCAACTGCCGTGTGATTTTTGATGATTTATGCTGTTATTTTCAGGACATCCGGACGAGACAGATCTTTGGTGGGGGACATGAGAAGAACGGCTTATATTACCTTGATATCCCTTCCAACTCTGGTTTCGCTGGCGCAACCTCCATCTCTGCTGATCCTCTTCTGTGGCATCTTCGTTTGGATCACCCCTCTGCTAAAGCTCTTTCCTTAATGTTCCCTGAACTGTCCATACTTAAACCCTTCGAGTGTGAGGCAAGTCAGTTCGGAAAACATCACCGTGCATCTTTTCCTGCTAGGACTGAACCCCGTCGTACTATATCTTTCTCTTTAATTCATTGTGATGTTTGGGGACCTTGTCCAGTCCGAACCATTGGTGGACACCGCTACTTTATTGTCTTTGTAGATGATTACAGTAGATCATCCTGGGTCTATCTCCTTAAAGAACGCTCAGAAATCAATAAAATTGTCAAAAACTTTTTTGCTTATGTCAAAAATCATTTCTCATCGAATATTCAGGTCTTCCGCTCAGACAATGCCTTGGAATTTACTCAACGAGATCTTTCTGATTTCTTTGCTTCCCATGGGACAGTACATCAAACATCTTGTCCTTATACCTCTTAGCAGAATGGGGTGGCAGAATGCAAACTTCGTCATCTTTTAAGCATTGCCCGCTCACTTCTCACCCAGATGAAAGTTCCCAAAACATACTGGGGTGATGCTGTTCTCACTGCAGTCCATCTTATCAACAGGATTCCCTCTCTTACTCTCAAAGGCTCTACACCATTTTCTTTGCTTCACCCTAATGATCTACTCTTTCCTCTACCTCTACGGATATTTGGGTGTGTCTCCTTCGTACACAACTTCCATACCAAAGACAAAATATCCCCTCGTGCGATCAAATGCATTTTCCTTGGTTACTCCTACACTCAAAAAGGTTACAGATGTTATGATCCTGTTGACAGACGATACTACATCTCTGCAGACGTAACCTTCTTTGAGCAAACCAGCTTCTTCACACAACCTGTCACCAATGTCCCTTTACATCTTCCTCCATCACCAAGCATCCATACCCATCGATCTCAGACCTCATCACCAGATGTCCCTCTACCCATACCTCTGCCTCAGGATGATATGCCAGCTTCAACTGTCCCCTCCACTACTGTCCCGGATGATCCAGACGACCTGCCGATTGCATTACGGAGGCAAAAGAGAAAGTGTACCACTTATCCTATGTCTAAATTTACTACTACTGCTGGACTTTCATGCACTGACAAACAATATGCCGATGCACTAATGACTATCTCCATTCCTAAAGATCATCACAGTGCTTTCCAAGATGCAGGTTGGAGACAGGCCATGAATGAGGAAATAGATGCACTCAAATCCAGAGGCACATGGGATCTTGTGCCATGTCCTACAGGTATTAAGCCTGTTGCTTGCAGATGGGTTTTCACGACCAAACAATCTCCAGATGGTTCTGTTGACAGACTTAAAGCCAGACTTGTGGCAAAAGGATTCACCCAGACATATGGAGTCGATTACTTTGAGACCTTCTCTCCTGTGGCTAGGATGGGGTCCATTCGCACAATTCTCTCTGTTGCCGCTAACAAGAATTGGCCAATTTATCAGCTGGATGTAAAGAATGCCTTCCTATACAGTGATCTCGAAGAAGAGGTCTATATGATGCAGCCGCCGGGTTACTCCGTCGAGGGGGAGTATGTATGCCGACTTCGTAAGGCCATCTATGGCCTAAAACAGAGTCCTCGTGCCTGGTTTGACAGACTTACCAGTGAAATCAGCTCTCTTGGTTTTCATAAGACAACATCTGATTACTCTGTGTTTATTAGACGACGATCCACTGGTACTGTGATACTTGCTGTCTATGTTGATGATATGGTGGTTACTGGGGACGACGACAATGGAATTCTCGAGACCAAGGCCTTCCTTCAGAAGGTGTTTGTCACCAAGGATCTTGGACAACTCCGGTACTTTCTTGGTATCGAGGTGATACGTACTGCAGAAGGGTTACATCTATCACAACGAAAATACTGCTTGGATATTCTTACAGAAGTCGGTTTACAAGGATGCAAACCATCTGGCATCCCTGCAGAAGTACGAAAACACGATACATCCACTGATCCTGAGTTTGAAGACACTACACGATACAGAAGTCTTGTGGGTAAACTGATCTACCTCACCGTTACCAGGCCCGATATATCTTATGCTGTAAGCAGAGCCAGCCGCCACATGGAGAGACCTCTTTACAGTGATTGGCAGGATGTCCTTCTGATCCTTCGATACTTGAAGGAATCACCAGGGCAAGGACTCATCTATAAGGTCAACGGTCATACTAATATTACTGCTTATGCAGATGCTGACTACGCCAGTTCTCCTGAGGATAGACGATCCATTACAGGCTATGCTATGTTTGTTGGCGGTAACCTTGTTTCATGGCGAAGCAAGAAGCAAACCGTGGTCTCCAGATCAAGTGCAGAGGCAGAATATAGGGCAATGGCCCATGCTGTTTGTGAGATTACGTGGCTTGTATCTTTTCTACGAGACCTTGGGTTCCCTGCTACTACTCCTATACCGCTATACTGTGATAACAAGTCTGCTACCTATATTGCCACCAATCCTGTATTTCATGAACGAACGAAGCACATCGAAGTTGACTGTCACTTCATCCGAGATGCAATACGAGGAGGACAGATCGTCACACCACATATCTCTACAGATCTTCAACTTGCAGACATATTTACTAAAGCATTACCAAAGAAGCGTCTTTTATGGATATCTTCCAAGTTGGGCATGATTGATGGATATGCTCCAACTTGAGGGGGAGTGTTAGAGAATACCATATATTATTGTTCCTTTATTTACCTCTATTTCCTTATGTATCACTGTTTCCTTATCAACTGTTTCCCGATGTAACCCCATAGGGGTATTTATGTAAGTTCTCCTCTGAGCACCCTAGGGTTTAGTCCTATATAAGGACCCCTAGACCTCACAGAATAAACATGGTCTTACATTCCTTAACATATACAATATAGAGTAGGCCCTATCTCTCTCTACTTATTTTATTTGGCAATCAGGTCAAGGTTTGACCTTCTCTTGGGGTTCAGTCACTCTGTATTTATTCTAAATACCTCCCTCTTTTTTCGTTTCCTTTATTTTTTTATTTTTGCACAAATACATGCTAAATATACACTGTTAAATATGCATGCAGAATGCTAACTTATTGTATTTACACCCATTTACACGATGCTTTGCCAAGATAAATAGCTAAAATAAGAGAATAAAGAGTGAGAATCAGAGATTCATCAGTGATCCGGCCATCGTATGCGGCCGAAGATGGAGGAGGTCGTTGACGAGTTGCGGAGAAGGTGAGATGTTGGCGGCAAGTGGGAGCGAATACTGCAGCGAGGTGAAAGGAAAGGGCAGTGAAGAAGGGTCTACTTCTACAAACAAGATCACCAACCAAAACAAACTAAATTAAACTATGTTACCTAGAATCAAAATGCAGCAAATGGATGATTTCACCTAGGATGGCCAACGCTCCGGTAAGCGTGGTCGGAGTGGCCTCGATTCCGGCGGAGAAGAGGCTTGACGGAGACAAACTCCATGGTACAATGAAGCAATAACACCAAGGGATCATGCCAAAGAATCCTCCCTTCGTCGTGGCTTCGTCTCCAACCTTCACTCTGTCACAATGGAGGTAGAGGAGGTAGAATGAAGACTCTAATTGTGGATGATTTCAAAAAATGGGAGTTGGTGCTCTTTTATTTAGTGGAGGAGATGGAAGAGAGGAGGCTATTGGAGGAGGTCTAATCAAAGTAAGGTGTAAGGTGGTGTGGCGAACGGGAGTGGATTATTTTAATTTTTTTTGGACTCTAGTGGGTGTCCTCATGTCCTATGTGAACCAAAAAAAGCATTCCCAATGAAAATATGCATGAAATAGATGGTGGGAGACTTCAAAATAAGAACTCAAATCATAAAACTTTCTCAAAATAATGTTATCTAAAATATTGCAGAAGAAAGTTTTGCAAAAGATGTAAATTAAAAACCTATTTTTTAAAGGTATAAAATACCCATTTTAGAATTTTGTGATTTTTAATTTTGTTTTCTTTTTAATAATACTATACTTATATTTTATATAATATTAGACACTTGCAAATATTTTTGTTGATTTTTTATTTTTAATGGAAGTGCTAAAGATAAAATACAAGTGAAGTTGACTTGTATAGAAACAACCTATTTTTGTATTCTTTTGATTTTATATTTTTTAGTCGATTTTATATTTTTAATAGAAAGTAGAATATATAACTAACAAAATAAAATTGAAATCAAAATAAAAGGAGTTAAAATGGAATCTATACAAAAGAAAGAAAAAGTCGTAAACTATTGTACAACAGGGGTCCAAAACCTAACTTTTGCACCTTACTCCAAAAAAATAAAACTACCTTAATTAAATAGCTTATTAAAAGTTATATACAATTAAAGATGATTTTAATATATTTTGAGTTTTTATTTGAGAGATATGGGTCTGAGAAGTTGGGATTATGGAATCTTATTTAGACTGTAAGTTTTTATCTATGCATTATTTTTGTATGAAATCAATTTTGTATTTTTCTATATTTTATTATCTACAACTTTCATGTTCAAAGTTTCTTTATTGAAGTATAAAAAGTGGAACTAAAAATAGGTCCTAACATGAATAAAAATGAATTAAATGAAAGGGATTTTTATTTGTATTTTGACCCTTATCTCCCCCTACTTTATTCCTTGTCGACCTAGTCATCGAGATGCCTGTCTCGGGGTTTAGGGTCATAAAATATTTTCAATATTTTATTCTGTTTCTTTTCTTTTCTTTATCCTATAATTTTGACATCAAAAACTGTATTTTATACATTATTTACATAATAATACAGGAATGATAAAATTCCTAAATTAAGGGTATTTACAAGTATTTACTAGGGTTTTAAGGCTAAAATGATATAATAAAGATGATGAAACAGAGATTCATCAGCAGCCGGGAGGAGGTTAATCGACGAGCCGTCGTCTAATAGAGTATGATCGAACCGTTGCTCATGAATGTGGCATCTAACATATGGAGCTCCTGCATCGGATCTCTTGGTTGGCAATGATTCTGAATAGCGAAGCAAGTAGCACATGTAAGCACATGGATCTTTGCATTGTGGTTCCTCTTCTTCCTGCGGATGGTGGACTTCTCTCTCAAATTCTTCTAGAAGAGGGGAATGTGCTCTAGTGCCTCATGTAGGGTCAGTTGTATCTGGAATTTATCAATCATATGCTTGTTGAACTCTAACTGATGTCTCTTTTTTGGGTTTTCTTTTTGGGTCCCCCTTCCTAAGTGGAGTGCTTGAGGGAAGGGGATGGATGGACCCTCTCCAGAGAGATGAGGGTCAGGAATAGGTCCCTGTGCATGTAGTAGACTAGAATCCATACCAAGATCATCATGCAAAACAGATGGACTCACAGGATATACAGAAACCTTTTCTTTATTCATATTTTTGATCTTTTCTGTTTTTCCCATTTTTTACGATTTTCTAGGGGTGTCCTCAGGTACAAAACTGGACAACACAACAGAAGGAAAATTGGTAGCATCAGTACCACTGATAGCATTTGAAATAGCGGTATCAACAACGCTCTCTGGCCTAATATCCGGAGTTATGGTGGCATCACTACCACCGTCTGTATCTGGAATCTCGACGGCCTCAGTAATGTCGGCTGGACCAACATCCTTGGTGGCGTCAGCACCACCGTCATCATCATCATCATGAATAGCAGTCTCGGCACCGCTTCCATCCTCGTCTGGCGCCCTAGAATCGGCATCTGGTCGTCACTCAGACGAGGCACCGCCGACTGGCATCCTACCGCTCCTAGGTGTCACAAAATCAACATCAAATATAGAAGAAGAATCATCATCCAATAAATCACTAGAAGTGGTAGCCTTTGTAAACTATACCTACTCAGATTTTCTCTTCAGATTGTTCGGATTGGGTTCAATCTGAGCGGGTATGGCGGTCTTGCCCTTGATAATCTCCCTCATTTCTACCAGAACCCGTCCATCTCTTGCTGGAAGGATGCCTGCTGATCAGAAAGTAAGCGGGCGAGGTCATCAAGAGCTAGTGATGAATCTGTGATTCTCACCCTTGTATATAGCTTTAATAATATTATAAAAATAAAATAAGAATCAGACAAATAAGATAAAAAAATCATTAAATCTTTGTACAAAATATACATGTACATGATGCATTCACTAATTATTTCACACCCTTAAATAATTTGTAAAATTAAAATAAAAATTATTTTATACTCCTAAAATTATGTTGTAAATAAATAAAATATAAAATAAAGTATTTTTTGTAAAAATAATAAAATAAAAGTACTTATACATAATACATAGGTATATTATACTTGCATATAATACTATATATTGTATATACATTATTTTATTTTTCATAAGAATTGTTAAAAATTACAGAAAATAGTTTATAAAAAATAAACATTTTTTATTTTATACACTTTTTAATTTAAATCCATTTACTAATTTTAATTTAATTTTCTTTAAATTTTGTAAATTCTATTTTCTGATTGGTCCAGTTGGGACTGTTGACCCCAGTCAACGCCCCTTCCCAACCGCGTCGGGCTGCACATGTTTAGCCGGAGCGTTTTCTCCGCTTATGAACTTTTGCAAAAATTGTGTGACTAAGCATAAGGATTGGATGATATTTTCGAATGGAACTCTGGAAGTCATTCATAGAGCAAAAAAGTTCAATAGTATACTCCAAAGTGAATATTTTAATATCAAGAGAATGCAATTTTAGCAAATAAAAATTTACTAAATAACGACTCGTGTCCCAATGCTTAATTATGATGATACATGTGCAATTATTTGAGACATGTCAATAAAAAATAAGTGCATGTTAATGACTCCTATGGCCTTCATCCAGACATGGCCGATTTCAATAATTCTGCGACCGTTAAAAAATAACTGTATGAATGGAGGCCGTAGGAGTCTCTGTTTCACACATAACATGATTGACGTAATATAAGGGTATAATGATGAAAACTCGCGGAATCATTTTTCAAAAAAATACAAAAAATGAGGGTCGGGAGGATTTTAGTGGCAAAACGTGAATGTAACAGTTTCTGTGCTTCTTGTTAATGGAACAATATGGATAAGAGGGGTCAGGATCTGGATCTCGGGGACAAGCAAGTAACAACAGAACAAGTAACCACGTTGCAACCTGTCACATATGATGCTCCCCTAATCTATTAGAAGACCAAAACCCAAAAGACCCGCCTCTTTTTGTACCTTTTCAAAATCTCCGTTCCCTCACGCTTCCAAAGCCCTTGACCTCATCGTGACATCGGCCTTCATACAACGTTCGTGGGGCCTTCTCCATGGAAACAAGTCTTCTGCTATAACAACCTTTGCTATAATGCAGGAGATCTGTTGGATGAGCATCGGACGATCCTCATCGGGGGTCGGGGATGGTCGGCATACATCCCGAGATCGTCTGATCATCATCCAACAGATCCTTGTGTGACAGCAAGTGCAGTAACAACAGAGGATCCTCTCTGCTCCTCTGTACACTCTCTGCCTCCTCTCTACCTTCGGCAGACAACAGAAACGTCGGGATCTTAATATGTCGTAGACATGAAACACCGTGGGATCCACATATTTTCAAGGGATGCATACTACATTATCTTAAGTATATTTTCAGTGGTTGTATTTAAGTACAATTAGCCTACACAAAAAAATAAACAGATATTTTACATGCTCGCTTGTGCATCACACTGCAAAAGATATCTTAAATGTAAATCGTCTTACCATCTATATGTTAAGATGCTACGTTTCTCCAATTCTTTTAACTTTTTATCTCTGCACGTCACCCATTCTGTTTCTTTTTATTTACACTGTGATCTGGAAATTTAATCCACATTTTCTTCAAATGATTTTCAAAATTTGATTATGCTTGAGTAGTACCTCCGATATGAATGTTTGTTGTCCATTTTACTATTCTCCCTGCATCATCATCATCTTCCTGACTTGTGCGCTTCGACTTTCTTAGCCGGCTTCGATATCTACGCTTGTGTTTACTCAATTCTTGTCTCTATCGTTGTGCTGGATCCATGCATTATACATCAGCATTCATCTTCTGGCAAACTTTACCAAAAAACTCGAACTTATTATCATCGACCTCTTCTTACTTATCGAGTTCCTCCATGTACGATTATGCGGGTGATACGTTTGTCTACTTGAGAACCGCATTATAATAAAATTACAATCTTGCAATGTGGTCGTAAATGTATTATAGGGTTTTTATCAGTTGTTCTCCTCTGTGATATTGCAATATCAGTTATGTCATTTCCTTTTTTGGAATATCAGTTGTGCTCCCAACTTCTTATCATTCTATCACTTGTGTCCCCCCCGGTTACTTTAGCCGTCAATGAGTTGAACTTAACTATGATTTTTTTAACTATGGCGAGGTTAACGGGGGGCATAACTGTCCAAAAAATCCTCCTGCTCCTCCTCACACTCCCCAGCCTCCTTTGTCCCCTCCTCCGACATCCCCTCGTAGACACGTTGTAGCTTGGACTCAACGCGGCAGCGGTAGGCGACGATGACAGTGGCATGGGCGTAGTTGCATTGCGACTTGGATGCACACAGAAGAATGTGATGCACACGACGACATGGGCAACAAAGGAGGGGGCACAAGGGAGGAGCAACGGATGGAGGAGGCGACACGGGGGAGGAGCAACATGAGGAGAGGGTGCCGGAGAAGGGGGAATGAGGAGCAGAGGACAAAGAGGCTGGGAAGGGGGGAAGGGGGGAGGGGGAGGGAGAGGAGTTGGTGAAAAGACATTTCAACTCTTTTTTAAATTTAATTTCCCTTGTGTCCCCAAAGTTAACGATTGTTTGCGTTGGGGATGGACGGCAACTAACTCGAGAGGCATAAGTGATCTTCGTGCAAGAAGTCGGAGGCACAACTAATATTCCAAAATAAGAAGGGACATAACTGATGTTGCAATATCTCATATGGGAGATAACTAATAAATTACCCCCTAATAATAGGTATTAATTACATGCATAATTCCATATAATAATAAGCATTATCTACCTGCATCATAAAGTACGATGTGAAAGGCAGATGAACTTACTCTTAAGGCCATCTTCTTTAACTTCTTAGCCGAGAACTGCTTGAGGTGACAAAGAACAGTGTTTAATGCCCATCAGGTGCAACTCCATGTTCACATATCCATATATGGTCTATACAGTGAAAGTGATATACGCATGGAGTTATGTGTCATGAAAATACTATGGATCTTTCGATTCTATGAAAAACCAAGAAACTGGGTGATCAGATCTCCAGAAAATCGTTTTGTAAAAAAAACTCTGGGAGAAAAGAGTTAGAAATCATTATACAAACAGATCCATGTCGAAGGGAAGAGAAACCAAAAACTCTAATAAACACATTCTATGCCACTAAAATAACAATCAACAATAATGAGTTTTCTTCATTCCAGAATGGATATAAATCTTAAACTTGACGGTAAAAGAGTGCATATCTTGAATGCAGGTCTCTATAAAACTTACATAAATGTAAGACTTCATGAGCAGTTACGCGCCCAGAAGGTCAAGAACAAAGTGTCTTTCAAATGAGATCCTTTGCACTGTCTGAGATAAGTGGCCACAGATCTGAATCGAAATCAATATGCCTCTTCAGGACCGCAACAAATGGAAAAATGCTTACGTTCTGTGGAAGGTTCATACGCATATCTATAAATTTCGCAAGTTTCACTGTTCGTGGGTGAGATTCATATCTCCCCAGAAGAGCTCGATAACCACATCTTAACCGGTGCTATAACGAATTCGTGTGGGTCTGCAGCATGAGAATTAGTAGCACAGGAGGTGGCACCGGAGCTCAATCTCATTGACTGCGGCACGGCGATGAAGGGAAGAGCTGGAGAGGCGGAGCCGGTGTGATTCATGTGAATCTCGTGCACATATGATTAAGGTGGTGTGATTCATGTGAATCTCGTGCGAGTCAAGGTGACGATGATGTTTTTATTTTTGTTGAAATTTTGATCTATATGTAGTATATATAGCTTCGATCTCTGCGTCATCTCTTACGAAGAAAAGATCTAGAGCTTCTTCTATAAGAAAAACAGTTAGAATGTGTCTTGCTCTTCTCCCTACACCGTCGTCGTCGTCTTCCTGGCTTGTGCGCTTCAATTCTTATGTCTGACGTTGTGTTCATAACTTGACCCGTGTATTATACATCACCATTCAACTTCGACGGACTTTACCAACAAAACCTCTTCTTACTTATCGAATTCCTCCATGTTGTATGATTACGAGGGCGATATGTTTGTCTACTTGAGAACAGCATTATAATAAAATTACAATCTTGCATTCAAGTTGTAAATTTATGATAAGGTTTTTATCGGTTGTGCTCCTATGAGATATTGCAATATCAATTATGCCCTTCTTTTTTTTTGAAATATCAGTTGTGCACTCAACTTCCAGTCATTCTATCACTTGTACCCCCCTCTATTACTTTAGCCATCAATGAGTTGAGCTTAACCATGATTTTTTAAACCATGATGAGATTAAGAGGGGCATAACTGTTCAAAAACTCCCACTGCTCCTCCCACTCCACGGCCTCCTCCAACCCCTGCTCCTCATCATTCCCCCTCATCCGACGCCCCCATCATAGACATGCTGTAGCTCGGACTCAATGCGGTTAGGCGACGATGGCACTGGCATGGGTGAAGTTGCATTGCGACTTGGATGCACACAGATGAAGATGATGCACATAGCAGCATGGGCAACAGAGGAGGGGGGCACGGGGGAGGAGCAACGAGCTGAGGAGGAGCGGTGTGGGGGAGGAGCAACGGACGAAGGAAAGGGGTGCAAGAGAGGAGCAGCGGGAGGAGGAGGAGGAGGCGCTGGAGAAGGGGGAAGGAGGAGGATACATTCAGGCAACAATTCTAACTTTATAAGCAGAACTTGTATGCCTATCTCACTTAAATTTTGACAACAAAAAGGTGCAATTTTCTCCTAAATCAGGAGTATACACCAAGTGTTGGAAATGGTAACAGTTAGTCTGTTACCATCTCCAATGCTCATCATTCAGAAGGAAATCAAACCGATAGGCGAATCGTGCCATCACACGACACGTAAAACAACAGAGCCAGAGCCAGGACGAAGTGAAAGTACCTTCAAGCAAATCCCTCGAGAGAAAATACACGATTAATAATCACCATTGATCAAATATGAAACCAAAGAAGATCAGGAGGCTCCAGAACCCCATCCTCGACATGAACGTCGTCCTCGTCTTCACCTGTTCATCAGTTCAAGGCAGGGGCGGAGCTAGAAAATTTTTTTAGGTGGGGCCAAAACATATATATATATATATATATATATATGATTTCATGTCCAAATCATAAATGAAATTGTCTGATTTGTGTCCGAATAATAAGGCATGTTATGATGTCAATTATGATGCCAATTATATGATTGACAAAGTTAATCAAAAATATAATATAAAATGATAAATATGATATACCGGTATGCCATCTATGGAGAGATTGAAAAGTGCAGTTAGCATCAAAATCATTAAAAATATTATTACAAAAAAATACAAATGTTATATGTATGGGGAAAATGGGGATGCATCCTTGGGGGAGCTAACTTGGCTCCCCCATCCTATTTTCCTTTTATTTTATTTTTTTTGAAAAATAAATCCATAGAAATTCATCATTATATCTCGATATTATGTCATTCAAGTTTCGTGCAAATCAGAGACTCATGCAACCTCCATTTAGATGATCACTTTTTAACGGTCGTAGAATTGTTGAAATCGTCCCTTTTGGATGGAGGCCATAGGAGTTTCTATTTCACACGAAACTTGAATGACATAATATAGGGATATAGCAATGAAAATCCACGAAAGTGTTTTTCTAAAAAATGAGGAAAATGGGACGGGTAAAGCCAAGCTAGCTCTCCTAGGGGGCATCCCCATTTTACCCTATATATATATATATCAATGACATGTAACCAACAATAAAATAAAACGAGATGACATATGATTGGTTATCCGACATGGCCATATTCCATCAATCTTTGAAAAATGATTAAGTTTAGATATATATACATATCCCCAATCTCCAATTATAAGTGAATCTGTAATTGTGAATACTAGAATACTGATATCAATTTAAATATTTGTACATTAGTACTAATTTTTAATGATACACAATATTTGATCCTGATTTATATAAGGTAAATACGTAAAATGTAGAGCTCATATCCAGATATTAGAACATTTGCATAACATAAAAATATGAATATATGATAAATAATTGTACTGACAAATGGATGACCGATGCAAATGTAGTCACATGAATGGTAAAGTGGACTTTGGACTATTAATGGCGTCAAGTCATCGATGTGCCAATGATGAAGCCGTGTTGAGTCACTAGCATTCCGGACTGCTTCAGACGTGACAGACTACCGTGAAGGAGGCAGAGTTAGTGGGCGAGCATTGCCTGGAGAACGCGTGCTTGCTATCGTGCTAACATTGCTAGATCAATGATTTTCCATGTGAGGTGATGGAGAACAAGCTGTCATGAACGGTAAGGATGAGGTTGGACTGGTTTCAATATGAAATAATAGTGCAAGGGGGAGTGGAAGGCTGGAAGTTGAATCATTTCTTGAAAATTTAGAAAAATGAGGGATATGAATTAGGAATGCAAATATATATAAATATATCGGTATCCGACCAGTACTGTATCTATTTTATACATATTTTGACATATGTATTTGTTTTAAAACGTATATGGATATGGATATGAATATCACTTTGATATCCGTAAACCTCCCCATCTGTATCTATTTATCCGTTTTCAAACATAAATATACTTGTAGACTTATTTTTAAGTATATATAGCATAATTTTATACATTCTTTCACTTATTTGGTATAATTACTATGATATAAATAAATTTAATACATTCAAATGATGTGCATCTATGCAATACATGTATATTTAAGCTAATATATACAATATTTCCAACATTATTCACATGCGATAATATATGTTTTACATTCGTATCCATCTTTTAAGGATATAATTCGTTTTCATATTCGTCAATATCCGTATCCACATCTGTATTCGTATTTAAAAATAGACAATGATATAGTAACACCTATCTCTATATGTTTCTTTGCATCTTTAATATAAATGGTGGGCTTTTACCGAAATTTGGCAAATGAGGAAAGGAATGGTGGTGGTACTTTATGGAAATTTTAAAAAATGAGAGAAAGAAATTGTTGTCTTTTATACAAATTTAAAAAATGGGAGAAATGATGCTAGAAATGGAAAATGGCAAGAACTCTTTAATAATTTACCAATTTGGGGGGGGGGGGGATGGCCCCTACCCGTCCCCCTCTCCCTCCGCCCATGGTTCAAGGCATTGATATTCAGTTTTGTTGGCATCTTTGAGAAAATTTAGAATTTTTCAGTTTTTAATTCTGAAAAAATGATGTAAGCACACCTAAATCGCCCAACCACGCTGGCATCAAGGACGTATCTAAGGGAGGGCAAGGAGGGGCAAGTGCCCCCCCTAAATTTTGAGATTACATACTATATGTATATATGTATATGTACTTTTTTCTCTATGGATTTTTTAAGCTAAAAATAATCATAATAATTCATAATTATAATGCCTCATTTGGATTTTTTAAGGGTAAAACTCGTATATGCCCCCTCATTTCTTTTGAAAATATTCAATAACTTTTACCAATAGATAATATACCTATTAACATAAAATTTTACCTCAAATCAACCTATATTGGATAATTTCTTCAATCAATCAACTTATAATAAACGCCTGCCCTAATCTTATTGGTTATCCATTTTTTTAGAATCTGTCTATATAATGAATCGATCTTTCATTCAATCTCATTATCACTTATACATATATGAGGTTTAATTCGCAATCTAAAAAATAAAAATTAAAAAAAATATTGTCAACTCTCATATATTATTCATTGGTCCTATTTATTATCAAGTAAAGTGATCAAATGCACATATATTCTTGATCGGTGTATTTTTGTTCATAAATATTATTATTTCTTGTTATTGATAAAAAAAGTATAGAATTAGGTATTTTCTTTTTGATTTGATACAAATTCGGAACAAGTGTAGTTTATATTGTAATTAATCAAAATCTATATACTGAATTCAAAATAAATAAAATACTTGACTACTTACTTTTTAAAAAGTATAAATATCATTCACAAAAAACCCCGACTTTGTGGAACATATATGATACCAATTTATGTAAAATTGAATAAAAAGATATAGTTGATTAAAAAATAAGTTCAAAATTGACTATTCTTATATATTGAATAAGTTCAAAATTGATGAAAAATATACGTGAAAATTATAGATATAATTTGTCCCCAACAATTATTGTTATATAATGAATATGACTTTACTGTAATTGGTAGACATGTTTTTTTAAAAACCGTGTGCCCCCTCCTCAAAAATATTCTGGCTCCGTCCCTGGCTGGCATGATCTCCAGTTGAAGAGATGGGTGGTCGTCTTCAGCCTGCCTGCGCTGTCCTTGCTGCCAGAGGAGAACTCGTGCTCGACAGACCCCGCCATGCCCAACGGTGTAAGGCTGGTGCGCAACCTGACGAGGAGTTGATGACGACGGTCGATCAGGGAAAGATCGTAGGGGTGGGGTTTTGGTGGTCTGGGACAATGTCCTGGAGCTCGAGCGATAGCGACGAAGGAGGAATGTGAGGGCGGTGTTCATTAAGTTGGGAGCCCCAGCTCCGTTTTCTAGCCCTCGTCGTCGACGGTGGCACGACGAGGAGGGGAAAAGCTGGAGAGGCGGAGCTGGGGGAGGCGATGGGGGCCGGAGATCTCGTCGGCCGAGATTGGTAAACTTGTGGTGGGCATGTTCAGAATGATGGCAGGATGCAGGGTATCAAATAGTGGGAGGGCAAAATCGGAATTTCAATGCGAAGAGCTAATACCTTAGGAAGCCGCTGCCGCCTTTTAATTAATATATTTTATAGATATGTATTTATTTAAAGGATTTAATGAGCTGCCCCTTGGTTAGCTGCTCCGCCCATTATTTTTGGCATTTTTTTTTATTTTTTGATAAATATCACAGTGTATATTCAACTCTATATCCCTACTATATGTCATTCGAATTTCGTCAGAAACAGAGACTCCTACGGCCTCCATCGAGATAGTGTCTATTTAACAAGTTCTGTTACCGTTAAAAAATGATTGTCTGGATGGAGACCGTAGGAGTCTCTGTTTCTGATGAAGTTCGAATGGCATATAGGAGGGATTTAGGAATGAATATACATGACGATATTTTTCTGAAAAAATAAAAAAATGCCGAAAACGGTGCGGGGGCAACTCCATTAACCACTTATTAAATATGTAAATATTTTTTAGAAAAAAATATAATAAAAGTGAAATCAAATCTCTTACAATATGATTGAAATATATAAAATACGAAATCATATAATATAGATATAAAACTAATGTATAAAAAATATGTATATATTGTACATATATATAATACATCTACATTAAGATATTTATTGCATAATTACTTCATAACTTCTTCATTTTTGACACGTAAATTACATCAAGTTGTAGAGAATTAAATATCTACATTTTTAATTTATGCAATTTCCAATTTGAAGCTTATTTTTACTTTTTTTTAATATTTTACTACGTATATAATTATAAGGTTGATCAATCAACTTGACTAGCAAACTCAGCTGGCGGACCGACCTTTCATCGGCATGACCAGCTCAATCAATCAAGTAGATTGATTAACCAAATCATCTTCTTCACCAAGCTCCCCTTCTTCTCAACCTCGTCGATACCTCTTCTTTTCCAATCTCTCCCAATTAGCTTTCTCCGCCTTCTCGATACTTCTCCTCACCGGAAGTTAGTCCAACGTCCGGCGATCCTCGCCGTACTACCGTATCCTATCCAGATTCAATGAATCTGGTCTAACTTCCCCTCCTTTATTAACCTTAGACGCCGGAGCTTGAGCTATTTTTGGCCATTTCTACCTCCACCTGTGGGGGCTTTGAGTTTTCCAGTGACAGTGACAAACTCTTGTGAGATCAACTTCATCGTATACTATCCTATATACAGTATTAGATTTGAAAATAAAAAAAATTTCTTATATTAAATAAATAAAAAAAACCTTAACTATAAGACAACAAAACCCATGCGAGACAAGAGAGGTGGGTCGAAACTTCCTATTATTTCAAGTTCTTCTGTATTTAGTTGGGCTTAATTTAATTGAAAAGGGATATTTACACCCATAACCCTGAGTAATTCCATAATTACCCCAGGTACCCAAGATAATCACGAATTACATGAGAAACCTTGAGTAATTACACCGCCTCACATCTATAACCTTCTGTTACTTTTAACCGTCAATCCTAACCAAACCATCGAGTTAATCTAACCTAGCATCAATCCAACGGTTAAAATTAAATCAAAACTAAAAAGAAAAATAAAACTAAAAAGAAAAACAATCCCCCTGATGAATCCGTGATTCATCGCCTTTATTCTTTCATTTTGACTAAAATCCTTGGTAAAATACATGTAAATATCCACTAATTCTAATTAGTTATCACTTTAACTAAAAATATTAATATTATAGATTTAACACTTAAATTATCCAAGATAAAAGAATAAAGATAAAAAGAAAAGAAAAATAAAAAGAAAATAAAAGAAGGATGTATATGTAATATACATACTGATCCTAACCCCGAGACCAGGTCAATATTGATCGGGTCGACAAAAGAAATAAGTTGGGGGAGATAAGGATCCTAAATTATAAAAATATAAAGAAAATCAAGACAAAAAATGTAAATTACCATATTTTCACCTTGTAAAAACTTCACCTATTTTATTTATCATCAAAATCACCTCAAATCAAAACACTTCTTTTATAAAAATTGTTCATAAAAATATATTTTATTTTATAAAAATATTAGAAAAATATTTCGATACAAAAATAAAATAACTGTAATGACCCGGAAAAGCCGTAAAAGCCGACTTCCGTGGTTCATATCTATTTATAGAAAACTCCAAAATGACCAAACTCACTTTTAAAATCCATTTTGTAAATAATACTATTTATTAAAAAATCAGAAAAATTTTCGGATAAAATCGATGAGTTTCAGCTTTTTGGACCCGTTGTATATATGTACTATGTGTATAAACTTCCCGGATTTTTAATTAAATATTCGTAAACCATACTAACTTAATTCTTTTTCCTAAAATCATCTAAAATTGTATATAAAAATATAAAAATAAAAATAACTTAAAATATCGAAAAAATCCGGAGGCCCGAAGCCGCTACTTTTTTCGTCCGGGCCTCATAACTCGGCTGTATGAACTCCGAATTAAGCAAACTCGGTCCCTAAAATTATATTTTTCAATTATCTACAAAATGACACTAGTTTCACTAAAATCGGAGTTAATGCGAAAAATACGGTTTTCGGGGTCTGTATTGGTTTATTTGTACAATAAACCGTAATTTATATTATTATTTAATACATTAATCTTTTATATTTATTTTAAATAAATAATACTTTATTTATTTAATTTATTAATTTAATTAATTACAATTTATACCTACATTATTTATTTATTATACATAAGGTAATTATACTTGATATATAACTTTTTTGTCTTCATCCCTATTTTGTCTTTTTCTCTTCTTAATATCTCCTTGCCACATGGCGAGCTCTCATTCACCATCTTTTCTTTTCTCTCTCTCTCTCTTTCTTTCTCTGTTCTTCTCCACGCCTCTTCTTCCTCTTCTTTTTCCTTCTTCTTCCTCCCACCTCTTCTCTTCTTCTCCGACCGTTAGGCCGTTCGACCAACCAACTTCGGTGACCATATCCACCGCCTGGTGACGGGAACGGGCAGCGTGTGCCCCAAGTATCTTCATCTTCCCCGATTCCCGTTCAGATTCATCCTCCACCTCTATTTATAAAAGGAGCTCCACCACCTTCAACCTCGAGATCCGCCATTTTCACTTCCTCCACCTTCCCTGTAAGCTCCGGCGTGTGAGAGAGAGTCTCGTGACAGGAGCTTCGTCTCCTCCGGCCGTTGAGCGAGGTAGATCGACGAAGGATTCGGCGAGATCGGGTCGCCGGTGTTGAGCCCTGCTCCTCCGCGCGCAGCAGCCTCCGCGCAGCGCCGCCGTGTTGAGGCGATAACTTTGGAGCTCCTCCGCAAGCTTCGATCCATAGGCGCACGTCCATTCTCCTTCGACGTTTCACCTTCCAGGTTAGTCGTTCTCATCTCGCACATTATTCTATCCTCCTTCCTCTATTTTTTTTTCTAAATCTCTCTCTCTCTCCTCTCAATCCCTCTCTACTCCATTCTCCTGTTTTTCCGATTTCTATAATCAAATCCGATTTTTGACTCCAATCCAAACCCATCCACTCCCGTTGCATATTCAATTCATTTGTTTTCTCCCTACGGTCTGATTAGTTTATTTAAGGTAAAATTTATACTTTCTTCATTTTTTATTTATATCTTTCTTAATTATTAAAAATACAAAAAAATCATACTTGTGTTGTATTTTAATTATACTATTTTATTGTATTTTTTTATTGTAAATATCTCCTATTAAAAAGACAAAAAAATTACATATTAGAAAAGTAAAAAAAATGTACATGGTGTTTTGTCTTCTTTTGTAAATTCTCCACTATTTCTCTTCTCTTTTTATTTTATTGTATTTAAAGTAGACAACTTTATTTATTTATTTATTTATTATTTAATTTCCATTCTCTACAATAACCACCAATTCAACTCCATTATTCCACCATTTTTTCCCAACTTCCCATTCAACTCCATTAATAAATCAACCTCCCATTCAACCCCACCACTTTAATAACCTCTCATCTCATTCTCTTTATATACATGTCATTCTCCTCATTTTTGCCTTTGATCCATCTTTATGTGAGGAGAGCCTAGTTCCCTGAGTTGAATCGGTGACAGCGACGCAACCGCGGTCGAGCGACGACGGCCCTCTCTCCGGTGTGATCCGTTGGCTTTTTGGCCAACATCGCAGCCGCAACCGCGTGCTGCTCGAGCTCATCGCGCGCCGGCGATTCGAGCGAAGACCGTGCTCTCACGAGCACATCATAAGCGACCGTCTCTACCGTAGGTAATTTTCTTCTCATTTTGTCATCTTGTTAGTTTTGCATTTTTTTAGCACACCACATATCAACCCTCCCACCACCACCATCACATCATTTTTTTTATTTGTTTAGTTCATATCCCCTTCCTCCACCTTAATCACCATCATCATCATCACATTTTTTTTCTCATCATGTCATTCCCTGTTTTAAACAAAAGTAAAAAAATATAAAACAATTAAAACAAAAAAAAATCCTTTTATTGAAGCACCTTCATCATAGCATTTTTTTCTCATTTTTTTCATCTCCATCATATCATCACCACCACCAACCCCTCTTATTTTTTAATCATATTCCCTTTCTTGATAAATTTTAAAAAAAATAAAAAAATTAAAACAAAAAAAGTGTTTTTTTATTACAGCAGAAAAAAAAGATCAAAAAAAATAAAAAAAAAACAAAAAAAATAAACGCAAGGGAGCAGCAGCGGCCCAGCCGCCGCCGCCCCCCTCTCCTCCATTTCCTCCGCCGGCCGCATCAACGCGGCCCCCCCACCAGCCGGCCTCGCCGCTGTGCGCGGCTCCGCCGCCCGCGCGTGGGCCACCGCTCCACCAACAGCGGCCGCGTCGCCGATCTCCAGCCGCATCGGCCAGCGCTGCCGCCCCATTTTCGCCGCCATCGCCGCCCGCACACCACTGGCCTCCAGACCCGACACCGCGCCGCCCCTCCGCCCAGCGGGCCCCCGCCGCTCCTCCGCCACCCCCTCGCGGCCTCGCGCGGCCGCGCCGACCGCCGTTGTCGCCCTTGGTCTTTGGGTTCATCTCCCCATCGGGTACCAAGGAGAAAGAAGGTGAATTTTTTTATTGTAAAAATTGCAAAATGTTTTTGTATAGTTTTAGTAATTGCAAATCAGTCCCTGTATATATTTGCTTTGTAAATATTGTTTTCTAATTTGCACATAGACACCTGTGTTCGCACCTTAAGTTGGACTTCGTTTATGCACATTTTTGTTCAATGAAAAATGGTATCATGTTGAGCAACTTATCCTCTATCATCTGATTATTTACTTGTATTTTTATGATAGTTGGGTAATTAATTAAAATTGTTTAACTGAAATTTTACATATTTTACCCATTCCGTGCTCTTAAATTCATATCTAACAAACGGTTGCTCCAAAAAATCCACAAAAATTATATATGATGCCTTGATATGAGATGTAATTAGTGTCCAAATTTCATCTAAAATGGAGTTGTCTTGTGCCTTAAATAAATTGTAGAGTGAATTAAGTGTTTGATTTTTAATTAAATCCACATACATCCTTTTCATGAAATTTCAAGTCTTCTGGATTTCTCATCTAAATATCTACTTGAGATAAATCACACTCTGACTAATTTGATAACGTGGATTTATTAGGAATTATTTACTCACTGTCACTCTGTTTCCACTAAAAAATCCATAAAAAATTCATATCTTGTCAAAAAATTCCAAAAATATTACTGTAGCTTCCTTGCATCATGTTTTCATTCCAGTAATTTTTTCATGATTTTTGCTTACTGTTTGTGTGATAAATTGCGAAAAAACCCACAAAAAGTGTGCATTTTTCATTGTTGCTTTTTAAGTCCTAAAATTCCAAAAAAATGTGTTTTGTTTTCATCTCTGGATTAGTATTCTAGAAAAAATATAATTTGGCTGAATTGAGTTAATTTCTCATTAAAATTAATTTGGCTATGTTGTATACTTTCTTAGTATATTAGTTCACTTGCATTGTGCATTTTGGCATCCTATTTGCATTAAAAAAAATCTAAAAAATACCGTTTGGATATCTAGATCTTAAATTTGTAAATTAACCCCGAAGTTGTTCCTTTGCCTCCCTGAGTTCGACCCCGGACTTGCCCGGGATATAAATTAAGCCGAGACACTCTTCACGGAGATCTTCTCTCGGTTCTGACCGAATCGCTAAGTACACGTGCTACAACGTGACCAGATTAAATAACGTAGTTAGCGGCTCGTCAGATGGCAGATGGCGCCGTTGCCGGGGAGGCAAACGGCTTAGGGACTAATTTAAAAATTTGGATTTAGTTTTCCATTTACTCGGGTAGTCTGACCCCCGAGCTACTTGTATTTATTCCATTTTTTTTGCAATTATTTCTCTTTATATTTTTGTATATATCTTGTTGTTTATCTCTCTAACATAAATCTTTGTTTCCTTGCGAGGGCCCGGTGGACTTGGAGTGCATCGGAGGTCGACGGACGCGACGCGCGCCGACTGCTGAAGAGCTTGGAGATTTTATTTATTTCGAGAGAGTTTTTTTTTTGTAAATTATTGTAATTATTTAGGTAGTTGCTCATTTCTAGCGGCTCTTGTTTGAGAGCTCGCGCATGTAAAAAGACTTAGACATTATTTGTGGTGTGTCGAGCCTGTTTCACTCTCCGACGAGGGTGGGGCTTGACTTGAGTGGCGAAATTAAGGATTAGGCACACGGTAGTTTAGATTCAAATTTGCTTGTGCCCATCGTAATTTAGGCCACACTTATCTTAAAAGATTCACATATCTTATAAGATTCATAATGAGACGCACATAGACACGTACTATTTAGCTCAAATTCAATCAATTCTTCCCCGCTAATAGTATACTGTTTAGGTGCGGTTTTCTCGATCTGCATGCATTTAGTGTAATATTTACAAATTCTGTTCTGCATAACGCATGAAGAGTGCTGGGATTCACTGTAAGTATGCCTTCTTCTGAGCATGCATCATAGTTTCTCGTTTGCATTCTGATTTCCGATTCCCATCTTGTTTTACAACTTAAGGTCAAAAGGAAATTGGGACTGAACGGTAGATGTGCTTGTGTGTTCACATAAATTTCAAGTGATAACCTAACTCTAAAATTGGGACTGAATTGAGCAGGTCGATCTAATTAATTGGAATAAAAAGAACCCTTGTTCTCGGGTGCAGAAAGCCCTCATTGTTTGTTTTAATTGCAAGTGAGAGAGAGACGACCCTAGGATAGAGCCAAGTCTGGATTTCTTACTTACTACTGGTTCTTTCTTTTTAGGCGATTAGCTACTTTTCAGTGAGGATTTACGGGTAGCCGGTAAACGGTCCGGACTTCCTTAGCAGAGTGGGAGGTTTAGAGGACGCCTTAGTCCTCAAGGAACGGGTAGCCGTATTTTTACGGTCCGTACTTACTCCTATACTGGCTGAAAGTAGGTCAAACTAGTCGTAAGAACCGGGTCAGTCTGTAGGAAAATACGGGCACCTAACAGCTCGTTAATCTTTCCAAGATTATATTCTCACCAACTAAAATTGACCAGATAAATCGGCCGAACTCTTACGGCCATCACGTGTTGAGTTGGTGAAATTGGGGGTTTGAATTGCGTTTGTATTGTGTGAGTTCACTCCGCACATCTACGTGCACCGTAGAACTAGTGCCTCATTGACTATCTTGATCTAATCGGTTCTTTTGACATCTAAGATGACTGATTGGGGGGATATTTATTCGGACTTTGCGAATCTCTCGTTGAACCCTCCAAATAGTACGTCTTCAAAGGTCCAAGCGCAACTTGGACCAACCTGGACTCATGACCCTCTTGAGCCCAGGATCACTCATTCTCGGGATGGTTACCCTCAAACCATTCCATTTCTCTCTTCCCACCTCACCGAGGAAGACCATCGCCTTGGTGAGAATATCATGATTCATAAATCCTCTTCTAATCAAGAAAACATTGCTGATTCAGGCCATATAGAAGACACGAGTAAAATGCCTCCAAAGAAGAAAGAAGAGGAAGAAGAGAACCATGAAGACCCGATGAGAAGTATACTAGCCCGATTGGCTGCATCTGAGCAGCAACAAGCATTATTGAGAGCTCAGTTGGGACAGTTAAATGTTGGGGTCCAACTACCAATGGATGCGGCATACAACCCCGGACAATATCAGATTCATAACTACTTGAGTCCGGCCGAACCCGAAGTTGATTTTGAGCTGAAGCCGCATTTCCTGAACCTGCTGCCACATTTTGATGGGAATGCTTCTGAGGAGCCATATGCATTCCTAAGGGACTTTGAGCTCATCTGTGCTAACCTCAAACATAACAATGTTAGCCAGGATTATATTAGGCTCAAAGCCCTTCCATTTGCCTTGGGTGGCAAAGCTGATTACTGGGTAAAGAATCTTGGGATCGTCGTCACCACATATGCCCAGTTCAAGGACCTGTTTTTGAAGAAGTTCTACCCTTTGAGTAGAACTAACATGATGAGGACGCGAATTACGAGTTTTTCCCAATTACCCAATGAAGCCTTCTGTGATGCTTGGGAAAGATTCAAGGACATCCTGCAAAAGTGTCCTTGTCATAGACTAGATGACAACATCTTGGTCCAATCCTTCTTCACTGGTCTCAACCCTGAGATGCAGGGTTTAGTGAGTGCTGCCTGTGGAGGCAGCTATACATCACGAGGAGCGGATACCGTCTGGAGGGTATTCGAGCAGATGGCTGAAACTAGCCGCTCACAGATGGCCAGCAGGGCCTATACACCATCCCCCAGTTCACTCTCATTTGGAGGGGGGAAATCAGCTGCAGTCGATCTCTCTCAGGACGTGATCCCTAGCATGGGACTCCTTGCTGACAAGCTTACTGTAGTCGAGAGGATCGATAGGAGGATTGATGAGTTAGACCGGAGTGTCTCCAAACTTCCAAAACAGATGGAGGAGTTGACTGAGAAGGTATCTAAGATAAAGATACATGCCGTGACTGCACCCGCTGCTCCCGTTTACCGAGTTCACCATGTTCAGGAGCAGTTGGTGTCAGGGCAACCCCAGCCGTGGGAGCAGGACCAATCCTACAACCACTCTTCCCAGCAACCTCCTCCAATAGCAGAGACAGTCCAGGAGGAGCCTCCACCAGTTTGGGAGGTGAATGGGATATGGTATACTCAGGACCCTGCCAGGCAGGGAAGTACGGGAGACCGACAGACCTATCAGCGTCCCCCGACCTTTCACAACACCGCATTCACCTCCGCACCACCTCCTTCACAGCAGAGCCCTGGATTCCATCCACCCCAGCAACAGAGGCAGCAGTACCAGCAGTATGGCCAACAGGGCCATTACCAGACGGGCCAGCAGGGCCCGCAACCCCAGCAGCAGCAGCAGCAGAGGCAGTACACTGGCCAGCAGTGCCAGTCTTCCCGTTCTTCTTCTCAATCTTATCCACTTCCTTCATCGTCTAGTCCCGTGGATATTCAGCAGCAGATACTCGACGAGCTATGTTCCTACAGGAACGAGGTTCAGGACTTACGGGTGGATGTCAACCGCCTGTCAAGATGGCGAGACGAGCAGACTGCACCCTCTACCTCGATCCCAGCCCAAGTTCAGGCTAACCCCAATAGCCTGAACCGTTCTAGTTCTCAGCGGCAATTTGGTCAGGTATACTATTCAGCATCTCCCAAATCTGAACATGAGATTCTTTCGTGTGACGAGGCTAACCACATGTCACTCAGGAGCGGAAGGACCGTGGTCGTACCTGACCGGGCGAGGGACACGAGGAGGGGCATCTCTGGAGCTCTACCTGAGGAGTCTTCAGAGGACGAGGAGGAGAGGCATCATATTTCAGAGCCCCATCAGCATCATTCGAGGATTTCTACTCAGGGAGCCGAAAGGAGGAGGAGAGCACGTATGCAGCATCGTCAGCATGGATATTCTTCTGAATCTACGGAGGACCTTGCATCTCCGGTTGTGGCGGATACCACTCCAGCTTCTATTCCACAACCTTTAGTAGATAGTCTAGATTTTGAGTCCATGTTGCATCAAAAAGATTCTTGTATGAAGAACTCTGTTTCCGTTAATGCAAAGAATGATCTTTCAGTTCATGATTCAGACTCTTCATCCTCTGTTTCCCTAGCTTCAATCCCTTTCCCCCGTGCTCTTACGGCAGGAAAGCGCACCAAAAAGATTCAGAAAGATGACCCCGATATGGCACGATTTTGTAAAGAAAACATCACAGTTAAGGTGCCATTTGATGAATATGTGGCTAACCATCCTGCCTTCCAAAAATACCTTAAGGTGAGATGCACACCTAGAAGGGTTAGCAGGAAGAAAGATAACCGAAGTATAAAGACACATGTCTTATCAGTAGCCACAACCTATTGTCTCAAGAATCAGACTTTGCCAAAGAAAAAGAGAGACATGGGTGCTCACTATGTGGAGAGTCGTATTGACGACATTGCGTTTGCACGCACACTCTTAGATAACGGTTCTTCGATCAACTTACTTCCCTTAGCATTATATCAGAAATTGGAGTTGGGACCACTTCGCAAATCTAGAGCTTTACTCCAATTCGCAGATCGTTCAATGAAGAGACCTAAGGGAGAAGTGAAGAACGTCGTTATCTCGATTGAGGGTAGAACTATCAGGTGGACTTCACAGTCTTGGACATGGAGACCCCCAATCATTGGAGAGAATCTCAGATCATTCTCGGGCGACCCTTCCTTAGGACCGCAGGCGCAGCTTTCGATTATGGTACGGGAATGATGAAGTTCCGTTCTCCAGGCGGAGAAGTGAACTTGAGATGAAGCAAACCAAGTGTCAGCGACCTGATTCAGAGAGTAGTACAGAGTACTCATCTTCAGAGGCAGAATGCAGTTTGATTAGCACAGTTGGGATTTGGGGACAGATTCCTTCAGGACAGAGCGAGACCCTTTCATCTGGAGAGGATATAGTGCATGACGCAGTTTGCCAGGTGTTGTCTGATCTTGCTAGAGATGCATCAACCTATTCTCATGATGACTTAGAGATCCATCCGGATCTGTCAGTTCCATCCTCTTCGGAACAATCATGGGACATAGATGACGAGTCGGACGTGGCTTTTGCCGATTGTCTGGATACTTTTGACGATCTGACTCCCGATTCTTCTGATTTGGTGGCGAGTACTACTCAGCTTAGCCCACCTTCATGCAGCACGGAACCAGATTCAGATTCAGTTCAGCCAGATCTGCTTGATGATACCACATTGCCAGAACTGAAATCACTACCTCCTACACTCAAGTACGCCTTTCTTGCGGGACCCAAAGAAAGATATCCTGTCATCATTAGCTCAGACTTGACTTTAGAGCAGGAGTCTAGGTTGTTAGAAGTCTTAGAGAGGAACCGCAAAGCAATAGGCTGGACAGTGTCGGATCTCGTGGGCATCAACCCCGCTCTCTGCTCGCACCACATTTTTACTGAGGATAACGTGAGACCTTCCCATGAGTTTCAGAGGAGACTTAACCCCAATCTACGGGAAGTAGTGAAGAATGAAATTGAGAAATGGTGCAAGGCAGGGTTCATATACCCTATTTCTGACTCCAAGTGGGTGGCCCCACTTCATGTTGTCCCGAAGAAGTCGGGAATTCAGATGGTCACCAACGAGGAGGGGGTAGAGATCGCGACACGTGTACCCACGTCGTGGCGCATCTGTGTCGACTACAGACGCCTGAATGCTGCGACCAAGAAAGATCACTTTCCCTTGCCTTTTATTGATCAGATCTTGGAGAGACTTGTAGGGAAAGAGTTCTTCTGTTTTCTTGACGGGTACTCAGGCTACAACCAGGTGGCCATTGCCCCTGAGGACCAGGAAAAGACCACATTTACAAGTCCATTCGGCACTTATGCTTTCAGGCGCATGCCATTCGGGCTCTGCAATGCCCCGGGCACATTTCAGCGGTGCATGATAGCCATATTTGCCGAGATGGTGGGAGATTTCCTGGAAGTGTTCATGGATGACTTCTCGGTCCATGGTGATTCTTTTGATACATGTTTAGCGCACTTGGACCGAGTCCTCACGAGGTGTAGAGAGGTGAATCTGGTACTCTCCTGGGAGAAGAGTCACTTTATGGTGACGGAGGGTATCGTGTTGGGGCATGTCATCTCCAAAAGGGGAATGGAGGTTGACCCTGCCAAGGTGGAGGTGATCAAGAAACTCGATCCACCTACCAACGTGAAGTCAGTGCGGTCATTCTTAGGGCATGTTGGATTCTATAGGAGATTCATTCAAGATTTTTCAAAGATCGCCCGCCCACTGACTGAGCTCTTAGGGAAAGACATAGAGTTCATTGTAGATCACAGGTGTCTGGAGGCCTTTGAGCTCTTGAAGAGGAAGATTTGTGCTTCGCCTATCCTACAAGCTCCTGACTGGTCTCTCCCCTTTGAGATCATGACTGACGCTTCAGATTTCGCTATAGGAGCTGTGTTAGGACAACGGCGAGAAGGGATTCCGTTTGCGATTCACTATGCAAGCAAAGTTTTAGATCCTACACAGAAAAATTATACAGTAACTGAAAAGGAAATGCTCGCGGTAGTATGGGCCCTCGAGAAGTTCAGATCATATATTTTGGGCTCTAAGGTGACAATCTATACTGATCACACAGCCATTCGATACTTAATGGAAAAGAAGGATGCGAAGGCGCGTCTTCTTAGGTGGATTCTACTCCTCCAGGAATTTGATTTGGAGATAAAAGATAAACCTGGAGTGAAGAATGTTGTGGCTGATCACCTTTCTCGGATTGAACTTAAGGATTCTCCTGATCATGAGCGGATTAGAGAGACCTTCCCAGATGAGTCAATTTGTGTTATTGACTCCCTCCCGTGGTATGCCAACATGGTGAACTATCTTGTCTCCAAGCAGGTTCCCCATGGTTGGACTAGGAGCAGCATTGATCGACTGAAGTCGGATTCGAGGAGATACCACTGGGACGATCCTTTCCTTTTCTTCGAAGGACCGGATTGTGTTTGGAGAAGGTGTATTCCTCAGGAGGAATACCATAGTGTCCTCACATATTGTCATTCACTTGAGGCTGGAGGACACCATTCGGGAAAGAGAACCGCTCACAAAGTACTTCAATGTGGATTGTATTGGCCGACCTTGTTTAGAGATGCCATTGATTTTGTACGGTCGTGCCCGATCTGTCAAAGGATGGGAGGGACAGTTGGACAGAGAGATGAGATGCCCATGCAACCGATGATTATTTGTGATGTTTTTGATGCATGGGGCATAGATTTTATGGGTCCCTTTCCCAACAGCCAAGGACATGAGTACATTTTGTTGGCGGTTGATTATTTATCTAGGTGGGTGGAGGCTATCCCAACCCGAACCGCAGACAGCAAGACTGTCTGTAAGTTTGTGAAAGACCATATTATTGCTAGGTTCGGGGTGCCAAAAGTTTTGATATCTGATGGGGGTAGCCATTTTGTGAATCGAGATATGAGATCTTTAGCTAAGGACTATGGATTTGATCACAGAGTTACTAGTCCTTACCACCCACAGTCCAACGGCATGGCAGAGGTTTCGAATAGAGAGGTGAAGAGTATTTTGCAGAAATTGGTTCGTCCCGATAGGAAGAACTGGTCTCAGCTTTTGGACCAAGTTCTGTGGGCCTATAGGACAGCCTACAAGACACCATTGGGTACTTCACCATTTAGAATGATCTATGGCAAGCCATGTCATTTGCCCGCAGAGTTGATTCATAAATCCGAATGGGCAATTAAGAAGATTAATTGGAGTTGTCACCTAGGAAAGCTTTGCCGAGACTTGAACTTGAACGAGCTCGTGGAAATCCGAAACAGGGCATATGACAACAGTTTGATTTATAAGGACAAAGTAAAGAGATGGCATGATCAGCACATTAGGTGCAAAGACTTTGTCCCTGGACAAAAGGTATGGTTGTTCAATGCCAGGTTGAAGATGTTCCATGGAAAGCTCAAATCTAAATGGACGGGTCCCTTTGTGGTTAAGAAAGTGCACGAGAATGGAAGTGTAGAGATAGCTGATCTCACAGATGGTGCACAATCTCATGTGGTGAATGGACAACTGTTGAAGCATTTTGTTGATTCCAAAGAGCAGTTAGTCCAAGTCGAGGTCATCAACTTCATACAGAGTGAGCACAGAGCAGATACATCTTATTACTCTTCATGAAGATGCAGCATCAAGATTCAACATCTTAGAAGATTCAATCACTCTTGTACATATTCTCCCTTCTTTGTATATTCTCGAGATCACGTCGGTTCTCACACTTACTCTTGTCCTATACTTAGGCTGACCAAAGCCTAAGTATAGGGGGGACCGATGCCCGCCATGTGTATTTACTCATCATTTCTCCTCTTGACCTCGTCCGCCCCATTTTTGCTCTTCTTCTACACTTAGGCTGTCCAGAGCCTAAGTATAGGGGGGGCGGATCGACTTCTATACTTTTAATTATTTTAGCTTTCCTACGCTTAGTACGAGCTATGTCTTTTTGTCACCTAGTGCCATGAGGACATAGCACAAGCTAAGTATAGGGGGGCGTGTATATATTACATATATACTTTACCCATACCTCGTACTTTCACGTATTTTTGTATATATTATACACTAATTATGGGGTGGGTAAAAAAGTAAAGAAAAAAAAACTTTTTCCTAAAAAAAACTCTTTTTCTTTATTTGCTTAAAAAAAACTTTTCAAAAAAAAAATATATATCCTTTTGCTAAAAAAAACTTTAAAAAAAAGAATCTTTTCTTATTTACCTATCTTTTTCAAAAAAAAAAAACTCTTGAAAAAAAAAAGAAAAGCAAAAACTTTTCTAACAAAAAAAAACTTCTTCTTTGCCTTTGTTTGTCAAAAAAAAAACCTTTGTGAAAACTAAAAAAAAACTAACTAATAAGTTGGTTTAATCCCTGACACAATTCACTTTCACACAAGACTAGTGATGTTCAAGAACACTTGGTTTATGAGGTCTTGAGATTTTGAGTTAACCAGCCTTAGTCATTAGGGTCCTTGACTTAATTATTCACATTTCCCTAGTTTGAAAGATTTGTGTGCTATATTGCATGCTTAGTCTCTACCTTAAGAATATGATCAGCACCTCACGTACACGACTGCAGTTATGATGAGATGAGTTGTAATTTCACTTGAGGAACTGGGATGAGGGATTTGAGTTTGGACTTGATTTAATGATGCTCGAGGATGGGATAAAATCAATGAAGGCTTCATGAAACCTGAGAGTCAGCACATTTAGCCAGTATGAGAACATGGTTCTTGTACTACCTCTTGATATTTACCTATGTGCCAGGGTGTGATAAAATAAAAAAAATTGTTGATCAGTGTGCGCCAACTCTTGGTAAAAGCAGTGGAGCTAGCCACAAATACTACAAAGCAATGAAATGTCAAAGAAAAGCTCTCATTCCACAAAGTCAATTATCAAAAGAGCTTCCACCAAAGGCGAGCGCTCCCAACCATTTCAAAAGTGTCCACTTGGACCACCGCTATTAGGACCAGGAGTCGGGCTTGCACCAAAAAAGGGCTCTGCATCGTAAATGCTACAAGTATGGGTGTAGAAGGTACGATAGGTACTCAAAAAAGGCACACCCCGGTGTACTCCCAGGAAAACAAGTGCAGACGGCTCCAACTTCTCTTGACGGACGCACTGATCAACACCAAAAAAATGCGTTGCGTAATAAGGCACTTGAGAGGATCCTTGTTCCAATGAGAGGGAGAGAAGAAATGACACAATCCTATGCCCTCCATCGATTGGCCTTCCATCTACACTTTTAAGTCTGACAACTAAAGAGACGGTGGATTGGATGCAAGAAATGATTTATTCCCTAGTGTTGAGGATCGGGTCCATAGGAGAGTCTCTTGGACTGGAACCTTGGGTGACGTTGTGACTCTAATCTTGTAACTGCAGTCAACACTTAAAGTCATATCCCTTATATATACGTATACAAAGAGAGTCTGATGATTAGGGAAATTGGGTACCTTTTGACTAGAGCTTGGTTCAGCTTAGAATTTTAGGATCTCTAAAACCAAGAGTTCTTGAACGGATCAAGTCTTGTATTCACATGCACTGTCAGGGGTTAACCAAACTTATTCATTCTTTATTTGCTCGAGGACTAGCAAAGTTTAAGTATAGGGGGGTGATGAATCCACGATTCATCATCTCAATATCTTGATCTTAGCAAAATCCACGAGTAAATTCCCTAATAAATGTCAATAAAATCAATAAATTAACAAAATACCTCTTGTAAATAAAACACACTAATTATTGTATATTGGATTGCATAAAATAAATTAACATAAAAAAAAGCCGCAAAATCAAAGGAGTTTTATACTTGTAAATAGCCTAAAACTTCATGTATTTTTAATAATTTCATTTCAACTCCTTTTTGGCTAATTCTTTCTCTAACTTGTTCATAATAATGTATATAAAAATACAAAAATACAAAACAATTTTTACCTTAAATAAATGCTCCTAGATCCCAATGGGAAAAAGCCGTAAAGACCAACTTCCAAGCTAAATTCCCGCTCCGTATGAATTCCAAATTCACCAAACTCACTTTTAAAGTTCAAGTTAGAAAATTATCTATCCAACGGAAGTGGTTTCATTAAAATCGGAGCTCATTTGCAAAAGTTGGGTTTTGGGACCTAGATGTACATTGTACATTATGTATATATTCATACTTTCTTCATTTTTTATTATATCTTTCTTAATTATTAAAAATACAAAAAAATCATACTTGTGTTGTATTTTAATTATACTATTTTATTGTATTTTTTTATTGTAAATATCTCCTATTAAAAAGATAAAAAAAATTACATATTAGAAAAGTAAAAAAAATGTACATGGTGTTTTGTCTTCTTTTGTAAATTCTCCACTATTTCTCTTCTCTTTTTATTTTATTGTATTTAAAGTAGACAACTTTATTTATTTATTTATTTATTATTTAATTTCCATTCTCTACAATAACCACCAATTCAACTCCATTATTCCACCATTTTTTCCCAACTTCCCATTCAACTCCATTAATAAATCAACCTCCCATTCAACCCCACCACTTTAATAACCTCTCATCTCATTCTCTTTATATACATGTCATTCTCCTCATTTTTGCCTTTGATCCATCTTTATGTGAGGAGAGCCTAGTTCCCTGAGTTGAATCGGTGACAGCGACGCAACCGCGGTCGAGCGACGACGGCCCTCTCTCCGGTGTGATCCGTTGGCTTTTTGGCCAACATCGCAGCCGCAACCGCGTGCTGCTCGAGCTCATCGCGCGCCGGCGATTCGAGCGAAGACCGTGCTCTCACGAGCACATCATAGGCGACCGTCTCCACCGTAGGTAATTTTCTTCTCATTTTGTCATCTTGTTAGTTTTGCATTTTTTTAGCACACCACATATCAACCCTCCCACCACCACCATCACATCATTTTTTTTATTTGTTTAGTTCATATCCCCTTCCTCCACCTTAATCACCATCATCATCATCACATTTTTTTTCTCATCATGTCATTCCCTGTTTTAAACAAAAGTAAAAAAATATAAAACAATTAAAACAAAAAAAAATCCTTTTATTGAAGCACCTTCATCATAGCATTTTTTCTCATTTTTTTTCATCTCCATCATATCATCACCACCACCAACCCCTCTTATTTTTTAATCATATTCCCTTTCTTGATAAATTTTAAAAAAAAATAAAAAAATTAAAACAAAAAAAAGTGTTTTTTTATTACAGCAGAAAAAAAGATCAAAAAAAAAAATAAAAAAAAACAAAAAAAAATAAACGCAAGGGAGCAGCAGCGGCCCAGCCGCCGCCGCCCCCCTCTCCTCCATTTCCTCCGCCGGCCGCATCAACGCGGCCCCCCCACCAGCCGGCCTCGCCGCCGTGCGCGGCTCCGCCGCCCGCGCGTGGGCCACCGCTCCACCAACAGCGGCCGCGCCGCCGATCTCCAGCCGCAGCGGCCAGCGCTGCCGCCCCATTTTCGCCGCCATCGCCGCCCGCACACCACTGGCCACCAGACCCGACACCGCGCCGCCCCTCCGCCCAGCGGGCCCCCGCCGCTCCTCCGCCACCCCCTCGCGGCCTCACGCGGCCGCGCCGACCGCCGTTGTCGCCCATGGTCTTTGGGTTCATCTCCCCATCGGGTACCAAGGAGGAAGAAGGTGAATTTTTTTTATTGTAAAAATTGCAAAATGTTTTTGTATAGTTTTAGTAATTGCAAATCAGTCCCTGTATATATTTGCTTTGTAAATATTGTTTTCTAATTTGCACATAGACACCTGTGTTCGCACCTTAAGTTGGACTTCGTTTATGCACATTTTTGTTCAATGAAAAATGGTATCATGTTGAGCAACTTATCCTCTATCATCTGATTATTTACTTGTCTTTTTATGATAGTTGGGTAATTAATTAAAATTGTTTAACTGAAATTTTACATATTTTACCCATTCCGTGCTCTTAAATTCATATCTAACAAACGGTTGCTCCAAAAAATCCACAAAAATTATATATGATGCCTTGATATGAGATGTAATTACTTTCCAAATTTCATCTAAAATGGAGTTGTCTTGTGCCTTAAATAAATTGTAGAGTGAATTAAGTGTTTGATTTTTAATTAAATCCACATACATCCTTTTCATGAAATTTCAAGTCTTCTGGATTGCTCATCTAAATATCTACTTGAGATAAATCACACTCTGACTAATTTGATAACGTGGATTTATTAGGAATTATTTACTCACTGTCACTCTGTTTCCACTAAAAAATCCATAAAAAATTCATATCTTGTCAAAAAATTCCAAAAATATTACTGTAGCTTCCTTGCATCATGTTTTCATTCCAGTAATTTTTTCATGATTTTTGATTACTGTTTGTGTCATAAATTGCGAAAAAACCCATAAAAAGTGTGCATTTTTCATTGTTGCTTTTTAAGTCCTAAAATTCCAAAAAAATGTGTTTTGTTTTCATCTCTGGATTAGTATTCTAGAAAAAATATAATTTGGCTGAATTGAGTTAATTTCTCATTAAAATTAATTTGGCTATGTTGTATACTTTCTTAGTATATTAGTTCACTTGCATTGTGCATTTTGGCATCCTATTTGCATTAAAAAAAATCTAAAAAATACCGTTTGGATATCTAGATCTTAAATTTGTAAATTAACCCCGAAGTTGTTCCTTTGCCTCCCTGAGTTCGACCCCGGACTTGCCCGGGATATAAATTAAGCCGAGACACTCTTCACGGAGATCTTCTCTCGGTTCTGACCGAATCGCTAAGTACACGTGCTACAACGTGACCAGATTAAATAACGTAGTTAGCGGCTCGTCATACATATACAGTAGTATACCCTATATACTTAAAAACACAACAAATCATTAAAAACAAAAAAATAACAACCTTAAAAATTCACCAAAAAAAATAAAAACACATTTAAAATTCCTAAAAAAATATACATATAGTGTATTTTACCTTACATAAAAAATATAAAAATTCATTAAAATACATAAAAATACTATATTTTACATAATATAAAGTATTAAATACGTTTTATATAAAATAAAACAAAACAAAATAAAAATTAAATAATAAAATCAATAAAAAATATAAAATACCCAAAAACTTCAAAAAATCATAACTACCTCAAGAAAAATCCCCTCAAAACGTATAACCTATCATTTTGAAGGTATTTTCACCTATGTTCTACAGAAAATACAAGAAAAATATTTTCACATCTTCTTTACTCTTAAAAATTCAAAATACGCCACAGATCTTAAATACATAAGGGTTTTTCACATTAAAAATAATCCAAACCCATAAAAATCCTAAAAACCTTCTAAAATTCATAAAAACTGAAAAACACATTAGAAATATAAAAAGAACAAACTAAAAATTAAATAAAAAACTTTAAACATTTTCTAATAATAAAAAAATCATAAAATAAGTAAAAATTACAAAAACAATATAAAATTCATAAAAATCAAATAAAAATTCAGAAAAATTCATTAAAAATTAAATAAAAATTAGGAAATCCTTTTGCCTAAGTTTTCTCCAGATTTTCCTAGTTCTAAACAGTTTGCCTCCCTGAGTTCGGCACTCCCATACGAATCACTATACACATTTGTTTAGGAGTATAAATAAAAATGATTAATTAATTTTAATCTTTTCTGACAAAACCCACTCGGTCGACAACGACCACGATATTATTTCTGTCTCTTTTTGCAGGAGTTCAGAAGCAGGCCGAGTGACACGTTTTTCAGATGGCGCCGTTGCCGGGGAGGCAGCGCTAGGAGGATCGCGAAGATCTTAGGATAGATTTCATTTCCGCGACTTTATTTCTCTGACCTCACAGTTTCTTGTTTTTGATTTGTGCAGCACAACTCGAGCCGCACAGCTCAAAACCGTGAAACTAAGTAGTTTAGAATTCTTGTAATTTTCTTGTAAAAAAAGCATATAAAAAGTGTCATAGAAAGGGGCCTCGTAAAGGCATCCCGACTTGTACGTTTCTCGGGGTCTGTTTCACCAGGGCTGTACTCCTGGGGGAGCAGGGCACCCATCGCGGCTTTTTCGATCACGATTCTTCTCGACGGTTTTCTGCGGCTTTTCCGAGATAGGTGCTTGTTAGGTGTTTTACGGCTTTTTTCCTTCTCTGCGCATCGTAGCTTAGCTTAGATTAGATGCTTGCATAGGATTCGACACCTAGGTGCTTGTATCTAGGGCCAATCCCGAAAACACAAAACTACGTTAAACGATTTTTCTCTGAAAATATCCAAAAAAAGTGATAACCAAAAATTAAAACAGGGACTGCTAATTCTATTGACTTTAAAATAAACGTAAGGACTCACTTGCTTTGGGAGAGCAATCCCTGAAAAATCAAATCATCAATCTCATCTCCAGATCCGCGAGAGAGAGAGACGACACATAAGGTAGAGCCAGAGTCCGGGCTTCTATCGAAATACTACTTATTTCACGCCTTGGTTCACCTTATTTCAGTGGGTGCTCTCGGGTAGCCGGCAACGGTCCGAGTTCACTTAGCAGAGTGGAAGGTTGAGAGGACATTGTGTAAGGCTCCGTCCTCAAGTAACACGGGTAGCCGGAAACGGTCCGTACTTACTTCCATACTGACTGGGACTAGGTGAGTTCTGGTGAGAACTCGGGATAGTATGACGTTGAAGTCTCGGGCACCTATCTAATCTCGTTTATCTGAGAGAACGTTGTTTGCCACACAACCGTAAAATCGAAAAGATAAACGATCGAACTCTTACGGTCATCACCAGGGTTGTGTTGGTGAAATCGAGATTTGCTTTGCGTTTGATTGTAGTGTGAGTTTGTTATTTTTCAGATCTCAGATTAATCTATCGATCAGGAGTCTTTTGTCTCATCACGATGATGGGTAGACAATCTCTTAGGCCAACTCTTACGGCAGCACTTCCAAGCGCATCTACCCGATCATTTAGGTCGGCTCGAGACGTCTTGTGTTTCGAACCTGAGTTAAGTTCTCCGATCTTCTCCGAGTGTGGCTCTGACCTCGGATAATCTTCTCCTTCTGTTTCCTTGTATTCTCCGTCTCCTTCTATCCTCCTTTCTTCGCATCTCTCGAGTCAGCCTTCAGTTACGGTGATAGCTGAGCAGATGTGTGAGACCCGTGAGCCAATTTCAGATCAGATGCGAGGTTCGGGTTCACGAGTTGCTGAGACACGAATGCGAATGGAGCAGCATGCATCTTTTTCAGGAGCTAAGTCAGTCTCTACATCAAAATTACCAACCTTCCTGATTGATTCAGACTTCGTGTCATTACTACCCAAGTTCCATGGAAAACTGCACGAGGAACCATATGAGCATCTGCATGAGTTTGAGGAGATCTGCGGTACGAGATTCTACTCTGATATTACACCTGAGGATGCCATGAAGAAGACCTTTCCCTTGACACTCAAGGACAGAGCCGCGAGATGGCTCCGACTTCTGGGAAAGGAGAGAGCTAGTTGGGGTACACTTCAAGATGCCTTTCTTAAGAAATTTTACCCCATTAGCCGAGCCAATTTTATGCGGTCGGTTATTAGAGACTTTTCACATGATCCCCACGAGCCACTTCAGGATCTGTGGCTCCGATTTCAGATTCTTTTGAGGAGATTTCCGGATCACGGGATCTCCCGAGCTGAGTTAACTCAGATATTTTATCTGGGGATGACCGCAGAGCAGCAAGCATTGGTCGATGCCTCGTGTGGAGGTTCACACCGCAGTCTTGACGAGGATTCACTTTGGAATCTCTTCGGAGAGATTTCTGATGTCAAGATGACACACGAGGGCGATGCCAGACCACGTCGATGCGATCAACCTTCCGCTGAATTAGGGATCGCACATCAGTTAGTTGATGCGAACACTGATGCAGTCTCGAGGATGGACGATGAGCCAGTAGTGGAGAGCTCTTATCCTCAGAGACCGGCACTTCTTACGTTGAGTTTTCAGCCGGAGTATGAGTCGGTCCCATGCTTCCCTGTTCAGGAACCTTGGATACCTACTCTTCAGGTAATCCAAGACACCGAGCGAGAGCCCTTGCTGTTTCAGCCAACGTATCAACTGATGCAATTTCCATATCAGGACCATTGCTACGAGCAGCCACCTCAGGAGCATATCTTCTCAGATTCACTTGATCATTCCGAGCGTCTTCAACAACCTGAGATGGATGTGGGACACTACTTCGAGAGCGTTGATATAGACGGTCCCGCATTCAACCATTTTGTCCGTCTAATTCATGAGCAGACTACAGACCGTAGAGAGCAGATGGATACCTTCAGAGATTTTATTGCCAGCATCGTCACAGGTCAGAGTTCAGTTTCAGATTTTTCTATCTCACCTGAATTGTTGAATTCTATTCCCTCCAGTTCCCATGATGATCGGAAGCAACCTACAGTTGCTGAGACATTTAGGAGCGCGGAGTGTGTAGCAGGCAATGGCATGGGAGCACATTCAGATTCTGATTCTCTACGCAGTGAAGGCGAAAAATCACAAAAAAATAGAAAAAGAAGAAAATCCAAAAACAAAAATAAAGACAAGACTCTGGATTCTTCTGATGGATCTATAGTTTCTACTCTTCACAGAGTTAGTCCCCGTTTTAGAAAAAGATCTTCATCTTTTTCTTCTGATCCTCCGAGTATACATACTGACATGGAGGATGTACAGATTCCCTTCCCAGATGCTCTGAATCTAGGAAGGGGTGAAAAATCAGAAAAGTTTAAAAAAATTCAAGATACAAAATTCGGGAAAGAGATGCTGGACCAAATTCAGATCAAGCTCACTCTTTCGGAGGCATTGGTCCACATTCCTCTTCTTCAGAAATGTCTGAAGCAGCATACCACACCGAAAAAAGAAGAAGAGGCATAATCATTGCTCTGAGAAACAAGTGTTGACCATTGCCACTTGTTGTGCCATCCAGCACATATCTCCCAAGAAGAAAAAGAAATATATGGGAGCACCATTCATCAGCTGTCAGATTTCAGATCACGAGTTTGAGCATACCTTGTTAGACAAAGGTTCATCAGTGAACATATTACCCTTCCATCTTATCCAGACTCTTCATTTAGGGCCTCTGAAGCAAGCCCAGATGATTCTCCAGTTTCCAGACCGATCGGTCAAGAGGCCGAAGGGTATACTTAAGGACGTTGTCGTGATGGTACAAGGCACAAAATTCACTGTGGATTTTGTTGTCTTAGACTCTGATTCCTCAGTACCATCACATGATCCTGCCATTATTCTTGGTCGGCTTTTTCTGCGTGCTGCTAAGGCCGTTATTGATTATGGGACGGATAGTATTACCTTTCCTCCCAGCAGCACAGAGCCGAGCTCCGAGCCTATAGAGACTCTGCCAGTAGACGAAAGTGCTTCCGGACCATCAGAGACAAAGACATGTGAGATCACAGATGAGATTAGGCAAGATCATATCCCTTCTGATTCTACAGAGACTCGAGATTTCCTTTCCCGAGAGGAAAACTCGGAAATCACATCTTTTGGTGATCCGAGTACGCATGTCTGGAGATGTGTTGACGAGATCCATAGTATCTACGTCATTGAGACGAAACCGCTGGTGGCACATACTACGAAGGCCGAACCAGCTTCGGTTGAAGATTCTTCATTTGAGCCTTCCTGTTGTGAGATTATTAAGCCCTCTTTTCACGAAGATTCAGATAAGGGCTTCGATGCTGAGGAGATCGATCTGATCGCAGCAGAGTTCGACCTTTTTCTTGAGTCCACTTCAGAGACTATGGAGCATATTTCAGAGGTTGGTTCTGTCCATCTTTTCGGCCATCTGGGACGCTCCTCACTGGTCAACATAGATCATAGATTCTCCGATTCGGATATGGATATCTCTGAGGATGACCATGATGTTGACCTGCATCTTGTAAATTCTATCGTTCCTAGGTCGCGCAAGAAGGCCAATCTTCGGCTTTCTTGAGCATGTACAGTTCGTTGATTTGTTCATTTTTTTTCATCTTGCTTTTTCATCTTGTACATATATACTTTCGATTTCATTCTGTCTTCTTTTTGTTTGTCTTACACCCTTAGGTTTATCTAGCTTTGCTATACTTAGGATGTGCTTTATCCTAAGTATAGGGGGTGTAGACACCGTGTTATTGTTTGTATCGTCCTGTTCGATTACCCCTGTCGTTGCTTATACTTAGGGTGTGCTTTACCCTAAGTATAGGGGGTGATCTCGATCATTTCCCTTTTGATTGTCATCATTTTTGTATCGTCTGCTCCCTCGCTTGTCCCTCTTCTTTTGATTTTCGTCTCTATACTTAGAGATATTTTACCCTAAGTATAGGGGGGACAAGCCGAGCCGTTGAGTTGTGTATATTCTCTTGACCTCGATCATCTTCGGTTTTGAGTCTGCTATCCTTGAGATCACCTGATCCTAAGTATAGAGGAGATGATCGACTTCTATTCATTCATTCATTATTCTTTGAGTCATTGTAGTATAGGATTCTTTTCATCGACCTATACTTAGCCCGAGTTATGTCTTCCTTTGCCGCTTCTTTGGTCACTATGAGGCCATAGTTCACGCTAAGTATAGGGGGGTGTCGTATATATATGCTATATATACTTTAGAAGCCATAACTCGTACTTTCTCATATTTTTAATAATAATGATTCCTAAAAGTATGGTATATTTTTGGGTTTTTAAAAGCCGCAAGAAAACCGTAAAAATGTTTTATAAAAAATGGCTTAAAAATTGTAGATAAAAAAAGTTGTAAAATTCTTGGATAAAATCCTTAAAAATTTCAAAAATAAAATCCTTGTAAAAATCCTGTATAAAAGCCGTATAACTTGCATATAAAAATGGTATAAAATCCTTTGTAAAATATGTAAAATCCGTGTAAATTTTGTGTAAATTGAAATAATCCACTAACTTTTACAAAAAGACCCCTAAAAATTGAAAAGTTTTAAAATCCAATAAAAATTTGCAAAATTCTTTAAAATCCACTTAAAATATTTAAGCCGAAAAATCTACCTCATAAAAAAATTATTGCATTCATTCGCATTTTTCAGAACAAGTTTGATTCTTGAACCACATGGATCTAAGTCGGAGAGATGGAGCTTGGTTTAGGCCTTAATCAACTTAATTCTAAAGGGACTTTATCAGGATCGGGAATTGAGACTCTTCAGGTCTTATAGACTTAATTCTTTGGGTTCCAAGAGACCGTGTTCGGAATTCAACTTGAAAGTGCCTAAGTAGGACACTTGGTGTCATCCGTTAAACTCTTCTCCATTTGAACCAATTTTGAACTCATGCACTCTGCACTTAGCTCGACCTGCCTGGGGTTGCGAAGGGCAATCCATTTCGGTGGTGCGTTTCCATCCTTATCTGGTGGTGCTGATGTCTAAAGACAGGAGAGATTGGGGTTGAAATAAAGCTTCGGATGAGGGAAGGATCTGCTGGCATAATTTTTCCAAGACCCCAAAAAATGGACGGGATGAAAAGATGCTATATCCGTCGGGGCACAAAAAGACTGATGCAGTGCAACAATCATTACTACCAAAGAAGCCAAATACACAAAATTCCAAAAATGACCACAATGGTCCGAGCTTCAGAAAAGCCTGCATGTCTTCGTGGAGACTTGGCTAAACTGGCCAGACTTCACCGGAGATGTGATTACACTGATCACACTCCAGTTCTCTTCTCCTTCTTCTACTTTCTCTCTTACTCGATTGTGGACACAACACGACCTAACCTCAGAAGGAAATACCTCCCTCCTCGAGGACTGAGTTGCTGGATAAGGGCCCAATGGAAGTGTGTAGTTGTATGGGTGGTTTCTTCGCTTCTTTAAGCGGGAAGAGCTAAAACTTTTCACACACAGTACAAATTGCTTTCAAAGATGAAAAGTTTGCGTGATGCATAGGTGGATCTGAGCTGGCTGTTGAGGTGAATCTGGATAAGGATTTATGGAACTTGAGGGCTGTCGAGGCTTAAATCCAAATTTTAATAGAGTCCCGACACATTATTAATCCAAAGGTCTGAGTCCAAGCTCCAAATTTTGGGTGAAGAGATATTCGGTTTAAAGAAACTATCATGTTCTAAGTTCTTTTATTTCCCTTTTTCTTTTTCTTTTTGCTTGCACTTATTTATAGAATAAGTGTTTGCTAAGGGACTAGCAAAGGTAAAGTATAGGGGAATGATGAATTCGTGATTCATCGCCTTTATTCTTTCATTTTGGCTAAAATCCTTGGTAAAATACATGTAAATATCCATTAATTCCAATTAATTATCACTTTAACTAAAAATATTAAAATTATAGATTTAACACTTAAATTATCCAAAATAAAAGAATAAAGATAAAAAGAAAAGAAAATAAAAAGAAAATAAAAGAAGGATGTATATGTAATATACATACTGATCCTAACCCCGAGACCAGGTCAATATTGACCGGGTCAACAAAAGAAATAAGTAGGGGGAGATAAGGATCCTAACTAATAAAAATATAAAGAAAATCAAGACCAAAAATGTAAATTACCATATTTTCACCTTGTAAATACTTCACCTATTTTATTTATCATCAAAATCACCTCAAATCAAAACACTTCTTTTATAAAAATTGTTCATAAAAATATATTTTATTTTATAAAAATATTAGAAAAATATTTTGATACAAAAATAAAATAACTGTAATGACCCGGAAAAGCCGTAAAAGCCGACTTCCGTGGTTCATATCTATTTATAGAAAACTCCAAAATGACCAAACTCACTTTTAAAATCCGTTTTGTAAATAATACTATTTATTAAAAAAATCAGAAAAATATTCGGATAAAATCACCCCCCGTTCCTCCTCCACCCACCTCCCCATTCCTCCTCCCTTAGCGCCCCTTCCTCCTCCAACGGCTCCCCCTTCCTCCCTGAGGTCGTCGCTTGCTGGGATTAGGCGATGGGGGGTTGGGAGCGTGGGCGGCATTCCAGGCGGGGGGGGGGGGGGGGGGGGCGCATGTGCGGGGGGCCTTCCAGGCGGAGGGCCGCAGGTGCAGGGGGCCTTCCAGGCAGGGGGGGGGGGTGAGGGGGTGATGGAGAAGAAGCGGGGCCTTCCAGGCGGGTGGGGTGCGGGCGGCCTTCCAGGTGGCGGCGGGGGCCGGGGGGAGGCTTCCTGACGGGTGGGGAGTGGTGGGGGTGATGGAGAAGAAGCGAGGCGGTGGTGTGTGGGGGGGGGGGGGGGGCATGTGATGGAGAAGAAGCGGGGTCTTCCAGGCGGGCGGTGGTGCCGCAGGTAATCCTTCGGCAGGTGCGGTGGGGTTGTGCCCTGGAGCTCCATCCCGGGTGGCACGACAGGGAGGGGAGTGGGGGGCTCCATCCCAGGAGGTGATGGGGGAGGCGCAGGGGGGGGTGAGGGAGCGGAGTCGCGGGGGGGGGGGGGGGGGGGAGATTCGCAGGAGGAGGGGGTGTGCGCCGGGGGGGAGGGGATTGCAGGCGGAGGCGCCTCCGCGGGCACGACATGGGGTTGCAGGGGGGGCTGTGGTTCGATCCCAGGAGGCCTTGACCTGGGTTGTAGGCGATGGAGGAGGGGGCTTGCTGGGGGAGGCGATCGACAGGAGGCCTCAACCTGGGTGGGGGAGATGATTGGAGGACGAAGGGGGAAGAATGAGGGAGGAGGGGACAATGGTCTTGTTGTAAATAACTCAAAGTTAAAGGGTATAAAATATTAAATTCTTGACGGATATCGTCATAGTTGACGGGAAATTGGATGGAAATTAACACAGGGTTCTGGGTGCAAGAGTTAAGCATTACTCAAGATCTTGTATGTAATTCATGATTATCTTGAGTACCTGGGGTAATTATGAAATTACTCAGGGTTATGGGTGTAAATATCCCAATTGAAAATTGTTTTGAGATTACCACTTTTACTTTAATTTTCCTCCTCCCTTCAAGGTCAATGGGGCCATTGCACGGGTATCTATAGATACCGGTTATCCATATGAACTGGATGTCCATTACCCTAACCCGATAATAATAGGGCGAACCAGTGAGGCTGGTTGCCTAATCCATGCAGTGCCTTTTCAACTGCGGAGAAATTAGATCTAATTTCCGCACTCATGCACATATGATTAAGTCGGTGTGATTCATGTGAATCTCGTGCGAATCGGGGTGACGATGGTGTTTTTATTTTTGTTGAAATTTTGCTATATTTATTAGTATATATTAGCTTCGATCTCTGCGTGTCATCGCTCTCACTAAGAAAAGATCGAGAGCTTCTTCTCTAAGAGAATGCCGGTGGAGGTGCTCGAGCTCTGCAACGTCGCCCCACCCAATGGGTCGGCGCAGCCATGCACGCTCCCACTCACCTTAGATGATCTCGTCTGGTACATGATGCCGAACTCCACCGAGCGCGTCTTCTTCTACCACGTGCCCCACTGCTCCACCTCTACCTTCCTCTCCACCCACCTCCCCAACCTCAAGCGCTCCCTTTCCCTCGCCCTCCGCCTCTTCCACCCCTTGGCCGGTCGCCTGGTGCTGGACGCCGCTATGGATCACCCGTGCATAGGCTACTCCGATGGGGACTCCCTCGTGCTCACCGTGGCCGAGTCCCACGACGACTTGCACGAGCTGACGTCCGACGCACCCAAGGACGCTGCCAGGCTCCGCTGTCTCGTCCCCCCTCTACCCTTGTCGGAGGCGAACCAACCTGTCGCGGCGCTTCAGGTTACGTTGTTCCCGGAACAGGGTATTGCCGTCGGCATCACCGCGCTCCACCTCGCCATGGACGCCACCTCCACCGGCCACCTTATGCGGACGTGGGCCTCCATGTGCAGGCTACAGGGAGGCGGTGAAGAGGAACCCCCTTCCTACGACAGAAGCCGGCTCTGGGAACCCATCGGGTTGCAGAGCGCCGACTTCGTCATGGCGAAACAGATTAGGAACTTCAACTGCAGATCATATTCCGACAGCAGATCACGTACGGACGTCGTACATGCCACGTTCCACCTCACCAAAGCAAAGCTCGAGGAGCTGCGGAGGTGGGTCGCAGGCAGAGCCTCTCAAACTACCGGTGGTGCGCGTTTCTCCACCTTCACGCTGGCCGTGGCGCTTGTATGGACGTGCGTCGTCAAGGCACGAGGCAGCGGCATACCAACGGAGATCCAAGAGTTGTGGTTCGCCGCCGACCGTCGTGCGAGGGCCGAGCCTCCCTTACCCACTTCCTACTTTGGTAACGCCCTTTTGCCGTGCTTAGTGGAGGTGGCGGCGAATACTCTCACGGGCGAGGAGGGTTTGGTTGCGGCGGCAATGGCCTTACAGGAGGCTGTGAGTGGATTCACTCTGGCTGAAGTCATCGCATCGCGGCAGATAGTGAAGCTTATACCTAGCTCGAGCCATATGAGACAGAAGGACCAGCAGTTCGGGATTTCAGGTTCGCCGAGGATGAGGGTGTACGATGTAGACTTCGGATGGGGGAGGCCGAGGAAGGTGGAGGTGGTCACCATCGGCAACTCGGGAATAATGTCGCTGTCGGAGATGAGGAAGGATGACACAATGGAGGACGACGGTGGTGGGGGTCTTGAGATTGGGTTGGCGCAGCCCCTCGCCGCGATGGAGGAGTTCACCAAGCTCTTCAACGCCATCTTGAAGAGGGCATGTTCTTCGTGATTGTCTAAGATTTTCTCTCTATAAAAGAGATCCTATTCTTATGGAATAAATAACTTATTCTCTTTTCTCTACTTTGTATCGCAACGGTCCTAGACCGATGTCCTTATCTATCTCCATCAAGCCGCCACCTTCAAGCCTCTCTATGTGTTCGGTGTGCTCTTCTTTGTTTAGGACCCCTCGCGGGCTCTTCTAGAGCTACAGCCAGCCCCTTAGAGAATCTAGTTCTGCTGCAGCCCTTAGGGTGCCGCAACTGCAGCTGCAGCCATCCATTTTTTGTGTGTAGAAGAAAGATTGTCTCGGAATAACGAGCCTAGGGCATTGTAGTTGAAAAAAGAATGGGCTTGTTACAGTGTGGACTGGGTTGTCGCAGCGGCCATCCAGGGGCCACTGTTGGTCCCGCTTGAGGCCCTTAAGGGCCTGTAGCCACTGCCATTAGCCCTCCAAGTCCTCCGCGTTGCTGCTAGAGCCTCCCCAGACTCTGGTACTACCATAAGGTCCTTGTTTTTCTCGTGAACTGATGTGGGTGTAATTTTCAGAACTCTTGCAGCCTGAATGTGGGTTTTAGGGCATTAGGATCTCCTTTCTTTTCTAAGACTATCATGGCATCCCCTTCTATCGAGACCAAGTACTTTTCCACAAATATTATGACGCAAGACACTACTATCAAACTTAAGGACACAGATTACGTGCTTTGATGTCGATCTTTTACGGTGTTCATTGGTGGTCAGAGAAAACTCTACATCCTGACTCAGGATCCTTTAGATGAAAAGGAGAAAGAGTACGACAACTGGCAGACACACAACTACTTGGTTATCAACTGGATGACCAACAGTGTTGAGGCTCACATTACATCAAATCTTCTTTATAAAAACATGACCAAAGAAACGCGGGAGGATCTCGAGTAAACATACTCCCATAAGAAACACCTTGCAGACATTTATAGGCGAATCTAATAGGCATCTCATGGTGATTACACTCTCATTGAGTACTATAGGCATCTCTCCAGCCTATATGAGGAGATTGATATATTTTAGCCCTTATATTGTACCAAACATGTACAAGATCATTCTAACTAGCATGTATATCACTTTCTTGATGACATGCATTCTAGATACCGGGCAACTAAGGACCAATTTTCATATCCGACATGCTGCCAATGATGAAGGCCATCTTTGGCCGACTTGAGGAACTGAAAGTATCTGTTGATCGACCTCTCGCCTTACCCTCAGTAGAGAACTCTACACACATCATCTCATTTGTGAGAGAAGCATATGCGGCTTTCGAGGAGGACACGATCGTGATTCAGGTTGTGGTCGTGGATGAGGACATGAGTTTGGTCTTATTGTGGGCAAGACTTTACTGCCCCATGCACTCATTGTGGTCAGTAGAACCACCTGTCTGAAAGATGCTAGCAGAAGTTTGATGTGCCTCCTTATCATGATAATAATGCCTATGAGGACTCCTATGATGCAGAATAGGTGTCGCCTGCAGCAACCTCTAGAGTCAAGATAGTCCACCTCAATGACGTGTATTACTCCTGCCTGATGCAGATTCTTTAGACTCCAGGGTCTACTACCTCCCGTGACACTATCACTGCTGCTCTGGCTATTCCTTCAGGTACAATAGCCAACTCGGCATCACTTCTGCTCCCACTTGAATTATTGATTCCAGTGCCTCTACGCATCTGACTAGAGAAGGCAGTTTGCTAACCTCCTCCATGCCTTCTACTTCTGTGAAGTCAGATCGAGTTGCTAATGGGACTCAATCACATGTTACTACTGTCGGAACAAAGGAGTTCTTCCAAGCTTCGACTTTCTGGGGTCCACTCTGCTCCTAACTTCCCTCTTAGCTTGCTGCATGTTCATAAGCTTTGTGTCAAGTTTAATTACATGTGATATTTGATGACTTTTGTTGCTATTTTCATGATATCCAAACAAGGCAGATTTTTAGTGGGCTCATGAGAAGAATGTCATATATTATCTTGACATACCCTCATACTTCAAGTTTGTCAGTGTTGCGTCCATCTCCGACGACCTTTTCTATGGCATTTGCACCTTGGAAATTCCTCTGCCAAGGTCATTTCCATGATATTTTCTGAACTGTTTATTCTGAAGCCCTTTCAGTGAGAGGTGTGTGAGTTTAGGAAACATCACCGAGCTTTGTTTCATGTTCGTACTGACCCCGTAATACTGGTACTTTTCATCTTGTTCATTACAATGTTTGTGGGCCTTGTCTAGTTCGAACATTAAGTGGTGATCGCTATTTTATAGTTTTCGTTGATGATTATAGTAGATCTTCTTGGATGTATCAAATAAAAGAGCATTCGGAGATTAATAAAAATGTCAAAACTTTCTTTCAATATGTTAAAAACTTCTTTTACGTGTTAAGATCATCCTGACTAACAATGTTGTGGAGTTAACCCACCAGGACTTAACATCTTTCTTTGCATCTCAAGGGATTGTTCACCAAATCAACTGCCTATATACCTCACAACAGAATGGTATATCAGAGAGGAAACTCTGACACCTATTAAATTTTGACAGATCTCTCCTTAGTCACATGAGTGTTCCTAAACATTATTGGGGGATGTCATCCTTACACATGTTCTTTCATCTGTTCGCGAAGGGGGGACCCCATTTTCATTATTGTATGCTACCAACTCTCCCTTCCCTATACCTATATGAATCTTTGGTTGTATTGCATTTGTTCATAACTTCCATGCAACGGACAAATTATCACCTCGGTCTATCAAATGTATCTTTCTTGGTTATTCTTGTACCTGTAAAGGTTAGCACTATCATGATCCTACTGGGCATCGGTACTGTATGTCTGATGATGTCACCTTCATTGAGCAGATAAGTTATTTCACATAGACTGTGAGTGACATCCCTCCGAACCTCCCTCCTCCACCAATCATCTATACTTGTCAGAGAACCTATGATGCGTTCTACACCAGTGTATGTACCTTTACATGTACTTTTTATGCAGGATGATATGACCACTTTGAAGTGCTCCCACCACTACTGCCCCAGATGTACCGAGGAGCTCCCTATAGCTCTCTGCAAACAAAAGAAGCAATGTACTTATCACCCCATGTCACATTTTACTTCTACTGATAGATTATCTAGATGTGACAAGATATTTACATAAACTCCAAATGTTGTTATTGTCCCTAGAGATCATCTTAGTGTAATGCAAGATCATGGTTGGCAGCATGCCATGGATGAGGAGATGAATGCACTTATCTCTTGGAGCATGTGGGATCTTGTACTGTGACCCTCGTAAGTTTGTCCTATGGATTGAAAATGGGATTCCACGATAAAGCAATCACCTGATAGGTCTATTGAATGGTTGAAAGCCAGACTGGTTGTCAAAGGTTTCACATAAAAACTTTCAAGGTTGATCATTTTGAGATCTTCTCACTAGTTGTCAGAATGGGATCAGTACGTATCATTCTCTCGGTTGCTGCCAACAAGGCCCGGTACATTTACCATTTTGATATGAAGAACACCTTTGTTTATGGTAACCTTGAGGAGGAGGTCTACATGATGCAACCACCAGGTTACGCAGTCAAGGGGGAGCATGTATGCCAACTATGCAAGTCCATCTATGGCCTGAAGCAGAGCCCATGGCGTGGTTTGACAGGTTCACTACAGAGATCAACATACTTGGCTGTCAGAGGATGACATCTGACAACTCCGTCTTTGTCAGACGATGGTCTACTGACATAGTCATTCTTGTTGTCTATGTTGATGATATGGTTTTCATTAGAGACGATGGAGTCAGTATTCTAGAGACCAAGACCTTCCTCTAGAAGGTTTTGGTAATGAAAGATCCTGGCCAAGTTCATTATTTTCTTGGTATTGAGGTGATACTCACTACCAGAGGGATTCTATTTTTCATAGAGGAAGTATTGCCTCGATATTCTAATTGAGGCATGAATGCTTGGATGCAAGCCATCTGGCATCACTGCAGAAATGAGAAAACATTCCACATCTACCGATCCAACATTTGAGGATGCAACACGGTATAGAAGGTTGGTGGGAAAATTGCTCTATCTCAATGTCACTAGGCAAGATATATCATATGCTGTGAGTAGAGCCAATCATCATATGGAGAAGCCTCTCTACAATCAATGGCAGGATGTTCTTCTGATCCTTCGATATTTGAAGGAAACTCCCGAACGTAGACTCTTCTATGGGATGAATGGGCACACTAATATCTCTGCATATATAAATTATGATTATGCTAGCTCTCCTGAGGACTGCCAATCCATTACAGGCTACGCCATGTTTGTTGGGAACAGCCTTGTCAATTGACGAAGTAAGAAGCGGACGATGGTCTTCATATGGAGTGATGGAGCAGAATACAAGGTAATGGCTCAAGCCACCTATGAGATCACGTGGCTGGTCTTTCTCCTCACAGTTGTTGGCTTGTTAGTCATTACCCATGTATCCTTATATTGCGACAACAAGTCTGTCACATACATCACTACCAATCCAGTTTTCCATGAGCAGACAAAACATATTGAAGTTAATTTCCATTTCATTTGTAATGTAGTACGATGGGGACGGATAAACACTCCATATATCTCCACTAACTTCAACTTGCAAACATCTTCACAAAGGCACTTTCAAAGAAGTGCCTCATGTATTTAATGTCCAAGTTGGGCATGATTGACAAATATGCTCCAACTTAAGGGGGGTGTTAGAGTTATTATTTCTATGTCTTATGCTTTGTAACCCTTAGGGATATTTATTTATTTTTCACGTTGAGCTCTCTCAAATTTTCTCTCTATATAGGAGACCATAGACCTATTGAATAAATAACTCGTTCTCTTTTCTCCATTGTATGTATATGTGTGTGTGTGTGTTTATAAATATATGTTGTGTGTTTGTGTCTGTATGTGTTTGTATTATATTCATTCTTACATCGTTATCACATGCTCTCCTCCATTCCAAGCTTTGTGATTGTGAAGAACATGAGGTGTTAGTCATTGAAGTCAAATAAGTGATTACATGGTACATTGTTATTGTAACGTTCCCTATCATCCGAGAATGTTGCGGAAGCGAGAAACACGACGGACATCTCGGGAACGTTACTCATAGCATCAATCATGGCTTAAAAGAGCAGTAGAGAACCAACTAAAAAAACCTTTTCCATAATCATAATAAGTTCACAATTCCAAGAGTTCCGTAATTAAAGAAAAGATAAATAAATTAGATGAAATTGTATACACGATTTCCTTATTCCAGTGGGCATAAAAGACGTCCTTTCAAAGCAACCCCGTAGTAGTTTCATACCGATCCTACTTCTTGAAGACTGTGTCGTCTCCCTTAAACCGCTAATGAACTAGTCCTCACGTTCTCCTGAAAAAGATTGACAATGCATGTTATGAGCATAACGCTCAATATGTGCTAAGTTATGGTCAAGCCGGCTAGCGTAGAAAACAAGTCACAAAAGTCATTATCATATAAATCATAAATTAACTTATTTAATGCATATAATAAAATTCCCTTCATAACCATGAATCACATAACATATTTGAACATATACCCGCCAGTTTTTCCATATTTGCATGTATGCCCATAATATTCACATAAATTACACTTGCGCACTTAACAATAACATAATTGCACGTGTACCCTTAAAATTACTATAAATGACAAATATGCACAAACCATTGACATAAATTGCATATATGTCCATAACATTAACATAAGTTTCATACGTGCACTTAACTTTAACGGAACTTACACCTAAGTCCATAACAGTGACATAATTGTATATATGCACATAACATTAACATATACTGCACATATGCCCATGATATTTTTCATGTTTAGAGTGGTCTTGATTGTTACTTCTTAGGCGGCTTTGATGGCTTTGATGGCTTACCGCCGGCACAAGCGGTTCATATCAATAAATAATATGATAGTGTAGCTACAACTGTAGAGGACTTATCTTTTGCCTCACGCCCCATGAAGGCGTTGTCCCTTTAGGCCCTTTCGACCCCTTAGTTCGAGTCGGTGCCGAAACTTAATATTGACTTTAATGATGTGACATCTTTTACGGGCACTGTTGAATTTTATCATACAATCTATGATGCAATATGTTTTCATCAGATAGTAGAAGGTATAACATATACATGAGATAACAATTATGCGCCATGTAACATGTTCTCGGGGACTACATTACCTAATACACATAAAACATAATTATATTTGTAGAGATAGCTTATAAGGTGTTAACAGGAATCATTATTAAATAATCGATGTAACCAAACGCATCATTATAATACAAGATGTCTCATAAATTGAGATTTTAATATTGCCAACTTAAAGAAAGTGCCTCCAACAGAATGTTAGCTTCCTTGTTATTTCCTCCTAATTTCTTCTTCTCGGATTTTTTTGTTTCAAACTCATGATTATATATATACATAACAAATTCTTAATGCATGGCAAAAAGAATAAACACATCTTTGAACCACATTGTTGCCTTACAGATGCAGGTTTCATTTTGTACTACCAAATATTCAAACTAAAAATCTCATGTATCCCCCTTAGGATTAATGTCATAGTTGATAATTTATCATCAAAGTTCGGTATTGATATCCACCAAATTTAATGGGAACTGATATAAATTTTGTAAATCCAGATCATGATAATCGTTCCCTTACTAAAAATGTAACTTGTGATTGCGTAAGTATGAATTGATATACACACAAAAAAGGCTGATATGTTTACGTCCAGAAATACAAATAAACTATATATTATATTGAAAATCATGATAATAAACTTAAAACATGAAATGATACGTTTCAACGCTTGCCGTTTTGCATAACGTCGTATTTCTTTATTTAATAATATGCCAGGCCCGAATTAGAAAATCACAATACGCAACTTCGTGTAGAAGAAAACAAACAACCACATGGTTATGATTGGAAAACGATCGCGACTTAACATATGTACTTCCTACATGTTCAACACATACCTTGTCGACGATAGAAATTCGTCGACCAAGACTCCACCAATCCGGACGTTGTTGACCACATCCTTGTTCCTTCAATCTCGTCGGATCACAACTTCGATGCCGACGACGAAGGTTGTTGTTGCCGGAATGGAATATGCCGTCGACGATCTCTCTCTCTCTCTTCCTCTTTCTTTCTCTCTCTCTAGAAAATTCTCTTCCTCACAAGTATGCAGTATGGTGAGACTAATGGAGGGCTTCATGCCCTTTTTATAGGTACCAATAATGAGATAAATAAGAATAATAATTTGAATTTAATTAATGGATAATAGTCCTAATTTATTATCTCTTCCTTATTATTATTAATAATAATATCATAAACTCCATTATCAGGAATTAGTTACGGTTTGGATTATTATTTTTTAAACAAAACTCAATCCGTTACAATCTACCCTTCATAAAGAAATTTCATCCTCGAAATTTATACTAAAAAAATTCACTTACCAAAGAGATGGGGATAGTGTTGACGCATTTCATCCTCTAACTCGCAAGTCGCTTCTTCTCTCTGATGGTGCTGCTAGAGTACTTTGACCATCGGAACTATACGACGACGCAACTGATGCTCCTTACGGTCAACGATACGTACTGGTCTTTATTCATATGTTAGATTCGGCTGAATGTCCGGAACTTCGTGCTCGATGACGTGCGATGGATCAGGATTGTACTTCCTTAACATCGATACATGAAAAACATCATGTAAATTGGAATAATGAGGTGGAAGGGTAACCTGATATGCTACCTCTCCCACTTTCTTTATTATCTCAAAAGGTCTCACATATCTAGGACTCAATTTCCCCTTTTTGCCAAATCGCACTACTCCCTTAGTAGGAGAAATCTTTAAGAACACATGGTCACCTACCTCGAAATTCAATTCCCGCCTTCGACAATCAGCATAAGACTTTTGCCTACTCTGAGCGGCTAAAAGTCTCTTCTGAATTTTACTTCCACACCCTTCGTAAAAACTTGGACTAATTCAGGTCCCAATATGTATTTTCCCCCAACATCGCTCCAGCACAATGGGGATCTGCAAGGTCGGCCGTATAATGCTTCAAAAGGAGCCCTCTTAGTACTTGCATGATAGCTATTATTATAAGCAAATTCAACCAAAGGCAAATGTCTATCCCAATTTCCAGCAAAGTCGAGGGCACAAGCTCTCAACATGTCTTATAATGTATGGATTGTTCTTTTAGATTGTCCATCAGTTTGAGGATGGAATGATGTGCTGAACTTCAAACTAGTACCCAAAGCATCCTGCACGCTCTTCCATAATCGAGAGGTATATCTTGTGTCTCTGTCTGACACGATCGATACCGGAACACCATGCAATTTCACTATCTCGTTCACATACAATTCAGCAAGGCTCTCTGTAGATTGATCTAATCTGATGGCTAAGAAATGTGCCGACTTCGTTAAACGACCAACAATCACCCAAATAGTGTCAAAGCACCCCTTCTTTGTTTTTGGCAACCCGCAAACAAAATCCATAGTGATATGCTCCCACTTCCATTCGGGTATCTCTAGTAATTGCAGAGGGCCTGCATTCTTCTAGTGCTCAATCTTTACTTGCTGACAAATAAGACATACCGATGCAAATTTTGCGATGTCGTTTTCATCTTGGGTCACCAAAAATTCCGTTGTAAGTCTTTGTACATTTTTGTAGTGCCAGGATGAATGGTATACATGGACCTGTGAGTCTCTTCAAGAATTTCTTGCTTCAATTCACTATTATCAGGAACCCACAGTCTATTACGGAATCTCAATGCTCCATCTATCCCAATTGAGAAATCAGATCCTTCTTTTTGAGAAGTGGTTATCAATCTTTGGAGATCATTATCATCCTTCTGAGTTAAGATCACCTTCTCTACCAATGATGAGTGGATCTTCATTCCAGCTATAAAAACTCTAGTCTTTCTTTTGATAAAAGGGTTCCATTCCTCTAAATCCTTCATTACCTGTCACTGCAATTTCATACTCGCAAGCTTCCCTTCATATTTCCTACTTAGAGCATCAGCAACTACATTCGCCTTTCCGGGATGATAGTCAATGGAAAGATCATAGTTTGACAAAAACTCCAACCATCGTCTCTGCCTCAAATTCAGTTCCTTCTGAGAGAAGATGTACTCGAGGCTTTTATGATCAGTAAATACCTCAAATTTCTCTCCATATAAATAATGACGCCATATCTTTAATGAAAAACTACTGCTGCAAGCTCTAAATCATGCGTCGGATAATTTCTTTCAGCTTCTTTCAACTGTCGGGATGCGTAAGCCACAACTTTTCCATGCTGCATGAGGACACATCCCAAACCAGAGCCAGATGCATCAGTGTAGACCACGAATCCACCACTACCCGAGGGTAGTGTGAGAACAGGAGTAGTCGTCAATCTTTGCTTTAACTCTTGAAAGCTTTGCTCACACTTCTGAGACCATTCAAACTTTACATCTTTTCTCAACAATCGCGTCAGAGGTAAGGAGATCCTAGAAAAATTCTGGATGAATCTCCTGTAATACCCTGCCAGTCCTAGAAAACTGCGGAATTTAGAGACATTCCTGGGCTGACTCCAATTTAAAACAGCCTCCACCTTTGCGGGATCCACAGAAATACCATTCTTGGATACAACATAATCAAGGAATGCAAATTTCTGAAGCCAAAAGTCACATTTGGATAATTTGGCATAAAGTTGGTGTTGCTGCAATGTCTCAAGAACTAGTCGAAGATGCACTCGGTGTTGTTCGATATCTGGTGAATAAACTAAAATATCATCAACAAAGATAATCATAAACTTGTCCAGGTATTCTCGGAATACCCTATTCATCAACTCCATAAATGCAGCAGGCGCATTTGTGAGGCAAAAGGCATCACTAAGAATTCATAATGCATGTATCTCGTCCTGAAAGCTGTCTTTGATATGTCTTCATCCTTGATCCTGAGTTGATGGTAACCAGACCGAAGATCAATCTTGGAGAAGACTGCTGCTTGCTCCAATTGATCGAATAAATCATCGATACGAGGTAGCGGGTACTTATTTTTGATGGTGACTTTATTCAATACCTTGTAATCAATGCAGAGCCTAAGGGACTCATCCTTCTTTTTCACGAATAATACAGGAGCACCCCAAGGAGAAACATTTGGTCTCAAGAACCCTTTATCTAATTGTTCTTGAAATTGCTTTTTCAACTCATCCAACTCAGCAGGAGCCATTCTGTAGGGTGCCTTAGAGATGGGTGTAGTACCCGGTAATACGTCTATAGTGAAGTCAATTTCCCTTCTAGGTGGAAGACCTGAGAGATCATCTGGAAAAACATCCGGAAAATCTCGTACGACGTCCAAATCCTCAAGTTGTGCCATAGAGGGTTTTGTACTTATTATGCTAGCCAAATAAGTCGTGCACCTAGTAGCTATCAATCGGTGTGCTCTCAGAGCTGATATAATCATTTGACTTCCCTTTTTGTCTCCGCGAATGACCAATTCTGTCATATGTGGTTTATTGAAAACCACCTTCTTTTGTCTGCAATATATGGCTGCATAGTGCTCCCAAAGCCAGTCCATACTCAAAATAAAATCAAAGTTATTCATCTGTAGTAATATCAAGTTGGCTGGTAGATTGTGTCCTTCAACAAGGACATGTACATCAGCCATGTAGGTTCCCAAAGTAGAGTGTTCACCCATTGGCGAGGTCACACTAAGTGTATATGGAAGTTCAATAACCGTAAAATTCAACTTGTTGGCGAATCGATGAGAGATAAAAGAATGCGATGCACCAGAATCAAATAAAACATAGCTCAAATGATCCGCAATAGAAAGAGTACCTTCCACTGTGGCATGTCCATCTTCCTTCTCTCCTGAAGGTAGAGCGAACACCCGTCCTTTGACGTGTTTCTTTTGATCTCCAGAGTTCTGTTCCTTTTCTTGGGACAATCTCTAATAAAGTGCCCCTTCTATCCGGAAGCCAGGCAAGCTCCTGTAAGCTTATAGCACTCTCCCGTGTGCCTCCTATCGCAGTGAGGGCATAGAGGATACATTGGTTTATCTTTTGTGGCATTATCGATTATGGGCTTCTTTCCTTTATCCTTATCATATTTACCCTTCTTATTGTCGGCAGAATGGGGACGTTTTCTACCACTTTGTTGTTGGATCCTTTTATATGCTGAGTCGATCTCCACAGCCGTCGAAACTGCATCCGAAAAAGTCTGAGGTCCTCTAGTGAGCACCTTCATGCCCAATCTTGAATTCAAGCCTTCAACGAATTTCCTAGCACGTTGTCTTTCATTTTCGCATATTCCTTTTCCGTACTTTTCCAGCTCTTGGAATTTGGAAGCATATTGTTCAACGGACAAACTCCCTTGTCGAAGCTCAATAAATTCCAGTCTTTTTGCATCTCGAACATGTTGAGGAATGTAACGTTCGGTGAAACGTTCCTTAAAGTCCTTCCACTCGATGGTAGTTTTATCAGCAAAGTATATGCTTTTACAAGAAGTCCATCATTCTTTCGCGTTGTCGCGTAGACGATAAGTGCCAAATATCACCTTCTTCTCCTCAGGACAATCGGTCGCCTCAAAGGCAAGTTCAATTTCCCTCAACCAATGCTCAGCTTTATCCGACTTGGGTTCTCCTTTAAAGATAGGTGGATCATGCTGGATGAAAGTCTTCAGTGTCAATCCACCAGAACCATGCCCTTGGTGCTTTTGCTGTTGAGCCATCATGGTCATCAATTCCAACATTTGACGTTGCATGTCCATAGCCATATCTTGGGTAGACGAAGAGTCACGATCTCCATTCGCCTCATTCCCACGACGAGGGGCCATCTGAAATGATGACATGTGAAATTTACGGTCAAATGTCTATTTCTAAACTAATAGATCTAAGTTTGAATTGGTCGGATATCTTATGCCCAGTGGAACTCCTGCTCTGATACCACCTGTAACGTCCCCGATCGTCCGAGAATGTTGCGGAAGCGAGAAACTCGATGGACATCTCGGGAACGTTACTCATAGCATCAATCATGGCTTAAAAGAGCAGTAGAGAACCAACTAAAAAAACCTTCTCCATAATCATAATAAGTTCACAATTCCAAGAGTTCCTTAATTAAAGAAAAGATAAATAAACTAGATGAAATCGTATCTACGATTTCCTTATTCCAGTGGGCATAAAAGACGTCCTTCCAAAGCAAACCCGCAGTAGTTTCATACCGACTCTACTTCTTGAAGACTGTGTCGTCTCCCTTAAACCGCTAATGAACTAGTCCTCACGTTCTCCTAAAAAAGATTGACAATGCATGTTATGAGCATAACGCTCAGTATGTGCTGAGTTATGGTCAAGCTGTCTAGCGTAGAAAACAAGCACAAAAGTCATTATCATATAAATCATAAATTAACTTATTTAATGCATATAATAAAATTCCCTTCATAACCATGAATCACATAACATATTTGAATATATACCCGCCAGTTTTTCCATATTTGCATGTATGCCCATAATATTCACATAAATTACACTTGCGCACTTAACAATAACATAATTGCACGTGTACCCTTAAAATTACTATAAATGACAAATATGCACAAACCATTGACATAAATTGCATATATGTCCATAACATTAACATAAGTTTCATACGTGCACTTAACTTTAACGGAACTTACACCTAAGTCCATAACAGTAACATAATTGTATATATGCACATAACATTAACATATACTGCACATGACATTTTTCATGTTTAGAGTGGTCTTGATTGTTACTTCTTAGGCGGCTTTGATGGCTTACCGCCGGCACAAGCGGTTCATATCAATACATAAGATGACAGTGTAGCTACAACTGTAGAGGACTTATCTTTTGCCTCACGCCCCTGGAAGGCGTTGGCTCTTTAGGCCCTTTCGACCCCTTAGTTCGAGTCAGTGTCGAAACTTAATATTGACTTTAATGATGGGACATCTTTTACAGGAATTGTTGAATTTTATCATACAATCTATGATGCAATAAGTTTTCATCAGATATTCAAAGGTATAACATATACATGAGATAACAATTATGCGCCATGTAACATGTTCTCGGGGACTACATTACCTAATACACATAAAACATAATTATATTTGTAGAGATAGCTTATAAGGTGTTAACAGGAATCATTATAAAAAAATAATCGATGTAACCAATACGCATCATTATAACACCAGATGTCTCATAAATTGAGATTTTAATATTGCCAACTTAAAGAAAGTGCCTCCAACAGAATGTTAGCTTCCTTGTTATATATTATTTACCTCAACGTCCTCCTAATATCTTCTTCTCGGATTTTTATTGTTTCAAACTCATGATTATATATATACATAACAAATTCTTAATGCATGGCAAAAAGAATAAACACGTCTTTGAACCACATTGTTGCCTTACAGATGCAGGTTTCATTATGTACTACCAAATATTAAAACTAAAAATCTCATGTATCCCCCTTAGGATTAATATCATAGTTGATAATTTATCATCAAAGTTCGGTATTGATATCCACCAAATTTAATGGGAACTGATATAAATTTTGTAAATCCAGATCATGATAATCGTTCCCTTACTGAAAATGTAACTTGTGATTGCGTAAATATGAATTGATATACACACAAAAAAGGCTGATATGTTTACGTCCAGAAATACAAATAAACTATATGTTTTATTGAAAATCGTGATAATAAACTTAAAACATGAAATGATACGTTTCAACGCTTGCCGTTTTGCATAACGTCGTATTTCTTTATTTAACAATATGCCAGGCCCGAATAAGAAAATCACAAGACGCAACTTCGTGTAGAAGAAAACAAACACCCACATGGTTATGATTGGAAAACGATCGTGACTTAACATATGGACTTCCTACATGTTCGACACATACCTTGTCGACGATAGAAATTCGTCGACCAAGGCTCCACCAATCCAGACGTTGTTGACCACGTCCTTGTTCCTTCAATCTCGTCGGATCACAACTTCGATGCCGACGACGAAGGTTGTTGTTGCCGGAATGGAATATGCTGTCGACGATCTCTCTCACTCTCTCTCTCTCTCTCTTCCTCTTTCTTTCTCTCTCTCTCTAGAAAACTCTCTTCCTCACAAGTATGCAGTCCATTATCGGGAATTGGTTTTGATTTGGATTATTAATTTTTTTAAACAAAACCCAATCTATTACAGTTATCCATGAACAATTTTCATTTTAATCATCCAGTCTCAGGCTTGTATTTTATCCCATATGATTTGATTTCTAAGTAATTGACAGTATTAGATGCCATTGTTTGCTTCAATTCAATTTCATCGGCATGGAAGGATTGAGAGAGATAGAGAGGAGTTACTCCGCATCATAGAGTTGAGCTTTTGGACTTTGACATGTGGATGGGATGAAAATGAATACAAATATATTCGTATCCGTTCTTATCTCTATTCGTCAAGTAGAGGATATGGATGTTATTTTATCATATCTGGCGAATACGAGTGCAAATATGAATACAAATGTTCAACATTCATCAAATACGAATCTAAGATATAATCCTCAATTTTGATGAATACGAATGTTCAATTTTTTTAGGGTACAGATACAAATATTCATTTTTTAAAAGGATACGAACATGGATACGAATACGAATATGAATATGAATGTTCAAATTCTGAATGATACCAATATATACATTGTATATAAAGAAGTAAGTTTGGTAAGCTTTCTTTTATTATTTAGTTATATCTTTACGGTTCCTTTTATTATTCAGTTATTTGTATTCACATATTGATGAATCCACATTTCATCATCTTTATTCTATCATTTTGGCACCAAAAACCCTAGCAAATGCCTAAAATAGCATTAAATAGAGCATCTTAGCATTCATGCATGTGCATCATATTAGTGTGTAAAATACTGTAATTAAAGCCAAAATTATAGAATAAATAAAGAAAAAGAATAAAATATTGTAAATATTTTATGACCCGAAAACCCCGAGACCTAGGCATCTTGATGAATAGGTCGACAAGGAATAAAGTAGGGGGAGATAAGGGCCAAATACCTATATGTATTCTATTCATTCTTTATTCATTTTGGGACCTATTTTTTGGTTCCACTTTTTATACATCAAATAAAGAAACTTTGTACATGAAAGTTGTAGATAATTTAATAAAGAAAAATACAAAATTGATTTCACAAAAAAATAATGTACAGATAAAAAGTTATGGTCTGAATAAGAATCCAGAATCCCAACTTCCCAGACCCGTATCTCACAACTGACAACTCCAAATGCAGCATACTCACCTTTAATTGTATATAGAATAAAATAATCTATCCAATGGCAGTGGTTTCGCATTTGGCGGAGCTACGGTTTGAAAGTTGAGTTTTGGACCCCTTTGTACATTGTACAGATTAAAATATTCAATTTATTATTTGTTTATTATTTTTATAATTTTATATTTTTATAATGTTGTAAATATTACTTATAATAAATATGTGTATTAAAATTAGAATAAAAATGCAAAGAGAATTCAAAATAAAAATGCTTGTATATAGGTTACATAGGTATATTACCTATACCCAAACCTACATAACACCTATTCATATTTTATTAAATGTACAAAACACATCAATAAAATAAAATAAAAATATATTTGTGTATATAAAAGTATTCTATGATTTTATAAAATACTAAATAAAAATAATAACATTAAAATACATAAAATAAAAATAAAATGCTAAAACACATAGGTATTATACCTATAAAGGGCTAAAAAGTGAACTTGTAAAAATAAGCCTCATAAAAATAATTAAAATTCATAATATAATACTTCATAAATTATTAAACATTTTTTATTTTTTAACCAAAATGAAATTCATTAATTTACTATTTTATTTCGATTTTTGAAATAATTTTTTGAGGATTTTTTCCTGGTTGGTCCACGTGGACCAACCAGGTTGGTCTGACAGTTGACCTAGGTCAACTGTCTGACCTTCTCCTCCAGGCTTGTCAGAGAAGTTTTTGTCCCATCTTTGCGCCATTTCCTAGGCTTGACCTTGCACTAATCCATGATGAGGTCTTCTGCATTTTTGCTCCTCGATCAATGGTGATTCACGCCCTAGTGAAATCTGGGGCTGAAGACCACTGATCGAGGCAGTTCGAGCCTCGTCTTCCACGCCATTCGTCAATCATACAAAAAGAACCTCCCGACTTCGATTTGAATCTAATCCTTCTTCCGCCATTTTCAATCGAAAACCCCTACCTCTTCGTGCTCCTCGTGACAGGAGGAGTCGAATCGACCCGGGGTTCGAGCTGATTGGTGTAGAATCGAAGTGATTCAACCCCTCGTCAGAGCTCCGCCGCTCCTCGCAGCCGTCGTCTCTGGTGAGTCTCCTTCTCTTTTCTTTTCGTTTTCTTGTAGCATTAGCGTAGAGTAGCTTATCCCAGTAGCAGTATTCGTCGTCTTCGCGTGAGTCGCCGTGAATCTTCGGTCAAAGCCACGGCGGAGCTGAGCTCCGCCTCCCATTTCTGGCCACTCCAGTCTCCTACTGCCGCCAAGACCACCTCTGTTATCGCCTCCGTCACTCCTTCATCCCGCAGCACCTTCCATTCATCTCGATCTCGCTCAGATCGAGTCGACCGAGCTCCCTTCTCCGCCGTTCGCCGGAGCTCATCACTCGACCCACTCTTCGCCCCCATTGGATCACCCAAGACCCCCATTTTGCTCGCCTGGTTTTTGCGAACTTAACCTTGCAGGTCCGAGCCCCAGAGAAGGCTCCATCGACCATCATCGACTCCAGGCTCCTCCGCCCAGGTCGCCTTCCTCGTCCGGCCGCTTCACGCCGCCTCCGCCTCGCCGGAGGCCATCATCTGACGTGGAAGGATCCCAGGATCCTTTTGCCCTTGATCCGGGGGTCGGAGCGGCCGTGTGTCGGCTGCAGCCGCCGTTCGAAGCTCGCCGGGGAGGTGTTCTTCGTGAACCTCCCCCTGCCGTTGGATCAGACGCCTCCTCCAGACGCGATGCCAGCCGTCCGATCGCCCGTGGCTCCCCGCCGTTGGATTGACCGTCCACGATTTAATCTCAGCCGTCCACGACGAAGGGGTACCAGCCGCTCAATCCTTGCCACATGTCCAAGTGAAACGCCATCGACCGCACGATCGAGCCCGTGGGTATTTTGCATCTTTCCCCCACAACTTTTTGTATTTACTTTTTAGTCTAAAAACTTTCGTTTGAAGTTTAAAAAGTTTTGTAATATTTGCACTCAGGCCCTCACAGTTTCACTATTTGCACTTTAGTCCACGCCACGTCACCTCACGTGACTGGGGCGCGTGACTTTTGGGTATTTTGCATGTTCAGCCCGGAACTTTTAGTTATTTGCAATTACATCCCTGTGCGTAGTTAATTAAATATCTTTTTGGAGAAATTGCATGTATGCCCAGTCGGTTTTCATTAATTACAATTATGCCCCTGTGAATGACATATCACGTGATATGTGTGTGCCTTTTTGGTGAAATTTGCATCTGAGCCCCTGGATGTTTTTATAATTACATTTATACCCCTGTCAGGCTTAGGATTTTTGTGTGCTTAGCCTATTTATTTCACGCCTCATTTAATTGCTAAAAATTCTCAAAAAATAGGTTTAAGCTCCTGTTCACTTCTACGTTCACGCCATATTTTTAGTTTTTAGTTTTATTGTATTTTTATATTTATTAAAAATCAAAAACATGTTGTTTCAGCACTGTCTAGCTTAGAAAATACTAAAAAAATATTAAAAGGTCTTAAAAAATTCCAAAAATATTCTCTATTGTGTGTTTTGACCTGCTTTATTTTCAAGCCAAAATTCCCTAAAAATCTCAAAAGAAAAACCTTAAAAATTCAAAAACACTTAAAAACTTCAAAAAATTCTAGAAAATAGCGGAAAACTCTAAAAATTGTAAACTCAAGTTCCGTGGTTTCCTGTTGTTATTGTCTTTATTTTAAAATTAGTTTGCAAATTTTTTGTGACTGTTTGCTATTTTTAATTCCCATTTTGCTCACAGCCAGCCTTTTATTCACTGTTTTGTTTCATCTTATTATTTAAAAATACCAAAAACAATCTGAAAATTACCCAAAAATTACAAAAACAGTACAAAAATATAGAAAGACCAAAAAGATTTTATTTCTGAATTTTTGACTATTTTTGCATATTTTTATAAATATTTTATCACCTCTTTTACCCCCTTGTCTTTCTTTTCAAATATTGAAAAAGAAAATAGAAAATTATAAGATATAAAATTCTAAAAATTAGAAAAATCAAAATCAAAATACAAAAATTAAAAATTAGATTAAAAATAAAAAAAAAGTTAAAAAAAATTAAAAACCCACAAAAAGAAATTAGATTGGCTAAGTTGTTTATTAGACCTAGGTTTGGATTTTTATCTGTGCTCTACACCCTTGCTTCCTGAGTTCGTCCCCTACTTGCTTGCCATTGTACATTTTTAGTAGGGTATAATAAATTTTAATCCTTGCTATTCATTCCTTGATTGATTGTGTGGGTTAATTGTTGAAGAACGAAGAGGCTTGAGTAGTCACATCAGCGACAGTGAGTCTGATTTGTCAGACCACTATTTAGCGGCTCTCGCTCTCTCGCTTTTCAAATGGCACCGTTGCCGGGGAGCATCGGCTTGTAGAGTACCTTTTGGGTCTTTTAGTTACTTAGCCATTTTTTATTACTTGTCTCTTGTGTATCATTGGTTTTTGAACTGTCTGACATCTCTTTTGTTTTCTTGCGAGGGACCGCTGACTGAGGAGGATCGCCTAGGGGATCCTGCGCAGCCTTGGGAGGAGGAGCCGGCTATTCTACCTTAGCCGGCAGGAGAGAGCAGGAGAACTAGAGAGAGAGAGATAATTGCTTTATTTTTGTGAGAGAGAGTTATTTGTTTAATTTGTAATAATACAGGACTTGGACACTTGAACACTTCGGGCCTAATTTCCGGGTATTTGTTCACTCGGGGGCTCACCGCGGCTTTCTCGTGTTTTATCGACTGTTATTTTCCGGTTTTGTTTTCTTTTTCATTTCTTTTGTGGATTGAGCTCTTAGATTTAGGCATTGCTTGATCGCTTAGATTAGGTCCAAACACCTTAACAACAATTGCATGTACCTATAGATCGTGCTTGGACTTAGTTTAATTAAACAGCGAAGTCACTCTTCCTTGATCCGCGCGCCGCGAGCTCTCCCTGTAAAGCGCTTTCTCCTAACTCAAGTGTGTTGAGCAGAGGAGGGGTGAGCCTAGACCGGACCTTAGGATTGAAGTTGAGTGATTAGCTTGTAGTTCTTCACGCTAGCAGTTGCCTATCTTAGGACGATTTCCGCATTGCATACCGGCATATAGATTAGGTTTATAAATTTCTGCTTTGCATCCCGCATGGAGAGAGCTGGGATTCACTGTAAGTCTTCTTACTTTGCATCCATCATTTAGGCACAAAGGTGAGATTTCCATCTTGGTGCCGACTTGCATTGGTTTTTCCCGACTCTTTTCTCCCTCTGATTTTGGATAAATTAGGATAAAGAAAATACAAAATCGTTAGGCGCTTGTTTGAATCTACTCAAAAGAAGCGATAACACCAAAAAAATTAAAAAAGGGACTGCTAAGAAAATTTTGACCTAAATAAAATTGGTAGTTGGACTCATTGATTGGGGAGAGTAACACCCTCACTTGTTTTCAGGTTGCATGGGAAGGTCTCCTTCCAAGTGAGGTGAGCGCTTCGTAAGGATTAGAGCCAAAAACCCAACTTGTGGCTGCCTTGTGTATCGCCTGGATTTCCGAAGTATTGGCGCTACTATCGTACGTAGTCGAGTAGGGCTCGGTCACCATTGGTGACTCACTATTGTGTGAGCATCGACCTTGTCCGAAGTACCGAGCATAGGCCACGCCTTCACGGGTGTGTCTGTCTCACCGGCTGTGTCCGAGTAGGATCTTGCACGCTCACGGGTGATTCCGTTGCGAGCGAGGTCCGAAGTATCGGTTTCGCCTATCGGCTTCCTCCCTCTATTTCTTTGGCTGAGTAGGGATCCAGGAAGGGTTACAAGGACCTTAAAAAGCGCAAGTTACAGGTTACACAGGAGGAGGACAAGTACGTGAATACTTTTCCGACAGTACTCTCGCTCCTATAGGCGTAGCGCTCTAAGGACTCGTTGAAAGATAAATTCCTGAAATCAAGATAAAAATTACAAAGATAAAAGCCGAACCTTCACGACTTCATGTGTTGAGTTGGTGAACTCCCTTGTCTTGTGTTTAGTTGCTAGTTACATTTAGGTCAAAGATCAAAAATACAACGCCTTTGCGCAAATTTTGTTCCCCTTCTATTTGACCCTTGCTCATTGTGAGCCTTCTACTGTTTTGCAATCCTCTTTATTTCTTGTTACCTTCGTGCTCTTCATCCAACATCCTTTCCTCTTGATCTTCTCAAGATGTCGTCACGCGGATGGTTTAGTCGGGACCTTGCCGACACCCACATCGATTCTGTGCCATCGACATCTTCAATAAAGAGGGGTGATCGCCGAAGAGTTAATTCGGATCTTGCGAATGTCTCCTTGGACTCCCCTATTCTCGCCTCTTTCAATACTTGCCTTTCTCCAATTAATCCGCTATTCGGGATGGACTCGCAACCCGAACTAGCTCTTCCCCTTCCAATAAACCGGGATTACTCTTGTCCCCGAAATAACCCCTTGCGGATGGAGGTCGATTTCAGTCAATATCATATGCTCCATTCACAACATTCTGGGATTGACCTTAATCCCAGATTCATCTCAATAGCAGGTGCTGAGGAAGATACTGATCATGGTTCATTCCATCATGCAGATCCTCCACCCGATCAAGAGTCAGAGATTCGATTGCGGTCTGAGATGGCAGGTGGGAGAGGAAAAGGACCACAGCCCCAGCAGGAACCTGAGGTCAATACAGGGGAAGGACAATATACCACGTAGGGCGAGGTTAACAGTCAGCCGCTGGCTTCCATCCAAGCCATTCAGCAGCAGTTGACTAATCAGGCCCTGGCACAGACAGCCTTCCAGGACATGCTAAACGATCTGAGGAGGAGGGCCGACGCGAGAGACGACCGACGAGAGGATGACCCGAACTTTGATCTCAATTTCCATGAAGTCAATGATGAGTTTTCAGTGGGACCCGAATATGAAGCAATAGAAGAAGATCCACCGCAGCCCAAGCCCACACTCAAGGAGACATACAATCCAGGAGCAGGGCGCATCACTGAGTGGATTCAAGTTCCACGTATGCACGCTCACTTCGAGTTGAAGCCGCAATTTCTGTCATTGCTTCCCACTTTCCATGGGAACACCACTGAAGAACCATACATCTTTCTCAAGAAGTTTGGCCGCATCTGTTCCACTGCTCATTACCCCGGAATCCCTCTGGATGTAGTCAAGATGACCGCGTTTCCCTTCAGCCTTCAAGACAAGGCCCTTTATTAGGTTGACCATCTTGAGAAGGTCGTCACCACCTGGGAGGAATTGAAATCTACCTTTCTCCATAAATTCTATCCTCTCAGGAGATTAAATCAGATGCGCGCCCAGATCTCCAGTTTCTGCCAGCAGCCCCACGAGACCATTCATGAAGCGTGGGAGAGATTTAAAGATCTGCAGGAGAAGTTCCCCCACCATGACATTCCAAAGACCAGTCTCGTGCAACACTTCTTTGGGGGGCTATCATTCGAGAGCCAAAAGCTCGTGGATGCAGCTTGTGGCGGTTCACATTTTAACAAGGACGAGGACGTAGTATGGAACGTCTTCGAAGAGATGGCTGAGGGAGAAGCAGCCCAATCCTCGTCTAGAATTTACATGAAGCCACCAACCTCCATCAGCAAGCCAGTTAACATGGCTTCTCACACCGAGGACAAAGATGAGAGCTCCAACCTGAGCATCATTGGGAGCCACTTGTCCAAAGTGGATATCATCGAGAAGAGGTCACAGGACCTCGAAAAACTGGAAGTCATAGAGAAGAGGACACAAGGTCTGGAGAAGCTCGACCAAATCTACCAGCAGCTGGAGCAGCTCGTTCGAGCATTGAACGCCAACATGTGCAACTCTGTGTCTACTTCTGCAGAGCCGAGTGCTGAGAAGAAGGAGCCCGCCATGCAGCAACACCCTCAACCGACTCCACAGCAGCCCCAGCCTGTCCAGCACGTGTACTACGTGCAGGTTCCGGAGCAGCCACCGCAGCCTCAGATGCAGATGGTTGTATACCAACCAGAGCACCAGCCCACATACTCCGAGCAGTTCTTTCCACCCCCGCCACTGATCCAGGAGATCAATGGCGTCTGGAACAATGAAGCGCAGCTGACCCGTCCTCAGGGACACTCTCAGGGTCAGAATATGGGCAACCGGCCCTATCATCAGCAGCAGCAGGGTGGGAGACCATTCCAGCAGCCTTACCAGTACCAGCCTCCCTCACACGGGAACACGTGGAGGCAGAATTACCAACATGGTCCTCAGCAGTCCGGATATCATGGACAGGGATATCACCAGCAACCGGCTGCTCAATACAATCAGCACAACTCGCAGTACCCCTCCAACCCTCCTCCTCAACAATTTTCACAAGGATACCAGTTGCAATCTCAGTCGCCATACCAGCATTCTAGACCCCAGCATGGGGAATCCTCTGAGATTGTGCCAGTCAATTCGGCCCTGGTCTATTTAGAGCAACTAATGAAGAATATGGCTGAGATGAACCAGAAGATCGACGACCTGACAGCAGCCAAAACCGTCATACCAGCCCAGGTCGAAGCTATCCCTAACAATTTCCGACGCAAGGAGCAGGTAGCCGGCAGTGTCCAACCTGAATCAGGTGAAATTAATTGTTTTTTATCTAACGCTGTTACTCTCAGGAGCGGTAGGACACTCCAGCCATCGGCGACGGCGAAGGGAAAGCATATTGCATCTGACGGGGAATCGTCAGTTCAGCCAACACCAGGGCCGGCCAGCATTTTGGGAGCAGCACCAGCATCCAGAAAACCACAAAAAAATGAAGAAAACAGAAAAACACAAAAAGATAGCAGCAACCTCGGTGGAGATCAGCCAGCATTGGAGACGCCTGCACCTGCCTTACATCCAGTTCCTGACAGGAGGGGCACCGCACCTGCAGCGAGTCCAACGCCAGCACCTGAAGCTGAGCCTGTCATTTTTGGTCCGCAAATTGTAGATGAATCCATTCCTTTTTGTCATCTACCTGTAAACAACAATATGGACACTATTTTGAATGATATTGGTGAAGAGTTTGTAAATATTCCTTTTCCCGAAGCAATGAAAAAACACAAAAAAATGAAAAATTTGAAAAATGCTTTGTCTGATCCTGCTATCATAGAAATCATTCAGAATTTGGTGCTGAATATGCCATTGATGAAAGCTCTTGAGTACATGCCCGCCGTAAAGAAAGGACTTAAAGAGGCATGTACAACCAAGCGCAGGCCAAACCCCCACAATTCCAGAAGCAAAGGTGGCAAGTCCGAAAAACACATTCTCACAATGGCCACAGTTAACGCCATCAGCAACCTCCCGGATAAAAAGCCAGATATGGGAGCACCTCTTGTACGTTGCCAGATGTTTGATCAGGAATTCGAGCGAACACTTCTCGACAGTGGGTCATCTGTCAATTTGATGCCAGCTTCACTACTCACGGAGTTCAAGTTAGGACCGCTCAAGTCTACAAAGATGATTCTGCAGTTTGCAAACAAGTCAGTCAAGCGGCCTAGGGGCCTGTTGGAGGACGTGATCGTCATGGTTCAGGGAAAGTCATTCCCGACCGATTTTGTGGTCTTGGATATGGACGTCCCCGCTCCATTTCTCCTTACCCCTATCATACTCGGAAGACCATTTCTGCGGACATCAAACGCAGTGGTGAATTATGGGACGGGAGAAATCACTTTTGGAGCTGGCAATGAAATTATCCGAGTGGAGACCCTGTCCGAAGGAACACCAACCGAGCAGACATCTACTTCATGTGCAAGAGTGATCGAGTACGCTGACGACTGCGACTTCCTAGCAGAAATTCAAGATACCAACCTATTCCTGGATGACAATGAGATCCATGAACTCCTCTGTCCCGAGGAGGGAGTGGAGACCGCAGTCGAATTCCCCTTTATCAATCAAGATGAGGAACTTACTGATGTACTACAAGATACTGCTGTGGGGGTGATGTGCCTTCAGAACCAAGAGCCGAGGTTTGAAGCATTGTCTGATGAAGATGACATCATTGAGGAATTCTGTCAGGATCTGAGAGATGAAACAGAGCAGATTATGGTGGACACTGAACAGTTGAAAGAATCACCACCTGCACTGATAGCTGAGGTCACCACTGAAGCAGCTCAGACCCCGCCCGAGCTAAAACCTTTGCCCTCCAACATGAAGTATGCCTTCCTTGCGGGAGAACCTAATATGCACCCGGTCATTATTAATGCCCGTCTGACCGAAGACCAAGAATCTCGTCTGATGGAGGTTCTTGAACGCAACCGCAAGGCGATAGGCTGGCGAACTTATGATCTCCATGGGATTAATCCGTCACTTTGCTCACACCGCATCTTTCTGGAAAAAGATTGCAGGCCCTCTCGAGAATTGCAGAGAAGATTAAATACGAACCTGCGGGAGGTTGTTATGAAAGAGATCCAGAAATGGTGCGATGCGGGATTTATCTATCCCATCTCTGACAGCAAATGGGTGAGCCCGCTGCATGTTGTGCCCAAGAAATCAGGGATCACCATTGTGAAAAATGACAAAGGAGAGGAGATTGCTACCAGAGTACCCACTTCTTGGCAAGTGTGCATGGATTACAGAAGACTTAACCTCGCCACCAAGAAGGACCACTTTCCTCTACCCTTTATCGACCAGATCTTGGAGAGATTGGCCGCGAAGGAATACTTCTGCTTCTTGGATGGATACTCTGGGTATAATCAAGTTTCTATTGCTCCTGAAGATCAAGAGAAGACCACATTCACCTGTCCTTTTAGCACATATGCCTTCAGACGGATGCCGTTCGGGCTTTGCAACGCCCCAGCCACATTTCAGAGGTGTATGCTTGCAGTCTTTGCCGATACGGTGGGCAACTTTATCGAGGTCTTTATGGACGATTTTTCGGTCTATGGGGATTCATTTGATCAATGTCTGGATTATCTAGACCGAGTCTTACGGAGGTGCTGCGAAGTCAATCTTGTGCTCTCATGGGAGAAGAGCAATTTCATGGTGACCGAAGGAATTGTGCTGGGTCACGTTGTTTCTAAACGTGGCATGGAGATTGACCCAGCCAAGGTGGATGTAATTTCAAAACTTGAACCACCTACAAATATCAAGCAAGTCCGGTCGTTCTTGGGCCATGTCGGATTTTACCGACGATTTATCAAAGATTTCAGCAAGCTGGCCAGACCGTTGACTGAGTTGCTCGGCAAGGACAATGAATTCATTGTGGACGACCGTGTGCTCCTTGCCTTTAATCAGTTGAAAGAGCTCATCACACAGGCCCCTGTCCTACAGCCACCGATTTGGACTCAGCCTTTCGAGATTATGACTGACGCGTCAGATTATGCCATCGGAGCTGTACTGGGACAGAGGAAAGACAATGTACCATTTGCGATTCACTACGCTAGCCGAACGCTCGATAAAGCCCAGAGAAACTACACTGTCACTAAAAAGGAGCTGCTAGCGGTAGTCTTTGCTTTGGAGAAGTTCAGATCTTACCTCCTTGGGTCCAAAGTAATCATTTCCACTGATCATTCGGCCATTCGGTATTTACAGCAGAAGAAGGATGCCAAACCACGTCTCATCCGGTGGATCCTTCTCCTTCAGGAGTTTGACCTGGAAATCAGAGATAAACCTGGAGTGAAGAATGTAGTGGCCGATCATCTGTCAAGACTTCCTGAACCAGAGTCTCCTGAGCTGAACCTGTAGCCTATCACAGAGACCTTTTCAGATGAGGCAATTCTGTTTGTCGCCTCACTTCCTTGGTACGCGGACATCGTGAATTATCTGGTGACCAAGAAGATCCCACAGGACTGGCCTAAATTGAAAATAGACAGGTTCTTGTCCAAAATCCATTTCTACCAGTGGGAAGACCCGTATTTGTTTCGTGAGGGAGCAGATTGCATCTGGAGAAGGTGTATTCCTCAGGAGGAAGTTCCAAGTGTCCTCGCTCTATGTCATGATCAAGATTCTGGAGGACACCATTCAGGCAAACGAATGGCAGCAAAAGTTCTTCAAAGTGGCCTCTGGTGGCCTTCCTTATTCAAAGATGCAGATGAGTATGTCAAACGCTGTACTGAATGCCAAAAGATGGGCGGAACCATAGGAATGAGAGACACAATGCCTCTGAAATACATTCAGATCTCAGACGTCTTTGACGCATGGGGCATTGACTTCATGGGCCCGTTCCCCAATAGTCAGGGTTATGAATATATTCTGCTTGCTGTCGATTATGTCAGTCGATGGGTGGAGGCTATTCTCGCCCGAGCCGCCGACAGTAGGACTGTCTGTCGATTCTTGAGAGATCACATCATAGCACGGTTCGGGATTCCCAAAATTCTCATATCTGACGGGGGTAGTCATTTCATAAATAGAGAGGTGAAGAAGCTGACCCAAGAATTCTGCATCGAGCATCGTGTTGCTTCACCCTACCACCCGCAGTCCAATGGCTTAGCTGAATGTTCAAACAGGGAGATCAAGACAATTCTACAGAAACTTGTGCGTCCGGATCGCAAGAACTGGTCTCAGCTTCTTGATTCCGTTCTTTGGGCTTACAGAACAGCGTACAAGTCACCCTTGGGAATGTCTCCCTACCGCCTTGTGTATGGCAAGCCATGTCATTTGCCCGTGGAACTTATTCACAAATCTTTATGGGCTATTAATATCTGTAATTTGGACTCCAAGAAAGCAGGAAAGAACAGAAAACTAGATCTGAACAGATTACTGGAATTCAGAGATTATGCATATGACAACAGCCTGATGTACAAGGAGAAGGTCAAAACATGGCATGACAAGCACATCCGCCACAAGTCCTTTGATCCAGGTCAGAATGTATGGTTGTTCGATGCGAAATTAAAGATCTTTCCAGGCAAATTGAAGAGCAAATGGACCGGGCCGTTCATGGTGAGGCAGGTGCGTGACAACGGAAGTGTATTGATATCCAATCTGTCAGCTGACGCACAGCCTTTTGTAGTCAATGGACAGCTTCTGAAGCCATACCTTGAACATGACACATTCATGGCTGCCGTTGACTCAATTCAAGTAATCTATGAGGAAAAGCTGAATATCTCGAAAGAGGCAGAGGAAGGCAAAGCACAACAAAACATTTTTGAATGATTTCCCTTTTCGTCTTTTCTTCTTTTCTTCTTTTCCATTTCTTTTAGCTTATTCTACCGAATTGATGCCATCCCTTTCATCACTGCTACACTTAGGATGTACTCTATCCTAACTATAGGGGGGATGTGCATCCCGAGTTGTTCATACCCAATTTCATCTCTTTTCTTCTTTTCTTCTTTTCCTATTCTATCTTCTTTATCTATCAAAAAGGTGTCGCCCTTGTAGACAGTTGTCCATACTTAGGACGTGCTGTGTCCTAAGTATAGGGGGGGTGTGCACCTCGAATTTCTCTAGTTTTCGATCCTCTCCATTGTCTCCTCTTTTTGTCTATACTTATGGACATCTAACCCTAAATATAGGGGGAGACAATCTGAGTACGATCTGTTCATTCCCACCCTTGACCCTCCCTGCGTTGTGTACAGTCTGCTATACTTAGGATTATTTGATCCTAAGTATAGGGGGGACGGTCAACTTCTCATTCATTGATTCATTCATTCTTTAGACTTGCCTATACTTAGTACGAGTTATGTCTTCTCTTTTCTCTCCGATCTATGAGGACATAGCTCAAGCTAAGTATGGGGGGTCGTATATACTACGTATATACTTCAGCCATAACTCGTACTTTCGTTTTTTTAATAATATGGCTAATTATTCTTTAAAATTCATTAAAAACCTTAATAAAAAGATGTTACCATTCCTCAAATTCTTTTTGTATTTACTGTGTCTTGCGTCTATAAATAACACACAACTGACGCTGTCTTCGAGGAAGCCCAGTACTTCACCACCCCTCCCGCATTCAAGCTCGCGATGGTGGCGGCGGAGGAGATCTCGAGGATCTCCACTCTGTCGGAGACACTGTCGACCCTTCGCCAGCTCGATAGTTTCTCTGGTGACTTCTGGCGGGAGATCCCCGGCGCCGACGTACGGATCATCACATCCTGCGGGAGGACCATCCCCGCCCACACCGACGTTCTGGTACATTGCGGCTCTTTCACTCGCTGCAGATCGATGTTTGGAAGCAGACTTAACAATAGATCTAAGCTGATATAGCGGAGATATCCGTAGCAAAGTTTTGCTTTCGTTTTTTTCAATTCGATCAAATATAGAGTTATATTGCGAATCGAGCGACTTGTGGTGGAGGAGTAATTTGTTTTTGCCATTTCGATCGACTCAATTGGTGTTTTTGCATGTTTCTGAAAAAGAGGGAGAGATCAATGGTTGAAGACCGGTCGGATCTGACGGTTTCTCGCTGTGTGAATGTTTGTGTTGGTGAAGGCATCGACGTCGCCGGTGCTGGAGAAGCTGCTACAACGGAGGCCAAGGAAGCGTGGGAACGATGCCCGAGTGTGGGGGAGTTGTACGAGGTTGTCTATCCAGTGTTGATGCAGCAGTGGCCGAGCTTGCATTCCGGTGCCTCGCCAACGATAAGGATGATAGGCCGGATTCGTGGGAGTTGGTGCAGGAGCTGAAGCAGATTTGGGGCAAGGTGTAGGAGACGAACTCTAGAGGAAGGAGGAGGAGGTTGGAGGAGAAGAAGAGGGGTTTGGACAATAATACCCCTCTTAAGTGCACCAAAGTTTGATAAAACCATGGTTAAGTCAATTCATTGATGGTCAAACCAACGGAAGGGCACAACTGATGACGGAGAAAGAAGTGAGGGGCACAACTGATATTACCAAAAAGATAGGGGCATAACTGAAATTACGAGATCTCGGAGGGGCACAAGTGATAAAATCCCTATAATATATATAGGTGAAAATAAGCAAAATTCAGGAAATAGAACATTTTTAGGCATTTTATATTTTCCTAATGTTTTTTTATTTTTCTATATTTTTTTCCATTTTTTTGGTATTTTTAATGTCAAAAATACTGAAATCAGTGAATAAACTACAAATCCGAAATTAAAATGGAGAAATAAAATAGCAAATAGGAACTAAAATTTCCAAATTAATTTTAAAATAAATATAATAAAATAGGGAAAATTCAGAAACATATATTAGATTTTTAGAATTTTTTAGGAAGTTTTAAGATTTTTATGAAGATTTTAGAGGTTTTGCAAATTTTTAGGAGTTTTCTTTTGTATTTTTTAGTGATTTTTGGTCTGAACACATGGAACAAACAAAATATGTCTTTTTTGGATTTTTTTGAAGACTTTTTATAATTTTTATGTATTTTCTAATGTATACAGTGAAGAAACTATATGTTTTTGAATTTTTATAAATATTAAAATGCAACAAATATGCAAAAATAAAAATATAGCATGATAGAGCAATGCAACAGAAAGCTAGGGTATTTTTTGAGGATTTTTTAGAATTTTAGAGATGCATGAAATAAATACTATAAATAAAAAGAAACTACTCTACTAGCAGGGGTATTTTCGTAATTATCCAGAAGTCCAGGGATACTCATGTAATTTTTCCACAAAATATATACTGCAATAAAAATCTTTCTAAACTAAATATAAATTTCGAGACCCACAGGGGTTTATCTACAAAAACACCAAGGTCACGCGCATGGGGCGCGTGACCTAGCAAGGACCTGTATGTAATTTCCAGAAACCTAGGGGTCTAATCACAAAATGTCCACAAAAATATAACTGAAATAAACATTTCCTGGACTGTTTCGAAATATAAAAAGGCATGGGGTCCTTTGTGCAGAATGTCCAACCTCACGTGCACGGGTTACGTGAGGTGACGTGGCCAGGGACCAATGTGCAAATATGAAAACTACATGGGTGATTTTGCAAATTTTACAGAAATTATATACTACAAATGGAAGTTTAAGGTTTAACTTTTAAATACAAAATGTTGTAGGGCTAAAGTTGCAAAATACCCAGCCAAAAGATCGAACGGACGATGCTCTTCACTTATCCATGTGTCAGCTCGGGAAGCACCGATGACGGTTCAGAATCGGAAGGCCACGATTAGATTGCCGGCTGGACATCAACGATGTTGGGGCGGCAAGATCCAACGGTGGCTGGGCGTTCTGGATCCAAGGCCCGATCCAACGGCCGTGGGTCTCCCTATAAGAACAGGGAAGAATACGGCAGGGCTCGACCTTCGGACGACGATATGGTGTTGCTCAGGCCACCTTCTTCGCGGCAGAGGGCCTCCTTCGACTCCTGGAAGATCCCCCGACTTGCCAGTAGAGACAAAATGGCTCGATGAGCCTCGGTGCGCCACGACAAGGTCAGAGAAGACTTGGGGGTCCAGGTACCTCTGTCTCGACAAAATCCGACTCCAGTTGGAGTCTTTGAGCGCCCGGTACCTGCAAGTAAACTCAAGACAAGAAAAGGGAGGGAATCCAGGGCTCGCGGTGTAGAAATAGGCGGCGATGGGTGAACTAGGAGCTCGCTGGAGCCATCTCCGGCGAGGTGGTGGGAACGGTTGCGAGGATGGATCACATGCGAAAAGAATGGCACTACTCTACTCCTAAGCTGATGATGAACATAAAAGTGCAAGAAAAATGGTAAAAAATAATCCTCAAAGGCGAAGAACACCTGAGAAAGGACCTCGACGGCGACGATCACCGGAGGTGGTGGAATCGCCCCTTCGTCGCCTCCTCGATCCACCTGTCTGCCAGGAGATGGAGCTGTCACCTCCCTCCTTCGATGGGGAGTGAAAAAGTGGAGAGAATCAGGTCAAAGGGTGTTCAAATTCGAATGGGAAGGTCGAAGGTGTTTTTGAAGGGTTGACGAAGTGTCTAGGAAGATCAAGGCACATCGGGTGATTCAGTGATTCAATCCCCGAGGAAAGATGTGGGCGTGAATGGTGGATCCACAAGGAGAAAAAGTCATCAAGGGCGCGACATGAAATGGTGAAAGATAGAGGCATGAAAAATCCGAGAAATCAGGTCAAAATCCGTTCTGACAACCTACAAAATGTTGGGCAGAGAGTTGACCTAGGTCAACCCTTGCCGCAAGCTGGTTGGTCCACGGGGACCAACCAGGAAAAAACATCCTAAAAAGATTTATAAAATCAAAAAAAAATATGAAATGATTTTATTAAATTAAACTTATAAAATAAAAAATGTGTATTATTTTCTAAATTATTTTATTATGATTTTTATTTATTTTTTAGAGGTTTAAAATTACAAGTTACCTTTTATGAGCTATATACAGGTATATTCATCTATATATTTTAATGTTTTATTTTTATTTTGTATATTTAATTTTTATTATTATTATTTATCATTTTATAAATTTATAAATTATTTTTATACACTTAAATATATTTTTATTTTATTTTTCTTATGTATTTTATACACTTAATAAAATAGAAGAATATTCTATATAGGCATAATTATAGGTATTATACCTATGTATTTTATACAAGTATTTTATTTTTATATTTTCTTTATGTTTTTATTCCTATTTTAATATGTCATATATTATAAACAATATTTATAAAATTATAAAAATATAAAATTATAAAAATAATGAATAATAAATAAAATGAATATTTTAATCTGTACAAGTATACAATAGGGGTCCAAAACTCAACTTTCAAACCGTAACTTCGAAAAATATAAAACCACCTTGACTAAATAGCTTATTGAAAAGTATATATAATTAAAGGTGATTTTGATATGTTTCGAGTTTTTTTTTGAGAGATACAGGTCTGGGAAGTTGGTATTTTGGAAACTTATTCAGATCATAACTTTTTATCTGTACATTATTTTTGTCTGAAATCAATTTTGTGTTTTTCTTTATTTAATTATCTACAACTTTCATGTACAAAGTTTCTTTACTTGAGGTATAAAAAGTGGAACTAAAAATAGGCTCCAAAAATGAATAAAGAATGAATTAAATAAAAGGGAATTTTATTGTATTCTGACCCTTATCTCCCCTACTTTATTCCTTGTAGACCTATTCATCGAGATGCCTAGGTCTCGGGGTTTTGGGTCATAAAATATTTATAATATTTTATTCTTTTTCTTTTCTTTTCTTTATTCTTTTATTTTGGTGTTAAAAACAGTATTTTATACACAATTTACACAAACATGCATGAATGCTAAAATGCAGGAATTAAGGGTATTTACATGCATTTGCCAGGTTTTTGAAGCTAGAATAAAGATGATGAAATGTGGATTCATCACCTTCGTCAGCAAGAACCACTGCCTGCAAGCCCCCCACTCACCGCCTACAAGCTTGTCTCACGTGAGATTTTTTTCCTTTTCCTTCTTTTTACTTTTGGTTAATTCTAACCGTTAGATCGTGACTTGGTTAGATTAACTCACTCATATGGTTGAGTTAAAGAACTAAACTAAAGGAAGGTTATGCATGTAAAACGGAGCATTTATTCAGGGTTATATGTGTAATTCATGATTATAGAGGGTTTCTAGGGTAATTACGAAATTACTCAGGGTTAGGGGGTAAATATCCCTATTTGTATATTAATTCGTATTCATTTTCAAATATTTGTATCAGAATTATGAATATTCATTTTGCATTACTATTCGTATTTTGAGGATATGATTTTACATTTTACATATTAGTGGGACATTCATATTCATATTCGTGTCCAGATTCTAAAAAGAATAAGGATATGGTAACATCTATATTCGTATCCGTATCCGACCATTTTCATCCCTACATGTAGGTGTTGGATCTTGATCCTAAGGTCGTGTTCGGTAGCAGGATATGTGATACAAGATATGGAGAAATCAATATGTTGTGTCCTCAATTTTTTTCCTTTGCAAGGATAGAAATATGTGGGATAAGAAGGGATATAAAGTAGTTATGTGTTATTCTCTTTTCAGTTGGCAAAATGAGGATATGAGATATGAGATAGAAGTTAAGTGTAATTGTGATTTTTTTTCATGTATCATAAAATCTGCAATGGATAACAAACTGTAAAAGAATACATTTCTAGATCCATAGAAAAGACACTTTATTTTATTTTAATTTTTGCTTTTATTCATGTACACAAAGTTCACCACATATAAGAAAGTACCTCACGTATTCCATCGTCAATGGTAACTGGAGGCAATTCATGATTTTACGTACAAGTTGGAACGATGGAAACCGGCGGTCTTTCAGGTCCACATACAGCTCACCTACCTACAAGGAATAGAAGAACAAATTTACATTATAAAAAGGTAATGCTTTATTCCAATATAATGTTTTGAAAAATTGAAACTTACCGGCTCCCACGAGAGGGGTCGTCAAGTGTGATACACTGCAGACAATTTTCCCGCAACCATGCCCCCATTTATATAAGAAACTTCATCTCTGTATAGTGACCCTTTAAATGCATCCTGCTTCGTGCTCTTCACCACGTGTTAATCGATCCACAAGTTCAATCAAGACACCAATCATTTCCAATGCCATACTGGTCTTGCATCAAATCTATGTAGGGCGATGAATTTGTCATTCTTTTAAAAAGTAGGAGTGAAAGTGAACATATGAATAATGGTACACACAATTGAATGCGGAAAGTGATCATAAATACCCAATAGAAAAGATAATTGTCATAGAACACCACCCATCACAAGAGCAGATACGTAAAACTTCAGAACATGTTCATCAGCCTATCCTTCTCTCGGAGAAGTCATTCCTTTTCCTAAAAAGACTTTGCTCGATAGTTTTCGAAAAACTCAAGCACGTTTATAATGTCACCCATAAGTGCTTTCTCTGCTGCCAGTGACTGTGTAGTTGGGGGAGAGGAGGACGCCTTGGCCTTGATTCTGCAGAGCCTCTGCTACGGTGAATACAAAGTAATAGAAGGCAAACTGAAATGATTGTGATTTGATAGACATGCATCTCGAGGGGACATGTAGTAAAGCCGATCCTCTACATCGTTGAACTTACGAGAATCCTCAAAAACCAGCAAAGCGTCCTCGAAGCAGTAACATCGTCGAGAACAGGTCCTCGGGGCAAACTGAAATCAGTTTTGTTGATGATATAATCATAACCAGCATTGGCACGCCAAGAATCGATGGAGTGAAACAGTTCCTTCCTTATACTTTGAGGATAAAGTGGTTGCACCATTAGGCCATTCATTATGTCTATGCCTAAAGTACTTATCATTTCCTTATCTCTCAAACCAACTAAACAGAAGCAACTGCTGAAGAACCTGAGCAGTTCAGGATGATCGCTGGTAGTTCGTTACTCGAGTTGTCGTTCAGTACGTATCCACCGCTCTCTGCTGCTGAAGAAGACGTTCCCTCCAGGTTTGCAGCAACCTTCTGTCTGGAGAGCCCGGAATAGCATCTGCCAATTTGTTCAGGCATTTCTCGCAATAACCCTCTGGTGGGATCTGTTAATCTCGGAAACTGGTCACTTCTAACAGAAAAAAAAACTTGAAAGATTGATGTCAAAGATGATAAGTATGCTGCAGTTCATGATAGGCTTCACAGAAATGGAACATTTCCAATACATTAATTTTGAATACCTGTAGACTGTAGGAATGACAGAAAGGAAGGGCATATATAGTGTCCTGGATTGACTGTATAAGGAGTTTACCATCTAACCGTGATTTATGTTTAACTTAGCATCCAAACTTTGACAACAAAAATAGGTCAATTTGACTTTTCTTTGTTTGATTTAACAACTTGACTTTGTGTTTAAAGTTATCCTTGGATTTAGTAAAGAGGTTATACCAATTCGGAGGTGAGGATTGGAGATAGTAAACATTAGAATTATGGCTCCATACATACATACACATATATATATATATATATATATATATATATATATATATATATATATATATGGGGTACACTTGAATTGAGGTGGCACATTTCCTTGATTATGGAAAGGTTTCATCTTAGGCCGTGGGATGAGGAGTGTACGAAGGAGATTGAAATCACTATGTGGTTTTCGTGCCAACTAACATTCCTATAATGTGGGATAGTTAAATTAATGGTAATTTATAGTAATACACGTCATTGAACATTGTATAATTAGGAATATGCAGATTTAAGTACAAAAATTTATAGAAAGATTTGATTGAATAAATCACCGCATTTTGAAATAACCTTTATGAAATTACAATCGATTGACATATTTTACATTTACATGACATATTTTACAACATCGTCTCTACCGTTGTTTGAGAAAAAAACTCTAAATCCGGTGAAATTTTGTGTTTATAAAATTGAATTTTACACATATTAAGTTTCATTAAATTGCAGGGTGGTTACGTAATAAGATAATAAAGTGATCTACACATTGCAAACTCTCTTATACACATATACGAAATGAGAATTTTATATTATTAAAATGAAATGAGAATAGAAAAATACACAATATAGATTTATTTTACACATATAAGCACAATTTTACATAGTTGATTTATATTTTACAACTATATTATGTCAATTTGGGCATAAATAATGCCAATTTAACTACTAATTTACCAACAATTATCGTATTTTACGTAAACAGTATCTATTTTACGAAAATATACTATACTTTAGTAATTTCTATTTCAATTAAGATATGTATGTTATGTCTACAATGGATGTATTTAAATTCTCAGATTCTTGAAATGAGATATATTTACAATTTTATATAATAAATTACAATGTCAAAATTTATTTTACATCAAATGAACGTATTATACTGAGATATTATGACATTCTGCACTAGCTTATTGAGAAGTTGTCTTCTATTTTACGTTAATGGATTATATTTTACAAAAGCAAGTTATATTTTACAACATTATCCTATATTTTACCATTTACTAGTTCTTTTAAACTGAGGTTTTTAATTCTACAACTGATGTATTCATTTTCACTATTTCATGAAGTTTGATAGAATTACAATTTTATACAATATATTACAACTACTTCATTTAATTTATAACAAAATATCATATTTTACAAAAGTATTATAACATTTTGTATCTATGAAATGGTAATTTGATGATTAATTTACACAAAATAATTGTATTGTACAATAATAAGATGTATTTTACAAAAAGAAACTGTATTTTACTAAATAATAAATATATAGTCGATACTGATGTTATGTCTAACACTGATGAGTACAAATAAGATGACAACATATCCGATGTATCAACTCTTATGTTGATATTAGTCTTATTTTGCATTTTAAAATTTTCATTTAGTATTTCTTCGGACTCTCATGAAAGAATATAACCAATTATATATATACAGTGATTGTTTTACGTATTAAATAAATTATAATAATGATTTTATATATTACAGGAAAAAAATTGCTGAAGACTGTGCATGCAAATGCTTTGAAGATTGTCTTGAGAGAAAAAAGTAGCATAAAAGAAAAAAAATGAAGTATATTCGTATAATAATATTACGTAATACCTAATTTGAAATTAAACGAGAAGAGAGGTACCGCATATAGGCGACGACGACGAAAAAGGCGCTCTTCAAGACGAACGATTGAGGAGAGAGTCTACACTCGCAAAAGCACTTTCTAAGGAGGAAGAGTGACAACCGACGATGATGGAGGAGATGCAGTCGAGCTTGGTTGAAACCATACGGGAACATGAAGACGATTCTGACCAGTCCAGTGAAGGTACATTGTTAGAACTCCAGATCCATCATCCGAAACTAAATTTCAAAAGTAAGTAAAATTTCAAAGTAAAAAGAATTCTTTATCATTTTTTTATAAATTATATCTGTGCTAAATGGTATGAACAGAAGGAACGGTCCTTCCTGTTAGCACAACAAAAGAGGTTGACATTGAGAAGGATCCTCTGAAGGTTGAAGATAATTTTGGAAGTATGAAAATTAATGTTTCTTTAAATATAAAATGCATTTTTATTTTATAGGAATATACTCATGACTCATTGCAAGCACAAAAATGATTTTTTGTGTCTCTACTTCTAGGCAAAGGCTATGTACAACGCAGATGTTACATTGAACACTTTGTTCATTTCATTGATAACCATAGACCCACGCCCAAACAACAAGCACTTTTGTCAAAGACTGCTTTTGGGAAGCTAATCAACATTGGACATGTTGAAATCCAACGAAAAAACCTTCAATGGTTGGTTGAACAGTACCAAGGAGGGAGGAATTTCAGATTTGGAAATAAGGTTGTGAGTTTCAGTGATGAAGAGGTTGGAGCAATATTGGGCCTACCTAGCTCTGGTTGTCAATAACAGTGAGAGGTAGACACCTTCAATGGAAATTATTCGTATCACACAAACTATTTGAAAAAGGAATGGTTTTCAATAGGAAGAAGTTGAACAACATTCTAGAGGATTATTACAATAGAGATGATGATAACTCAGTCTCTATTTATGTAACATGTTTGATACTTTTGATGTTTGCCACATTCCTTTTCCCAGACAGTTCTTATTCTTTTCCAAAAGATTTGTTACACTACGTAGAATCCCTCGAAAATACACGATTCTTTAACTGGTCTGGTGCTGTAGCAAGAATGATACTGTTCAACATGGATGATGTAGTAAGTAGAGTTCAAAAGAGAAGAGCCGGTTCATCAAGGGTAACACTGGGTTACCTTACAGGATGTGTTGCATGCTTATACGTGAGTTCTTCTATATTAATTTTTTATTATATGATCAATAATCAGAATTACTAATAAAACAACTGAATCAAGTATGGATGATGGAGTACTACTGCAAAGACATTGTGGTGAGCAGAGATCTTAGACCACGTATCAGGAAGAGGGCTGGTCCAATCAAAGATGTTTCCATATCATTGGTTTCAATCAGTTGTGAACAAGTAAGCATTGTTAATATGATATATGATATACTGGATGTCTCATAATTTCAATATTTTAATTAGTAAATGATCTTCTTTTTGTAGATATTGCCTGCTTTGCAACTACAAAAAAATGAAATAGTAAAGATAGGAGCAGACAAGTATGTTTTTCCGTTTGAGAAGTTTACCATGAGTGGTTTTGCAGTGAGGAGACCAGAAATTGTGATAATAAACCCCATCCCAATACCACAAGATGTGTTAACAAAGACGGGAAAGAAAAAGATAGAGGAATTGTATGACAAAAAAAAAATTACTTGTGTTTCACCTAGAGACGTCGTAATAAAAATGAAACAAAAAAATGTATGTGTGAAGCATTTGCATGTGAGATAGAGGAGTTGAAGGAGAAAATTAAAGAAATGAGTGAAACGTATACAAAAAAGGATGCAGAACACATCAGAATAAATTCTGAAATGAAGAATGAGAATGATAAATTGAGATCTGAGATTCTGAAGCTGCAGGAAAAAATAAAAATGTTTCATGAACATGATATGATTGATGTTGAAAAAAATGCTTTCCAATCAGAAGATACATTAGAGAAGAAATCTGGAAATGTTGTTGAAGGTGCCATTGATAACAATCAAAAAGACATGCTTGCACCGACATGCAATATAGCTGATGTGAAAGAAGGAGTTTTAGAACATAATGACTCAAATATTAGTGAAAGACTTGAGAATTTAATTTCAGAAATCTGTGATGAACATTCACTGCAGCAATCCCAAGATACGAGAAATAAAGTTTCAGCTATAAACATTGACATGCCTTCGTTTGGTCTAAACATTGGTGACATTGCGCATTCAGATAATGTGCAAACAGAGACTACAACAAACAAAAGGAAAAGGGAAAAAGTCACAGTTCAACAAAGCTCAATAATTAAAAGATTGAAACAGAGAAGAGAAGACAAAAAATCTTTACAAGAATCAATGAAGCAAGGGAAAGAAGAGCATGAAAAACAAGAGGATGACACAACAAGTGAGGTAAGTGATGACCCGAAATCTCACTATCGGGATAAGATGTAAATAGTCAGAGTTGTTGTGACCCGAAGAGCAAGAAGTCCGGTCAATCAAGAAAAATCAGAAGAACCACCAAATAAAAAGAGATAATCAATAAAATCAAAACTATAGCGGTCCTGGCTATGAGATTAGCCTGGTGTAGCACCCAGGGTCGGATTCAGGGAGCACGAGTTGGCCTCGCGGCCTACGAAGTAGTCTAAAAATAAAAGAAAATAAAAACAAGTATTTTTGGTGGATTTTTAATGGTTTTTATATTTTTTGGATTTTTAATAATAAAGGAAAATAAGAAAAAGGCAAATCAAGCACAAATCAACAAATTATTTAAACACTAAAAAATGTACAGAAAATTCAAACAAAAATATTTTTAAGTTTTATAGGTTTTTTACTGTATTTGGTTAATTTTTCAGATTTTTATAATTTTTATAGAATTTTCTAAAAATCAAAAAGGGTGAAACCAGTAAGCTGCTGTCCAGTCAGGCTTGAAAGATCAATTTAAATAGCAAATTGATCTGTAACAGCCTGGAGGTAATTTTTATGATAAATATAAACAATAAAGAAAATTCAAAAAAAGAGTTTGTGCTTTTTGTTTTTCTATAATTTTTTAGAATTTTTATAAGTTTTTAAGGGTTTTTTAATTTTTAAGGTTTTTATATATCCAAAATAAACAAAAATCGCCTAGAAAATCAAACACCACAAAAGCAGCAAATTCTAATTTTTTTAGAATTTTTAGAGTAGTTTTTATATTTTTTATGATTTTCTAAACTAGACAGAAGTAAAAATTTCTGTTTTTGAATTTTTAAAAATACTAAAAAGCCTCAAATTATACCAAATTTTTATGGAAATTTTTGCACAGTTGCAGGAGCCACGTATCCAAATTTCACGAAATTTGGATTTAATTTGCTATTTTATTTAAATCAAACAAAGGCTCACAGTTCATAAGGACCTATATGTAAGACAAAGTATTTTCAGGGGCTGAATAATAACAAACAAAGAAAACCCATGGCCCTTTGTGCAAAAAGTCCACAATTCATGCGTGGGGCACGTGTTTCAGGCATGGAGGGGTATATGTGTCATTCTTATTTTAAAACATTCAAACCATAACACACAGAAAGCACAAGGTATAAAATGCAATTTAACCAGAACCTCACGTGTCGATGCACGTGGACCACATATAAAAGGACTATATTGCAAATAGGGAAAACATAAAGATCCAGAGCGCAAATATCCCAAAATAAAAACAACTATACTCAATATTTACATGACTAACTAATAAAAACAAAAAAAGAAGGGCCTACGGGTAATTTACCCCTTTATTATTGGACAACTGAAGAGGTGCCACGTGTATGATCAATGGCTGGAAAGCAAGGGCACCCCTTTGTTGAAGCGGACGGTCCTGATCAAGCCTCGGGATGATCGGGCGGTAGGCGGCTGCTCCTCAAATAGATGGCCTGGATCAAATCTGGAGCTTTGAGGTTGAACGGACGGCGGAGGAGGGTCCTCCAAGAACTGCTCGCTGGCGAACTTTGCCGGCTTCGTGCGCGCGGTGGAAGCCTCCTCCAGAGCTGCTAGAATGTGGAACGTGATCGCCAAGGTGCTCCGCAGCTAATGAGATCCTCCGATGACGCCTGAGACCACCGGAGTGGCCCGGCGACGGCGGAGGGAGGAAGCTCCTGGGCTGAAGCGTCTCGACCCTCAGATGGATCGCATTCACCTGCAAAATATCCTAGGAAGCTTCCTGGGTCGAGGGCAAACTGCCTCGACCCGGTTAGGGGTGACGTGGGTGGCTGACGAGTCGAGATGGACGACCTCCAGCGAGGTGACGGTGGTGGAAGTCGAGCCTTGGTTCCTGGGTGAACCAAGGTGGGTGCGTGGGCACAGAAGGTGGAGAGGGGTCTCACGGAGATGATGGTCGGGTCGGATGAGCGAAATGATGATCGGAGCGGGAGAAATTGATCGGCGACGGCGGAGAATGGATTTGGGCGAAATCGGAAATTAAGGAAAACCAGAAGGAATCGGGTCTACCTGACGGATGCAGTCGACTGGGGATGAGCTCGCAGAGCTCTGGGGGTCCTTACCTCGAGGAAGCGTCGGGTTTCGAGGCTCAGCGCACCTCGCGGCGGCGCACGACGGCAGGAGTCGCCGGATCAATGGCTAACGGCGTCCTCTCTTCGATACCTCCCTCGCGAAGCTGTCACTCAGGGGAGTAAGGTGGAGGTCCTGGGACGAAGGAGCAGCACCAAAGATGGCGTGAAAAGTGCGGCGGAGGTTCAGCTATATAGCAGCTCAGGTCCGAGAAGAAGAGGTCGGGTCCGGCTTGGTGAAGCACGGACCCCTAGGCAAGAAGGCGGGCGTGGATCTCGGATGTAGCAGGAGTGATTAGGACCTGGGGTTTGGGTAAATGGAGCTCGGATCTGGCTTAGATAATTAGGCGAAGTCGGGTCTGGAGCGAGATCCGCGGGGGAAATGGTCCAGGGGGGGAGTTGACCGGGGGTCAACATCCCCCATGGACCAATCAGAAGTTGCCAATTATTAATGTTTTAGAAATTCAATAAAAATTAATAAATGACCGTATTTCGAAAAACTTAAAACATGAAAAATATTTCTTTATTTTTAAATTATTTTATACTGATTTTTTTTATTTTTTTAAAAATAATTTATGTATTTACATTATATTATATTATTATTATTATATACAAGTATATACAAGTATTTATTTTTGATTTTTATTTTTAATGATTTATTTTTATATAATTATTCCAATTTTATATTTTATTTAATTATAGAATAAAATTTGGAATAAAAGGGTATTTTTATTTTATTTTTTTTATTTATTTATATAGGTTAAATAAATAGGTATATTTACATATTTACATGGTATATATACAAGGTAGGAATTGATTTTATTTCTTTTTCTTTTTATTTTATTTTTATTTTTATGATTTTTATTTTATTTATTTACATCATGAAATGAGAAATTTGAAGATCTTTTTTTATTAGATTTTTATCATTTAATTACAAGGAGAAAATAAATAATTATGTTATTCTATATACATGGTCTATGTACAATGATGAAGAGGATTTTATTTATTTTTATTTTGTTTTTCCCATTTTTATTGTAATTTTATATTTACAAATATGTACAAATTAATAAACACACATTTTATTTTTATTAAGAGGAAAATGATTTTATTTATATACATAGGTATATGCACACACAAATGAGCTTCCCTATCTCTCTCTACTTTAATTCTTTTGCGGTCAGGCCCATGCTGAGTCCTCCCTTGGGATTAGGTCGCTCAATATTTATTCTAAATATCTCCCTCTTTTTCTTTTATTTCTTTATTTTTTTATTTATGCACAAAAACATGCTAATTATTGTAATTTACACAATGCACGCTTATTGATAATTTCTGCTATTTACATGAATATACATGTGTTTTGCATGGGTTTTGTAGCTAAAATAAAAGGATAAAGAGTGATGAATGGGTATTCATCAGTAAGCCATAGAATATATAACAACTCATTTTTTATGCATTGTATGCAGATGACGTAGAATAGTGATTTTTACTACTGCACACAAAACTTTATATAATCTTTATGATTATGATATTAATTGTTTCTAACATTATTTGTAATTGATTGAATAAGAATCAGTATCTATACGATCTCGTAACCGATTTCATTGGTTACGAGAAAGTATCAGAACAAACGAAGAAAACAATTCAAGAATTTCTTCGTGATCCTGCATACAAGTAAGTATTTTAATCAAATTTCAACATTTACATTTAAATATCTTTAACCTTAAGGGGATAATATTAATGAAAGATTATTCGTTAGATTGAATGCCACCTACTTTACTCCTGGGAATCGGAGTTGTAAAGGGAGAGAAATTCATAACTTTTTGTACGAAAGAATGATCGCGGATTCGGTACGTATATCTTTATTAATTACTTTTTTAAATTTCTTTATGAATAAATTGTTTTTGATATTACATATAATCGACATGTTTATGGACGTGCTACAACATAAATACTGCACAAATAATGATCATGTTCCATATCTATTCACACAAATACTCCAAATGGTGAGATTCTATATACTGATATATTTTTTTAAATATCTTAAATTACCATAATATAATATTCTTACTTACATTTTTCAACAATATTTTGTGAATCTTGTGGTTAATGCTACGGAAAACGAATTTGATAAGCTTGAGGAGCTATATAAAGAAGGAATACATATACCAGAATTGGAGAAAATTTTCACTGTTATTCACACAAAAAACCATTGGCACCTTCTTGTGATGGATTTTCATCAAGAAAGTTTCTTTCTTACAATTCTATGAAAGGAACAAAATTCCATAAAAAAGATGTATTGAAATGGGTATGACATAATCAAACTTTTACATTTTAGTAAATGCTTTAATTCAGTGTTAATAATATTCTTTTTGAATTACATCTCAGCATGGCTGGATTTCGGAGTATTTCATGGACGACATTCTAGATGAATGCCTTTCAGGTTGGGAAAAAATATACGTGCAAGATTGCCCGCAACAACCTTCGCAAAGTTTGGACTGTGGTGTCTACGTCATGAAAATGATGGAGTACCTTTGCGAAGGGAGGGCGTTGGATTTCAACTACGACGACATTGACAGATTCAGAGCTGAAACAGCTTCCATATTGTTAACGTGCGGTCACATAGAGAACTCAACGACACAGTGATAGAGATGGCAGACATAATATAAACACATCTTAAAGTTTTTGCAGTTTAAATTGGAACTATGTATTGTTGCAATGTCTTAAACAGTGTTATGTTTCTAGAGTTTCTGTTTAAACCTTCTTTAGAACAAAATAGTTATTTTGAATATCATGATTATCCTATGTTATATTCATATGCATTGAATATCTGGTTACATGTTGTACTAAATATATACATGTTTGACAGGGAGACAAAGTATGTATTCTAATGGTCGATAAAGAACGTGGATTTCTGGTTACAAGTGTGTTTTCTAATGGCGAAAATATTCTTCTACGTTAATGATTCACAATCCAATGATTATTGTATGTTTGTTATTACGCTTCCTGATTTAGACTTCTTCTTGAAAAGAGAAACATATTTTTTGATGTAAATCTTGATAAGGAAGTGTAAAATATTGAATAAATTTGTAATTTTAAACAAAAAAAAAGTAAATTATTGAAAATAACTGTAATATAATGCATACACAAGTAAATTGTATATCACCACTTTAAAATAAAAGTACTGATAAGGACTTGTACAATAAGGATGGTTAGTATACAATACGAATTAATATTACCTTAGATCTTGTACAATAATGACTTATATTAGCAAATATCTGAAAGCTATTATAGAATGATAATATAAGTTGTATGAGACTGAACTTATAAGACTGAAAGTTCATGTTGTACGTTAGAGTTTCACATCACAATAAAGCACTGAAGTACTATGTATTATTGTATGTTAAGAGTTCAAAATAGCAAACTTCTGAACTTCCACAAAGAAAATGACACCGATAACCTTTCCATAAAATACATGCAGATATGTCTCTATTGTAAAATAATGGAAATTTATGTAAATCATCATAAAAATATGTAAATTATTGAGAATATATGTAAATTACTGCAACTATGTGTAAAAAGTATAGCTCCACATTAAAATAGAAGTACTACAAAACTTAAACTACAATAAGAATATATATTACATGGCTCTTGTACAAGAAGGAATCATAATCGCAAATCTCGTAAAGGAATTATTGAATGATAATATAGGTTCTACGATTTAAGATTGTTGATAATGAAAAAATTATTATAGGAAAAATATGATAAAGAAATTTAAAATATTGAATGAATATGTAAATTATTACACAGAGATGTAAGGTATTGAATATAATTGTAAAATAATGCACCTATGTGTAAATTATATATCTCGACTATAAAATAAAACTACTGTGTCTGCTTAGCAGATATTACCGACTATAAAATATACAGTAAGAATTCATATAACCTAAATATTATGCATTAAGGACTCGTATTAGCAAATATCTGAACGGTATTATTGTGAAATACGATATAAGTTGTATGGTTAAATACGCGGATATGTCTGCTTTTATGTTAATAATGGGCAAATGTGTTAGGATTGTTGATAAGAAATATTTAATAATGTAATATTGAAATGTGTTACTGAAATTTGTGAAATTTTAGATCAAAGCCCTAATAAACAGTTAATAGGGCGGAACGTTAAACGAAGAGGTAGGGAGCTTTGGAGGATGGAGCGAGAGGGAGAGGGAGAGGGAGAGGGAGGGTGGACTGAGATCCGCAGGCGAACTCGGCCAAGGAAAGACCTTCGACATGGATCTCGTCGTGAAGATCTCCCCATCTCTGGGTTTAAGCAACCTTTCAGTCGGGGATGCTTTCGTTGTGGCTCGCTTGGTCATTGGGAAAGGCAGTGCAAAGATGCTATCCGATGTTTCAGATGTTTGGGCTTCGCGCATCGAAGCAGAAATTGCAAAGGAGGAGGTCGTTCAGAGCGAGAGGAAGGAGCTCGTGCTGGAGTGCCTCAACTCCTTGTGGGGGAAGGAGGAGGCGGAGGGGCCCTGTCCAAGGGGTCTTCAGATGTGGGTTTGGCTTCGAGGGGAGGCTTCAAAGGTGATGTGACGGCATTGTCACCTTGGAGGGTCCTGGCAAGGGGACTGACAGAAGGTAAGGAAGAAGCGTTGTTGTCTTTATCGCAATCGAGGAGGTCGTTGCTCCAATAGAGAAAGGTGCGGGCTAGCGATGGCAGTGTGACGCATAGGAATCTGGATCTGATAAGAGTTAAGGGGATCCCGGCGGAGTTTACATCGGGTCCGGCAGGTGTTGAGAGGCATTGCTGATGTGAAAGGTTTGGCTGCGACTGGGCTCTTGCCGGGGGAGTATGGGGACCCATTGGTCTGGGTGCAATGTCTACATCCTCGGATGCTCGACTGGTGGTCGAGGAGTGTGGAGGGTCGGCGTTTGCAGTTGGAAATTTCGTCAGCGGAGCCGAGGGTGGAAGGGGAGGTGCGTCGGAAGCATCTTGGCGGGATACCTCCGAGACGGGCAAGCGCGACGGATGGTCTTCCGCCAATCACGGTGGCGGTTTCTCCTGGCAACGTAGCGGACGCACCAATAGGAATTTCAATTTCAAATTCGGGCAACGTGGCGAATTCCATGGAGGCTAATTTGGAATATGTTGGTGGGTTTTTTCCCCCTACGACGGTTTCTTTTGAGAAATGCCACGATGGCATTTCTTTTGGTGCCTTTAAACCTCGGCTAATTGCCTCCGAGGTCTTGGTTGGAGAATCCCATATTTTTCAACATGGGGTTAATTGTGGATGGACAAAGCAGTTTCATGGCCGCGTTTCGGGTGCGAGTTCGGATCGGGTGCTTTCCGAAATTGTGTCGGGGCGGACATGGGGCCAACCCAACCGCAAGGTGGCAACCCGGCAAGGGGTTCCAGGTCTTCCTCTTGTGGACGTCGGGGCTTATAGCGAGAACGACACCCTCCAGAGTGGTCCGGGTACCATTCTTTCGGGCACAGGTGCTGCTGGCGAGGGGGGCCGAGAGCTAGGAAGAGATGAGGCAGAAGTTGAGCGCTCTGTGTTGGTGGTAGACCTCCAGCTGGCTGCTGAATTGGAGGTTCCGTCTCCTGAGCCGGCACGTTTGTCGAGAAGGATCGAGGACAACACCAAGGGATCAGCGGGTTTGGCTGTAGTGTTGGCTGATGGGGCAGGGAAGGTTGAGAAGAAGACCGCCGGACTAATGACCGTGGACCTGAAGCTTGGAAGGGGTGGTGACGTCTCCTGTGAGGGGGGTGGAAGTTGTAGCAAGGAGAGGGGGGGCGTGCATGCAGAGGGGGGAGAGGGGACGTGTCGGCAGGAGTAGGTCGAGGAGGTTTCGGAGAGAATGAATAACAGTTTGGAGGGGGAGGGCGGGTGTGAGAAGGGGTCAGTGAAGTTGTTGCAGGGGGCTGGGGAGATGCCGCAGGGTGGTGCTGAGGAGCGGTCTGGGTGGTGCTTTGAGCGAAAGCCTTATGGGTGGAGGAAGAGGGAGAAGAGGAGACTGCTGATGGGGTCGGAGTTGAGTTCAGGAAGTCCTGCAGGGGTGTGCACTTATGTTGTGGGCGAAGGATCTTCATCGCCTGTTGGAAGACCAAGTTTCTTCAGCTTGCTTGATAGGCGCTTTGCTGAAAGCGTGGGAGCGATCCCTCCACGAGGGAAGGCCAAGGTAGTTCCTAAATGAAGGTGATCTCGTGGAATGTGAGGGGGTTGGGTCGCCCCGAGAAACGACTTGGGGTCCGGAAGTTAATAGGCGAAGCCCATGCAAATATTGTGCTTTTGCAAGAGACGAAGGTCTCCTGGCCAGGGGGAGAGGCGTGGAGGGATCTGGGTGGTGGCTCTTCTTTTGATTTTGCTGAGGTTGAGGCTCAGGGAGCGGAGGGAGGGCTCCTGACCGGTTGGAGGAGGTCTGACTTTGAGAAGTTGGCAGAGACAAGATCCTTGTTCTCGTTATCTGTGTGTCTTAGAAGAAAGGAGGACAATGTCATTTTTACCGTGACCAATGTGTATGGACCTACTTGTCCGACGGCAGGTTCCTTGGCGGCAGATGTCTCGGAGGTGGGAGCGCGCAGGGAGGGGGGCATTTGGCTCATTGGAGGTGATCTAAATGTGACCCTGATGGCCGATGATAGACCTTTGAGGGGTGGCAGTCGCGACGCTAGCTCTGAGGATTTTAGAAATCAGGTTCTTGACTTGGGACTCACAATTATTGATGCAGCGGGATGCGCTTACACATGGCGGAATGCAAGATCGAGATCGAGGCTGGATAGATTTCTTCTCTCGTCTGAGGGAGTGGAATTCTTCCACCTCTCTAGGGCGTGGTCGCTACCCCAAGCACACTCCGACCACACTCCTATTTTGTGGTCTTCAGAGGAACAGATGCGACCCAGGTCCTTCTTCAGATTTGAGAGAGCTTGGTTGATGGAGGAGGGGTTCAGGGATGAGGTGGTTACGAAGTGGAGGGGATGGCAGGTGGAGGGGTCGGCTGTCAGGCGGCTAGCGTCCAAATTGGTGTTGTTAAAGAGCTTTCTAATTGATTTCAGCTGTAGGTTGAGGGCACGAAGGAGGGAGCGGATGCGGGAGGCTCAGGATGGAGTTGTCCGTCTGGATGGGTTGTATGATCAGAGGGGACTGGACCAGGACGAGGTACTTGAGCAGGCAAGGCTGCTAGATGAGCTATTATTGGAGGACAAGAAGGAAGAAGTGGCATGGAGGCAGAGATCCAGACAGAAGTGGTTGCGCGAGGGTGATGCGAACACCAGATTTTTCCATTCGATGGCCTCCGGAAGAAGAAGGAGGAATAATATTCATAGTTTGGAGGTGGGTGGGGAAAGAGTGGTGGGTGATGTTTTATTGGGATGGGTACTCAGGGATCACTTCGAGGAGAGGTCTAGCAGAAAGAAGCGTGACGGATGGGGGTGGCGTGGTGCAGGTGTTAAGTCGCTATCAGAAGAGAAGGCAGCTAGTCTAGAGGTGCCTTTCACGGAGGATGAGGTCAAAGCAGCGGTGTGGGGTTTGAATGCAGATGGGGCCCCTGGACCTGACAGCTTTCCGGTCTTCTTCTACAAAGAATTTTGGGACATGCTGAGAGAAGACGTTATGGCAGTTCTTGATGAATTCAGAGATGGTAACAGAGGTTTCGAGAAGGTTAACCGAGCGATGCTTTTCCTTCTTCCCAAAAAGGACAACCCGATATGGGTGGAGGACTATAGGCCGATTGCATTGTCTAACGCAATTTACTTGATTATCACTAAGGTGTTGGCAAACAGACTCAGGCAGGTGCTGGATGATGTAATCCTATAGAATCAAACTGCTTTTATCCCTGGCAGGCAGATGACGGACGGACTGGTTATGGCATCGGAGATTTGTCTCCACTGGCGCAGGGAAAATGTAAAGAGTTTGCTCTGGAAGATAGACTTTGAAAAGGCTTATGATTACGCGAACTGGAGATTTTTGTGGGACTCGCTTCGGCGACGCGGCTTCAATGATCTTTGGGTATCTTGGATGAAGATGTGTGTCACTACTTCTTCCTATTCGATTTTGGTGAATGGTAGACCGGAAGGTGGTTTTTTCCAGCCGCAAAGGGGTGTAAGACAGGGTTGCCCGTTAGCACCGATGCTTTTCGTCCTGGTGGCGGACGCCTTGGCAGTGATGTTCAGGAGAGCAATCGATGATGGGTGGTGTGAGGGCTTTCATATGGGGTCCATCTCTGTTCCTCTTCTACAATACGCATATGACACGGTGATCTTTTTGGGTGGTATAGAAGATATGCACAGAAGGACGAGGCAGCTGGTAGAAATATTTAGCAGCATCTCAGGCCTCAAGATCAATAGAGAGAAGTCTGTGGTGATTCAGTTTGGGCTGGATGAGGAGGAGAGTAGATCAAGGGCTACGCTTTTGGGTTGTCGTCTTGGTCAGCTGCCCCTTCCCTATCTGGGGCTACCTTTAGTGGCGGGCAGGCTTAGGAAAGCAGAGTGGGACATGGTCCTCAGGCGTTTTGAGGAGAGACTGGCAGGGTGGAAGGCAGTTACTCTATCTAAAGGAGGGAAGCTGATTCTCTTGAAGCATGTGTTGTCAGCAATACCTATTTTCTTTTTTTCAACCCGTCTAATTCCATCGGGTGTAAGGAAGAAGATAGAGGTAATGATGAGAAGATTCTTCTGGTCAGATGGGAAGCATCAAAGACCAGGCGCGCATTTGGTGAGATGGGAGGACCTCACGAGACATAAAAGCGAAGGTGGGCTTGGATTATAGATGTGTCTTGCATGAATAAAGCGCTTTTGGCTAAATGGGTGGTGCAGATTTGGGGCAATGCAGACAGATTGGCTATCCAACTCGTACGAAATATTTACGGTGTCAACGGCTCCCTAGAAGTTGGTAGAGTGCGATTCAAGTCTTCCCTTTGGAGTGGAGTCCGTGATGTTTTGCCTCAACTGAGGTCAAGAATGAGGCCAAGGTTGGGGACTGGGGAGGTATTTCGTTTTTGGCAGGACAATTGGACAGGTGAAGGAGTTTTATGCAATAGATTCCCTAGACTATTTGCATTGGTAGCAGGCAGAGATTGTTCTATAGGTTCCTCACTTCATGCATGACATTTCTGGACGTAGAAGGGAGGAGTTGGACCGAATGCTATCTGAGCTGCCCTCCACTGATTGCATCTCACAGGGCAGGGATCATTTTGTTTGGGAGGGAGAGAGATTCTCGGTGAAAAATGCATACAAGGTATTCATAGGGAGAGGTGAGGAATTGAAACCCGATCTGAAGCAGGATATGAAGATTATTTGGGCAAGCAAGATCCCTAGCAGAGTAAAGATTTTTCTGTGGTGCCTCAGGAGGGGAAGGATTTGGGACAAAGCGAGAAGGGGTAGGCTGTTTGGCATTCCGGATACACAGTGTGATAGATGTGGAGCGTAGATTGAGGATGCTGGCATCTGTTTTTTACTTGTCCTTCGTCAGAACAGATTTGGAAGGAGATAGGTGTGCCTTGGTTACTATTCGGTGGCACCGCTGAATTCTGGAGATCTATTAGGTCGGTGGGGATGAACTCAACGGATGATGTTTCTTTTCCATTCACGGCTCTCTGGGCCATCTAGGGTGGAAGAAATGATCTGATCTTTAAAAACCAGAGGTTCTATTCTGAAAATGTAATCGCTTCATGTCTTTCCCTTTATCGTTTCTGGTCTGCAAGGTAATATGTATCTTTATCTTCCTATTAATTTGAAAGTTTTTGGCGGTGAGTCCCATCTCGGGATTTCACCCTTCTTCCTTTCAAAAAAAATAGTTAATAGGGCTTAGTATACATTACATATTTTATGAATGAATGACAAGTATAATTAAACAGTTAAAAACCTGATAAACAGAATCATTAAACAAGTATTAAATGAATCACACATATATACAAATAATATGATTTTGAACTTATATGACTGAAAGCTCATGCTGAACGTTGAACATTAACATCACAAAAAAATACAAAGTTGTATTATTGTCTGTTATGATTTCACAAAGGGATACATCTGAACTTAAACAATAAAAAGAACATAATTTGAATTCTATAATAACTGACCAAAGTACGACAAGCAAAAAAAATACATAAAATATAAAAATTCAAAGATTGATAAGCAGCTAAATGTCAAAGCTCGATTGCCGCCAAGAATCTTTTCGTAAATTGCAATCCTACAAAAAATGATAATAATTTCAATATAATAAGTAACATTTAATTGTTTTATATGAAATGTAGAAAATGTTACATCAAAATAAAAAATATATACTCTTACATTGAAAGAATTTGATCAATTCATGCTAATGTCGGTCGCCGTCGCCTTCATAATTAAGAACAAGGATTAATGAACTAAAAGTAAAAATTAATAAGTAAAGAATGTTAAAAATTTACCATGATTCGCCGATTTGTTATTAGGACAGTTTCTAGAATCGTGTCCGACATTGTATTTGAGGCAAGATTTGCATTGTCGACCTTTATTTCTTCTCATCTCAGATTCCGATCTAATACGATTGCCAACGCCCTTAGGTCTACCACCGCGACCGCTTCCTTTCGTTCTCGCAATATTTAGTTCTTTAACAGCTGGTTCAGTAATCATATCTGGATCATTTGAATTGTTCCCGGTTGTAAAGCTCGAAGAAGGTTTGTTACTTATCATAAGATCAATATTGCTACATAAATATCTTAATTTTTCTTTAGCAAATAAGAATATGCCTCATCCTGTTCGACTGAAGCTGAAATAATATGCGAACACAATTGATTCAGTTGAGACGACCTTTCTTGGTGAGCAACTTTCACATAAATAGGATAATTTCCTGATTTTTTAATGGTTCTTGTCAACCTTTTCAATATATATTCATCATTCAGAAGCTCCACATTCTGTATCTTTAAAACTGCAAGTATGTGCCTACATGGATATCCAAAGAATTGCATATTCTTGCATTAACAAGAAAGAAAATCACTTTGCGTAGATGAAGAAACACATAATTCTTCCTTGGGTTTCCCAATATATGACACAAAATATTGACAGTAATCCAGAGAGTTCGAATGAGTTCGAATATTAAGTTCCTTCACTTCGTTCAGTTCAAACCGAAATTTGTAAAATATGAACTTGGTGTATATACGAACCATCTGTACCTCCATCTTCCATGTGAAATTTGATTTTGGAGTGTATACTTCACCAATGTTATCCATGTCATTCTCTCTCTTCCCACGTCGTTGAATTGCACTTTGAAATCTACAGACAAATTCCAGCAAAGAGTTCTGTTTAGTGATGTGGTGTTGCAAAAATGCATTCATACTTTCACTCCTCTGTGTACTGCGCTGACCAGCCCAGAAAAAAATCCTTAAGATATAAACTAATCCATTTCTATCTGATGCTATATTTCTCATTCAACCAGACATTAGATGACAAATCATATTGATCAATAATCTTGTACCAGTTTTGCTCAAATTCACTTATAGTTATACTTTTGCATACAATTATGGAAAACGCTGAAAGAACTTCATTTATATCTTTATTCTTTCCAAGCTTACTTTTAAGCTTGGCCATTATATGCCATGTGCAGAATTTATGAACAGTATGTGAAAAACAATTCCTAACAGCAGCACAAATTGTCGGATCTTCATCTGTGATTATAGAAATTGGATGTTTACTCATTATTTCTAGAAATCTCTCAAATAACCATGAGAAAGACTCGGTTGTCTCTTTGCTCATGAATGAATTTCCAAAGAAAATTGTATAACCGTGATGCTTAACACCACAAAAAGATCCAAAGACCAGATTGTATTCATTGGTCCTATATGTTGTGTCGAATGATATTGTATCACTGAATAATTTATAATCTTCAATAGAAGCACTATCAATGCATATACAATGAGTAAGTCTGTTATCATCATCGGTTGTGTAAGCATAGTAAAAATCAGGAGTATTGGCCTTACAACTTTCAAAATGTTCAATTAGAAGATGAACATCCATCCCAATATGTTATTTTTTCTCTTTTCTGTTTAAGTTGTAAATATCTCGAACAATACTACCAACTTGACCGCTAGACATGTTTATGAATGCTGACTGCTTGGATACAGGTATGTTCACATCATTTATTGACTTCACAAGCATTTTTGTGGCTTTTGAAAAACGTCTATTTGGTCTGAGGTATCTGCGTTTAGATGGAGAAACGAGATTGTGATTGCTTCAAAATTCGATACAAACCAATCCTTGAGATCAGGCCTAAATGAAACTGATATGAAAGCTTTGCACCCAGTCCGTAATAATCCAACACGACGCTCCTCCTTGTAAAAAATACAATCATCGCTCTCATCACTTCTTGCATTGTCCACTATCAGTGTTTTATCTGTAGTTTTAGAAAACCCCTCTTTCCAGCAAACAAATGATTTAAAGATAGTTATCCTTTCCTTGGAAACCTTATCTTTACCAACCCTTGAGCTTGATTTCCTAACATTGAATCCAATCTCTGTTGCATATGTCTCATAAAATTTATACGCATCTTGAATAGATACAAAAGTTTGGCCTATATGAGGTGTAATACCATTGACAATATCATTGATTGAGTAGTCGCAACCTGAAGGAATTTTTAGAATTTGAGATGTATTAGCAAGAATGGATCATATTAGCAATATGTACATCATTATAAAGATAAGTAAATTATTGAGAATATATATAAATTACTGCAAATATGTGTAAAACATATAGCTCCACTTTAAATTAGAAGTGATATGACACTTAAAATACAATAAGTATACATATTACATAGCTCTTGTACAAGAATGAATCATATTAGCAAATCTCTGAAAGGTATTATTGAATGGTAATATAGGTTCTATGATTTAAGATTGTTGATAATGGAAAAATCATTATAGGTAAAATATGATAACGAAATTGAAATTATTGATGGAATATGTAAATTATTACATAGAGATGTAAAATATTGAATATAATTGTAAAATGATGCACCTATGTGTAAATTATATATCTCGACTATAAAATAAAAGTACTGTGTCTATTAATATACAATAAGAATTCATATAACCTAGATATTGTGCATTAGGGACTCGTATTAGCAAATATCTCGATTGTATTACATCATATCCTACAAGGGCTATGATGCTTTGAAACCTCTTTGGCAATCAGAATACCTGGCATCCAGATTAGGTATTTTTGAATATAGTATAAATACAACATAAGTTCTGTTTTACTAAGGTGTGAGTTAAAAAATTGAAAATTGGAAGTGTAGAATGAGTTTCAATGATGTAATATATAGTTCATGAATGTAAAATAAGGTACTCTAACACAAAATATACGGAGTTTACGCATAAATTGTCATACAAGAGCATTCTTCTATATGCAGTGAATGAACATTAACTGATTCACTGAGTGTGTAATCAGAGCCGGGTATTAATATTAATTAAAAAGATATAATGTAATTTGTGACCCAAGTTCGTAAATGAAATGTGAAAATGAAATATGGTTATTACTAGTAATATAGTTTCTGTTCTAGTAGAATGGACAGGTATTTTTCCAAAATCATATAAATGAACAAGGGCTATAATGCTTTGAAACATCTTTGACACTCAGAATACCTGGTTGATGCGAATTATCATCAGTTCCTTCCACCACTCCAATAACTTCACCATCTCCGTCAGATAACTGGACGAAAGTAATATATTAATGCCAAAATGACATACGAAAAAACATAATACAAATACCTAATACGATTTCTATTAAAGGACCAGTTCATCTTTCAACGAAATTCACTATAGTTCTCATAAGTTACTAACAAAACAGATGATTTTACACATAGAAAAACTACATTAACCTGTGGAATATCTCTATTAAATGTGCAATCTGCTCTTTCATCGATATCCATTGAATATCACGGTGTTTAATAAGAAATATTTGAATAAGAACTGGAGATAGGTCAAGAAATTCTCGAATGTTAATGACAAAATATGCATTTTAGGAAGAATGGAAATTTAATTCGTAAATAACTAATCCGCTGAATATGTGAAATTCAACTTATTTAAGTAGATTGTCGTCATTAATAGAATACAGTAATTTCCTATAAATAGAATTTCCTTATTAGAGTCTTAGTGGTTTTGACTCACGGATGGTGGTTTTTACGCAGGCCGTAGATTGTAATCTGACGGGTATAAAGTGTTGTTGCACAGTGATTGAAATGAGGCTCCACCTCAATTCAAGTTTTTCCTATATATATATATATGTGTGTGTGTGTGTGTGTGTGTGTGTGTGTGTGTGTGTAAAATCATACTATCATATGTAGAAATATGAAACATGGAAGCGAATCAAAGCAAGAACATAAAAATGAAGAACACTTTGACTTTACGTGGAACCTTACTCTGTGAGGAGCGGGATGGAACTATGGGATAACCACCTCAAAGGGCTGACGTTTCATTCATCTTCCTCAATGGATACATAGGGTGTGAGGCTCTTTATATAGCCCCACCAAGGCACCAAACTCCCACCATCACAAGATGTGGGACTAAACACATGAGCCACCAATGACGTCATTCAATACCCCTCTCAAGCTGGAGCATGAAATGCTCAGCTTGGACAAACACAAAGAAGACACTCACTCAATGAATACAAGACAATACGGATAATATCAACTCAACGCATACACCATCGGTTGTTGTGGAGGACGTTGCTTCTCATGCCATGCTAGTGATGAGGAATTGGAGGCTGGAATGTGAAATTGCTCGAACTGAAATGAGTCTTCCACTGGGAGAACGATGGCCCGTAAGATGTCTACTTCACTGAAGACAGCTCCATCTCTCTGAAGGGCCGAATAACAAATGAAAGCCGTTGGAATATCCATAAACACTGAAGTTCACGGTCTCAAGTCATGAGAATATCCATACACAAGGAGTTCAGGGTCAATGGAGAATGGATCAAAAAACATTGAGTCTCCCACTGGGAGAACTTTAAATAGCGGATCACTCTAACATAGAGCGCCTCAAATAATGGTAGGGTTTGGAACTGCTACCCAACACTCCCCCTTTTTCCTATACTTGTCGAAAACAGAAGGATACTCGATCAAGTTGGGAGAACAAATGAGCATGGGTCAAACAAAAAAAACTTCAAATTTTCCGTTTTTGTGCTCTTTTTTTGTGCAAACCATTTTTTCTACTGATGTCCTTTTTCTTAGCTACTTTTTTTTGCAAATCATGTCTCTCCCTTTTTTCTCTATTAGGCTTTCCTCCTTTTTTTAATCAACCAAGTTGAGCACATAACTATTGAAATCTCGATCTAGGTCACATGTTGCTTTGAGTAGAAATACAATTGCATATGGTGTGATTATCACACCCATCTATCCTAGATCTAAGAGAGGATGGTTTTTCCAGCAATAAAGTACTCTCTTAAGAATAAGAGTTGTCTCACAAGGAACATCAACTAGTAAAAATATCTATGTGAAGGTGTTGGTAAAATCTTGTTCGTATCACTTCATGCAGCGCGGTCCATTTTTCCCCCTTGCACTTAGGACTTTCGGATGCAGATGTGCAACTTAGTGATGCCTATCCTCGGTATATGATGACCGAAAAATCCACGAGCAACTAAGGGAGATAAATAACTCAGGTCGTTGCGACCTCAATCACTCGCAAATCCGTCAATCAAGAAAATATAAGACCACCAAACTCAAAGATAAAATCAATAAAAACACGAAGCGGTCCTCGCTAATTTTATTAACCTGGTATAGCGACCAGGGTCGGACTCAGGGAGCACGAGTTGGTCTTGCTGCCCACGAAGTAGTCAAAGAAATAAAATAAAATAAAATAAACAAAAGATTTTTTTTGGTGGATTTTAAATTGTTTTTAATTTTTTTGTATTTTTAATAATAAGGAAAATATGAGAAAAGATAAAAATAAGCAACAATAACAATTTATTTGAACACTCAAAAATACTAGAAAATTAAAATAAAATTGTTTTTGTGTTTTTTATGTTTTTAAATGTTTTTAGTGAATTTTTCAGAAATTTTCAATTTTTATTTAATTTTCTAAAAATCAAGAAAGAGGAAAAATATGGGTCACTATGCAGCCAGACTTGAAAGATCAATTAAAAATAAAAATTTGATCTATAAAAGTCTGGAGGTAATTTTTATAAAAAAATATATGTAAAAACTAAGCAATAGGAAAAGAGTTTATATTTTTTGATTTTTATAGAATTTTTTAGAATTTTTATAAGATTTTTAAGGTTTTGCAATTTTTATGGGTTTTATAAATCCAAATAAGCTAAAATTTGGATAGAAGCAAGAAAACACAAAATTAATTATCACTAATTTTTTTAGGAATTTTAAAGAATTTTTTATATATTTCTTTGATTTTTCAATTCAGACAGTAACAAAAATCAATGTTTTTGAATTTTTAAAAATATCAAAAGTCTCGAAAATGTCCCGAAAATTAGGGAAATTTGTACACACAGGCAGGAGCCATGTGTCCAAATTTCACCTAATTTGGATTTAATTTGATATTTTATTCAATAAAAACAAGGCACACATCAGTTAGGGACCTAAATGCAAAGAAACATACTTCCAGGGGCTAACAATAACATATAAAGAAAGTGCAGGGCCTGGAATGCAAAAAACCCATAAGACACGCGCGTAGCACGTGGCTCAAACACGGAGGGTCATAACTGTAATTCCTATTTATAAAATGTCAAACAATAACACACAGGAATCACATGACTAAACATGCAAAATGTCCAGGATGTCATGTGACGAAGCACGTGTCTCACACAGGCAATGACTGAAATGTAATTAAAATAAACCTAGGGTCCTAACTGCAAATGTTACAAAATAAAAATAACTTGCTAAAATATTTACAGGACTCAACAGAAATAATAAAAAGGCGAAGGGCCTAAGGGATATTACCCCTTTATTATGATCCGATGGACGAGGACATGCCACGTGGAGATCAGACCGTGGCTTGAGGTGTATGCCTCTTCGCTGGATCGACGCTCCAGATGAGCTCCTGATCAAGATCCGATGGTCGAGGCTGCCCAAAGAACGAAGGGTTGAGATCTAAACTGGGGCGAAGCTCGATCCAACGGTGGTGGAGGGTCCTGAATGAACTGGCTGCCGGTGAACTTCGCCGGCTCACTATGGGTGCATGGGACCTCCTCCTGGGCTGCTGAGATAGGCGAAATGAAGCTCAGACTCTTCCGAAGTTGGTGGGCACCTCCGATGAGGCCGAGAACCACCGGAGTGGCTCGACGACGACGGAGGAGCTAAGCTCCTATGCTCGAACGTGCGGACCCTCAAATGGGTCTCTTTGACCTGCAAAACAGCACAAAAAGACTACTGGGTCGAGGGCAAAGTGCCTCGACCTGGTTAGGGGTGGAATGGGTGGTCAGATGAGGGCGGAGCGTGGTCTCCGATGAGGTGACGACAGAGGAGACTCGATTCTCGGCTCCGGGGCGAACCTAGGTGAACGGAGGGGCGTAGAACGTGGTTAGGAGTCTCGTGAAGATGAATAGGGGGTTCGATGATCGAATGGGTGACTGAGATGATGGGAATCGGCTGGCGACGGCCGATGACGCAATTGGGCGTAATTGAAAATTAGGCTAAACTAGAGTGAATCGGGGATACCTAGTGGATGAGGTCGACTGTGGATGAGTTGGCGGAGCTCTGGGGTCTTTGCCTCAAGGGTTCGTCGGGTCCTGAGGCTCGGCGCACCTCGCGGCGGCGCACGGCGAAGAACTCGTCGGATCAATGGCTGGGGAAAACTCCTCCTCGCTGCGACACGATCCTCTGATAGCTGTCACTCTAAGGAGGGTAGTGGAGTTCCTGGGATGGAAGGGTGGAGCCAAAGATGGAGAGGAATTGCGGCTTGAGGAGAAGCGATATACAGGTGCAGATCCGAGAAGATGGGCACGGGGAACGCAGATCGATGCACGGACCCCTAAAATCATCCCCGGACGAGGGTCTCGGATGAAGGATCTGTAAATGGAGCCTGGGGTATGGCTATTTAGAGATGGGATCATCTCACGAAAATTTGGAGAAGATGGGCCGGTGAAGACGGATCCGGATCAAGTGGTCCAGGGGGGAGTTGACCGGGGGTCAACATCCCCCGTGGACCAATCAGGAGCTGACATTGGAAAATGTTTTAAAAAATCAAAATAAAATAGATAATAACCGTATTTCAAAATATTACAAAATAAAAAATATTTATTTATTTTCAAAGAATTTTTTAGTGATTTTTAATTATTTTTTTGAAATATAATTTATGTATTTACATTATATTATATATAGGTATATATATGTATTTTTTTATTTTTATTTTTAATTGTTTATTTTTTGTACAATTATTCCAATTTTATATTTTATTTATTTACAACATAAAATTTGGAATAAAAAGGTAATTTATTTTATTTTTATGATTTATTTACATTAGTTAAATAAATAGGTCTATATACAGATGTAAATGATATATATACAAGGTGGAAAATTAATTTTATTATTTTTATTTTTATTTTTATTTTATTTTTATATATATGTACAAAATATGAGAAATACTTTTTATTTTTATTTTGAGGAAAATAAATTTATTTATATACATAGGTGTATGTACAAGTGTGATTGACCCTATTTCCCTCTACTTGGTTTCTTTTGCGGTCAGGCATATGTTGAGCCCTCCCTTGGGATTAGGTCGCTCAATATTTATTCTAAATATTTCCCTCTTTTTCTTTTATTTCTTTATTCTTTTATTTATGCACAAAAACATGCTAATTATCAATATTTACACAATGCATGCATGATGGTAATTTATTATTTTTACACATATCTACATGGTGTTTTGCAAAGGTTTTGTAGCTAAAATAAAAGAATAAAGAGTGATGAATGGGTATTCATCACCCTCCTATACTTAACTTTGCTAGTCTCTTAGCAAACACTTATTTGAAAAAGAAGTGAAAAAGAAAGGAAAAAGAAAAAGAGAGGAAATGCAAGGATCAATGCTGATTATTAAACTTGCCTTCATTAAATTGAAATATGGAGCTCGATCACATCTCTGGATTATTAATGTGTCGGAACCTTATTTGGACTCAGGTCTCTAAGATCCACTAATCTATAGTCAAGACTCCTCAATAATCCAGATCAGAACAAGTCTACATACACAAACCCTGTAGACCATGAATCTTTCCTTGTACATTGTAAGTGAGGTATAGCTCTCCACCTCAGAAGTAGCAAAATGATAACCCTTCCCAACAAGGTAACTCTATGACCCTAGTCTGGCCACTCTTTCCTCGAGGAGCGGGGTATTCCCTTCTAAGTTCTAGTTCAACCGGCTCAAGAAGAGGTGGAAGAAAAGAATGGACCATGGCCAGTGTAGCCATGTATCCCTGGGAGCTCAACCAGTGTAGCTAAGTCCCCCTGCTGCAAGCTTCATAAGATGGAACATGAGTCTCAAGCTTTGCTTATTGCACTATATACACTCCGGTGGGATTATCATTTTCTATCAGACCCACCACTTTTTTTGGAGTTATTTTCTTTTTGCATTTTTTTGATGTGCATATGTACAATCATATCTACAAAGTGCAGCATATATACATAAGGAGTTTTTCCTCTTGAGCCAATAGACTATCCCTCTTTTGAAGCATTATTGCAACCCACACTACAAAAAAAGGCGGGATTGGCGTGCACAGCTTTTCGTGCACTAGGCGAGCACATGTGCACGCTCCTCCATAGGCAAGCATACGAAGAGCACATGTGCTCGCCCATTGGGGTCGCCGGCTTGAATTTTGTGAAGCGGCGCGATTTCAAATATGGGCGAGCACATGTGCTCGCTTTTAATGTGCTCGCCCACTTGAATTTCTTTGCGTGGATAACTTTCGCGCTGGGTAAATTATGGGCAAGCACCTGGCGACGGTCGGGCGAGCACTTAAGTGTGCTCGCCCAAGCCCGTAAACAGAACCTCGCAGTTCCCTTCTTCCTCATTCTAACGCAATCCTCCCCCAAAATCCTCCCTCCGGCGACCCCGCACCCGTCCGCCCCGACTCCGGCGCCCTCCGTTTTCGTCGTTTGAGTAGATAGACAACTACCATTCAGTATAATCCTTCCTCCTTTCTCTTTTTTTAAAGATTCCATTACATATTTGTATTGTTTCTATAGTTTAGGGTTTCAATTTTTTTGATTCTTTTTTTTGGATCTAGTGTATTATTTTGATAGTTTAAATCAATATGACATGTTTAGGATAATTGTGCCTCACTATAGTGTTGTAATTTCGATTGTGGTTGTCTCAATAACATGTGTAATATTATGTCATGTAGGTGTTTGATAAAATGCCTCAACCGATATTGTGTTTGGCTTTTGTAAATTAAACATGATAAAATATCCATTACAACATCTACACCAGTTAGTATTGTTAATTTTCTTAAAAAGATTAGTTAGGAAACTTGTGAATAACATTACTTAGCCAACTTCAATAGTGTAGATATTAGATATGATGAACATCATTGATAACAGTTTGAAAATTTCATATCATGTTCATATAAGATATGATATACACCAATGTTTATTTTGTGATAATTTGTTATCACATTAAATTCTAGTTAATGTGACCAATTATATCACATTAATGTATAGTTAGGTTAATTAATTATAAGGCAAAAACGTTAACCACTAATTAGAATATAAAATCGCACAAAATCATTCACACACAGTGCGTCCTTCCACACAGGGTGGTGTGTGGCCCTGCACAACGGGAGGCAAGTGCAACACATTGGAGGATTTGATCACCTCTAACTGTGTTATATTTTTTTGTATTTTTTCATAGCACTATTGGACTCACTTTGGGATGTTTATCCCAGACCAGTGGTCGTGGATTTTGATGTTTGCAGGTTTGAATTTTATTTTGCTGGTGCCCCTCAACTGTTAGTGACCCAAGCACTGTATTAGGCACTAAATTAGGATCACACTTATCCCTATCTCCATCGTTAACCAGCCAAATTTACGTAATTGCCCGGCTAATATAAATGAATAAATATTTTAAGATTATTTTATAGTCTCATTTGTAGCACGTACAAATGTATGACGTAAAGTGATCTTAAAGTATTACATTTAAATTAGCTTTCCTTAGTTCGGAGTTCCCGGACTAAGGGGGTCCGTAAGGATTCAAATTTACTAAAAGGTGATCGGTGTCAAAAGGTCTTTATTTCTTACGGAAATTCGGTTCATAACCCCTTCCTCTTCGGTATACCGAATCAATCATAGTTATTATTGAAATAATCACTAATATGATTATTTTGATAATTAATTGCGATTGATTTATGAGGTATACGGGAGAGGTGCAGGGTTATGCTGCCGAATTTTCATTAGAAATAAAGATTCTTGTAACAACGATCATCTTTTAGTAAGTTTGAATCCTTATGGACGGGCTAAAGTGATAACATAATTAATACACTTCTCTTCTCATCTTTTATCTCAATAATGTGATACGTTTAGATATCTTCGATTTCCTAGATTTGACATTATAAATTATTTAATTCAGGTTAATCAATATGACAAATAGAGAGTGGATGTACAACCGTGTAGTAGATGGACGTATAGCAGATGCCTTTCAAAGAGGTGTTCAGGAATTTATACAATTTGCTTACGCACAAGGTTCCCGTATTGTGGATTCAGATGGAACTATCTTGTGTCCGTGTAAGAAATGTCGTCTAATGAGGAAGAGATCAAAAGATGAAACTCAGTTACATCTTTATAGAATGGGCTTCATAGAAGGATATCAGATTTGGTGGAGGCATGGTGAGAATTTCGAGGACAGTATGAATGATGCGGAAGAAGCTGACAATATTAATCCTTTTGCAGATATGATTATGGACGTTGCGAGTCCAGAATTTAATGATACTTTATTAGATGATGAGGAACCATATGGAGAGTCTGCAGAATTTTACGAGCTGTTGAAAAAAGCAGAAGAGCCATTGTGGTTGGGTTGCAAGACATATTCAAAACTTTCCGTGGTTTCGGATCTTCTATCGATGAAGATGGAATATAATATGACCGATCGTAATTTTGATGCAATGCTGAGGATTATTAAGAAAATGTTACCAAAAGATGCAGAATTACCTGGTAATTATTACAAAACAAAAAAATGATGCGACAGATGGGTTTAGCGGAAGTTAAAATAGACTCATGCATAAATCACCATATTTTATATTACGGTGAACATCAACATTTACAACGGTGTCCTGAATGTAATGAGCCAAGATATCAGACAAGTAGTAAGAGTGGAACAAAAATATCGAGAAAGATTCTACGTTATTTCCCGTTGACTCCGAGATTGAAACGACTATATTATTGTAAAGAAACGGCGAAGTACATGACATTGCACGCGGAACATAAAGTCGATGAGTATATGGAGCATCCATCCGAGACTGATTGTTGGAAAGAATTGATGTCAGCTTTTCCTACATTTAAGGATGAAAAGAGGAATTGCGTTATAGGTTTATGTACAGATGAGTTTAATCCTCATGGAAGAAGTAAAAATTACTCTTGCTGGCCAGTAATGGCAATGCCATATAATCTACTCCCATGGTTATGTAGTAAGCGACAGTTTATGTTTCTTTCACTGTTAGTAGCAGGACTTACACATCTGGGAAAATACATTGACGTTTATTTACATCCTCTTATCGATGAGTTGAAAATGTTATGGATCGATGGAGTTGATACATATGATGCTAATAAGAGTCAAACATTTAACATGAAAGTAGCTCTGCTTTGGACGATAAATGACTTCCCAGCATATGGAATGTTATCTGGATGGAGTACGCATGGACGTAAAAGTTGTCCATATTGTATGGAGAGTACTAAATCATTCCAGCTTCAACACGATCAGAAATCATATTTTTTTGATTGTCATAGACGGAATCTTCCAAATAATCATCCATATCGAAGACAGAAGCAGTCCTTTAAAAGGAATACAATTGATCTTGCAGATCCTCCACCAATTAAAACAGGCGATATGATATTATCATACTTGGAACAATTAGAGAAATCAGCCTTAGAGAATGGAGATAAAACAAAAAACCTTCCTGATTTTGGTGACAGTCATAATTGGATTAAGAAGAGTATATTTTGGGAGTTACCATATTGGAGTAAGTTACTGATACGACACAACTTAGATGTTATGCATATAAGGAAAAATGTGTTTGATAACATCTTCTACACTGTTATGAATGTAAACGGTCGATCAAAAGATACAGTAAAGTCTCGTCGTGATTTACAAATCATATCCAATCGACCAGAATTGCATATCAAGGAACATGATAGTGGAAGAGTTGAAGTTCCCAAAGCAAAGTATACCTTAGATAGAAATCAAGTTAAGCTTGTTTGTGAATGGACAAGCAAATTGAAGTTTCCAGACGGATATGCACCAAAATTTTTCAATTTGGTCGATTTGAAGAAGTTTACATTTAAGGGAATGAAAAGTCATGACTGTCATGTTTTTATGGAAAGACTACTACCGTTAGTATTCAGAGGATTGTTACCAAAAAATGTTGTCGATGCTCTTTCAGATGTTAGCAGATTTTTCCAGGTGCTATGCTCGTCACGCATACACCGCATGGAGATGGATTATCTTCAAAAAAATATTCCTGTGATTATGTGTAACCTGGAGAAGATATTTCCGCCTTCATTTTTTGATTCGAGCATCTGATGATTCATATTCCATGGGAAGCAAAAGTTGGAGGACCGGTAAAATATCGTTGGATGTACCCATTTGAAAGGTAATTAAATTATTTATAATCTCATTCCATTCTTTACTATTTCAACTAAATAGTTAACCTACTTTCTTATAGGTTTATGTTCTTTCTTAAAAGAAAGGTCCGAAACAAAAGTAAAGTTGAAGGATCTATAAGTTCACAATATATATATGAGGAAGTCGCAACATTCTGCGCAAGATATCTTCCTTAAGATGCGGATACTATCCACAATAGATGCAGGAGGAATGAGACAATTTCTTCCGATGAAGAACCTTGTATCAGTATCTTTCGGCCATCCACTCATCTAATAGGAAAAGCAACTGAACGTTTCTTATCGAAACAAGAGAAGGATGCTGCAGAGTTATACGTATTAGACAATTGCGAGGAAATAACACCATATGTTCAGTAAGTATTTGTATTACTTTATGTATATATTCATTACAAGTAATTCTTATGTTTCTCTTACCAATTTTAGGGAATTTAGAAAGAAAATTATGGAGGAAAATCCTATGTATTCAGATGACGAAATTCTGAGCACTTATAGGAATCAATTTCCATCTTGGTTTAAAGAACGCTCAAAACAGTTGGACGGTGGTGAATTCTTTTCTCATATTTTAAAATATTTTGGAGAAGGCCCTGTTTATAAGGTCCGATCATAAAACTCTTGCTACAGTAATGGATATCATTTTCACACCTTAAATTCCAGTAAATATTTGACAACTCAAAATCATGGAGGTGGTTCGCGGATCTTGTTATGAGGAAGATCATATGAATTATTACAGAATTTTAAAGGAGATACTAGAAGTGGAATATAGTATACCAGGCTTGAATAAAGTAGTTCTTTTCTTGTATGATTGATATGAATCCAATGGAGGTGTAGTACTCGATAAAAGAAATAACATTGTTGACATGGTGCAAAGAAAATTTATACGCAGATTTGAACCATTCGTCTTAGCATCTCAAGCAGATCAAGTATGTTATCTCCCACAAATATCAAAGAAGAGAAAGAGCGTTGAAACAGTAACTGTTGTGAAGATAAATTCTCGAGGTTATATATCTAATGATTACACTAATCGGGAAGATGACATAGATGAAGCATTCACACCGACAAATGAAAGATAGACTTAACAGAAGAAGTCCCAATTATAGAATCGATTTGATTGGCTGATACTGAAGTTTTTTGTGTTGACTTACAAGATGATACTGAGTCCAGAAATGATTACTCAGAAAACTCAGAAAATGAAGAAATATCCTTTAATCACATCGAAATAATTGATGAAGATTAGTTGTAAGTTTTATTACACAATTATAATCGAATTAACTAAAATCTTAAGTAATAAATATGTAATACAAGTTTATTACAGTCATGGCATGTTTTGGACATGGCGGGGCACATGGATCACATAGATCCAATCGTCCATCTTCCTCAGACACACCTTCGTCCAGTAGGCAGCCCACCCCGGATGATGTTCTTGATTCACAGTCCGACGAGCTCCGCCGGGTGATAGCCTACTACGAGTCTCTTTGTTATCCTCCGCCACCCTTTTACGTAGGAGGCTATGGAGAGTCATCTACCTCAGCAGCCCCTACAGGATTCCCAGTCCAGGTCCCCATACCAGCACAGACGTCGATGGGTTCTGACTCTCCTTCTTCTGGACGTCCGAGCACGTCCGTGCCTTTACCTACTGTAGTTGGACAGACGTCGGCGTCCCACCCTTTGTTGGAGGTTACGGCTGATGGGAGGTAAAATTTTTATAGATTTTATCTTTAAATATTTTTCAACTTTTTATAAATTGTATCATAATTAAATTTTCTATCAAATGCAGGGATTTTGTGAATAGCAACAGGGTGGCAAAGGAGATAACCAACATAATAAAGACACACTTGACTTCCATGCAATTTAGATGGTGTCGCATCCTTGCTGCAGAACAGGAGAGATTGTTTGACATGTTTCTGGTAAGAAATATTTCTAAGAAGTGATACAGATTTTTTTGGTCAAGTTTTTTGTATCTTATTATTTGTTGTAATTTTCAGAGTAGGTTTCGCCTTGGCTCTGGTCTGGGGAAGGAGGCTTATCGTAGAGCCTTCATTCGTTTGGCAGAGAAGAGAATGAGCGATACATTTTTCAAGACAAGGAGAGACTCGCATGCGAAGACGGGATGCGAGGAGATGAATTTTGAGGAGATGAAGAGGTTCCCGCCAACATGGTGTACGGAGGATAGGTATTATACTTGTCAAATAATTTATAATAAACTTTTTAAAATAATCAATAATCATAGCATAATCCTTGCAGATGGGCAGATTTCTGTGATGCATTCGTTGCGGATGATGAGTTTGGAAGAAGATCTACGGCGGGAAGGACAAACCGCCAGAAACAAAGGATTAAGTTGACAAGTGGCTCTAAAAGCCACAATCAGATTAGAGCGGAGATGGTATTACGATTTAAAATTAATTTTGAAGATCTAATTTAATATAATGCAATGCTGTTATTACATCTAAATTTTTTTTTCTGACAGCCAGGTTGGAAAGGGAACCCTCTTTTCAAGAGTGGTGGTCGAGGTCCCACATGAGTGGGAGAGAAGGAGAGTCGCAATGGTCCACTCCTGAAGCAGGACAATTGTTGGTAAGTCTATCAATTTATTTGGAAGTAAATGATATATTATAACTCATTTATATATTAAACTTTGTATTTCAAGATCATTATATGGCACTATCTGCAGAAAAATGGGGTGTCGATCCAACTGGAGAGCAACCACCATTTGATAAAACGATCTGGAAGCAGGTATATATAGATAAATATTATCTTACTATACTCATTTCTAATATATAATTTTATATTAAACAATGAAAATCTTATAAGGTGTTGGAGGAGAGGGATGTTGTGGCGAACAAGAAGCAGACGCTTGGTGGTCTTCCTCCATATTATGTGGAGGAACATCGTCACTCCTATTCTGCATACTCTCAGCCATCGTACACGCAACCACATCCGTCCCAATCATCAGTTCCAATGGAGTCGCAGATGGCGATGATGGTGGAGCAGGTGACGAAGCTCCGAGAAGAGTTCACGGCGTACATGTAAGTATTCTACTTATAGAATGAGTAATAATTTTATATTTCTATATCTACTAAATGCATGTAATAGATATATATCTTCCATAAATAATATAGGTCGCAAGGGCATGCATCTCAACCTGAAGAGATTGAATCTGATGACGAAGAGGAGGAGGAGAACGACCCCGAAGATGAGGCACACATGTATGCGAGGTTCAAAGAAAAGGAGAAGGAAAAAAAGAAATCAAAGCATGGTTTAGTGTCTAAATTTTTTAGATCAAAGAAGAAGTAATTTTTTGTTGGTTTGGACCTGTATTTTTGTTAAACTTTTAGCACATCTTTTAATTTATATGAACTTTGTTGGCTTTGACTTGTTTGTAATATTTAGATGTTAAATTTGAGTGTTTATTTCTAACTTCATGTATATTGCGTGACTTTCAGTTGTTAGTGCTAGTTATCTTAGTCAACGAACTGCTATAATATATATACCCTTAGTGAGCTCTTATAAGTACCTGCAGTGGTTTATTGGAAGGCTATACAGGTTCGACGGGGCGTCAAAACCCTGTCGAACCTGTATATTTTTTTTTTCTGGAAATCAGTTTGGGCGAGCACATGTGCTCGCCAGGTGCTCCGTCGGTGATCGCAAAATTTAGTGGAGGCGATCACATCGGCGAGAACATAAGTGCCCGTCAGAGAGAAGGCGAGCACATAGTGTCCCAATGTGCTCGCCCACCAGTCGGAGCGACTCTCATATAAGCGAGCACGACCTGAACGAGCACATGTGCTCTCCCACCTCTCAGGCGTGCACATGGCGGGCACTAGGCGTGCACATAACGAGCATTTATGTGCACACCAATCCTGCCTTTTTTTGTAGTGCCACAACTCCTGTTGTTAGACCTCATGGCATCCAGACCAAGTTGAGACGCACTTCCTTCACTATAAGAAGAAGAGAGGTTCCACCTAAAAGTACTACCCTCATATGCTACCCCAAGTCAAGAAAGACTGCCTCCTCACCACCTCATCGGTGTAAAGTGCGGGTCCAAGTCAAGCCATTGTCGATATGAGTCATGTGTGTGTTGTTAAGTGCTTTACTTAGGCTCATTGATATGATATATGATCATATCCTAGTGGACTCAAAGAATTAAGTCACCATGGACCTGAAAAGTCTCAACCCTAAAACCTATAAGGTTCCTCTTATAATTAGGTGGATTAAGATCTTAATAAAGCTCTATTTTCCAATTTAATTCCAGGCTAGTTTAAATGTCAACTATAATCCAGGAAAAACTATACAAATATTTACAAAGATACTATTTACAAACTATTTACACACTGTGCAAAATTTTTGAAAAAATGTTTTGAAAACATGGATGTATGCATGAATGCAAGTTTTGCAAAATATGTACACAAATTTACACAAGGTTTTTGCAAACTTTTGATTTTTAAAACATTTTAGAAAATTTTGTACTATATACATAATTTTGATATGAAAATATTTACAAGCTATTTACACAAAAAGTTTTTACAAACATTTTTTCAAAAATAATTTGTACACTAGCTATGTATGTGCAATAAAAGAATTTTTATTTACAAGGAAAATTTTTAATTTTTATAGATTTTTGAATTTTAGCCATTTTTATTTATTAACACACTCACACAAAGTACGAGTTATGACTAAAGTATATATGAAATATATACACACACCCCCTATACTTAGCTCGAACGGTGTGCTCAGAGTCAAGAGCGATGAAGAAGACATAACTCGTGCTTAGTATAGGGAAGTGAAAAGGAAGGCTATATACAAAGATGAATGAAAGAATAGAAATGCAAGAGGATCTCGGGGTTCCCCCTATACTTAGGATCAACAAATCGTAAGTATAACAGGTTGTACACAAAGGGAAATCCGAGTGGAAGGATGTGCAGGGTCTACCCCCCTATACTTAGGGTGAAATATCCCTAAGTATAGGCAGCAAAATAGGATAAAAAGAATCAATAGAATACCCGAGAGTCCTACACCCCCCTATACTTAGGGTAAAGTACACCCTAAGTATAGCATGATCATAAGATGAGGAAAGGGGTGCGGGACTAAAGAATAGAGTGATATGGACAACTGGATCTATACAAGTCGGAAGAATAGTGATAATCAGGCGTGAGATGCAAATAGATGTGAGTCAAGAGACCATATCTCACGCAAAGTGGATCGGGGCAACATCAACGACCCACGTCTCATGATCTAGATGGGCTTGAGCTGCTGGCCGTTCACACGAAAGGTACTCTCAGAAGACAACTCAGATATATCTATACTCCCATTGTCATGTACCTTTCTCACCAAATAAGGTCCCTTCCATTTGCTCTGTATCTTCCGTGGAAATAGACGAATCCTAGCATCAAACAACCATACTCTCTGTCCTGGCTCAAAATGCTTGTGGCTGATATGCGAATCATGCCACTCCTTCACTCTCTCCTTGTAATGTAGGTTGTTTAAAAAGGAGGTATCATGAAGCTCCTCCAAGGCCGCTAACTCTGCCCTCCTCTGATCTCCTACACTCTCTGGATCCAAAAGTATATCAGTGATAGCCCAAAGTGACCTATGTCTCAGCTCAACAGGTAACTAGCACGACTTGCCATAAACGAGGCGAAAGGGAGATGTACCCAAAGGAGTTTTGAAAGACGTCCTATATGCCCACAAGACCGAGTCCAAAAGCTGTGACCAATCCTTTCGGTCAGGGCAGACAACTTTCTGCAATATAGTCTTGATCTCCCTGTTCAACACTTCAGCAAGAGCATTCATCTGAGGGTGGTATGGAGTGGCAACTCGATGGTCTATGCTGAACTCTCTAGCAAGGGGCTTTACCTTGTCGTTGATGAAATGAGACCCCCCGTCAGATATCAACACTCGAGGTACCCTGAACTGTGAAATGATATGCTTCCTCAAAAATCGGCAAACAGTCCTAGCATCTGCAGTTCGGGCGGGGATGGCCTCAACCCAACGACTCACATAATCCACGGCCAACAGAATGTACTCGAATCCTTGACTCCTAGGGAATGGACCCATGAAATCGATGCCCCATGCGTCATAAACCTCACAGAAGTGAATGGGCTGTGTAGGCATCATATCATGCTGTCCACAAGTGCCCATCCTCTGACAGTCAGTACACCTCTTCACGAACTCATCAGAGTCCTTGAAGAGGGTAGGCCACCATAGGCCGATTGGGAGCACTTTCTGTGCCGTTCTCCTCCCAGAGTGATGTCCCCCTACCTCAGGCTTGTGCAGTAAGTGAGGACGCTATGGTTCTCCTCCTGAGGAATGCACCTACGCCAGATGCTATCCCCTCCTTCGTGATAAAGTGGTATAACTTGGCCTTCACAAGCAAGGTCTCAAGTCTCTGTCTGGGCTAATCCTGTGAGACTTTCTTGGCAACAAGAAAGTTCACAATATCGACGTACCACGGGAGAGAGGCGATAGCAAGGATTGCCTCATCCGGGAAGGTCTCACAAATAGGCTCAGTCTGCTCAGAATCCTCAAGGTGCTCTAATCGGGAGAGATGATCTGCCACCACATTCTTGACTCCATGCTTATCCTTAATCTCTATATCAAACTCCTGGAGTAGAAGGATCCATCTGGTCAATCTAGCTTTGGCATCCTTCTTTGCCATGAGGTACCTGATGGCGGTATGATCAGTGTAGATGTTTACTCTAGATCCAATGATGTAAGATCTGAACTTATCTAGGGCAAAAACTACTTCTAGCATCTCCTTCTCAGTGATGGTGTAGTTCCGCTGCGCGGCATCCAATGTACGGCTAGCATAGTGAATAGCAAATGGGACTCCATATCTTCCTTGTCCCAACATGGCCCCTACGGCAAAATCGGAGGCATCCGTCATGATCTCAAATGGGAGAGACCAATCGGGTGGCTAGAGAACAAGAGCTTCTACAACACGACTCTTGAGAGTCTCGACGATCTAGACAACTTGTCATCGACAAAGGAACCTCTGTGTTCTTTCGTCAGCAGATCAGTCAACGGTGGAAAATCTACTAAAATCATGAATGAAGCGCCTGTAGAAACTGATGTGCCCTAGAAAAGATCGTAGTTGTCGCAAGTTGAATGGTGGACTGAGTTTTCTAATGACATCTACCTTGGTCGGATCAACGTCCATGCCCCCGTTGGAGATGATATGGCCAAGCACCGTCCCCTGAGTCACCATGAAGTAACTCTTCTCCCAAGACAACACAAGGTGAACCTCAATGCATTGTTGAAGGACTCGGTCTAGGAAGTCAAGACAGGAGTCAAATCTGTCGTCGTAGACCGAGAAATCATCCATGAAGACCTCCAAACACTCCCCACCATGTCCGAAAAGATGGACAGCATGCATCTCTGGAAAGTCGCCGGAGCATTGCACAATCCAAATGGCATGCGTCTGAAAGCATATGTCCGTGGTCTTGTCCTGGTCCTCGGGCGCGATGGCCACCTGATTATAGACGGAGTACCCATCCAGAAAATAGTAATGGTTCTTCCCTGCCAGTCTCTCAATGATCTGATCAATAAAGGACAGGGGGAAATGATCCTTCTTGGTGGCCTGGTTGAGTCATCTGTAATCCACGTAGACCTGCCAATAAGTGGGTACCCGAGTAGCGATCTCCTCTCCAGACTTGTTGACAACTGTAGTGATGCCGGTCTTCTTGGGCACCACATGCATTAGACTGACCCACTTGGAGTCGGAGATGGGGTAGATAAAATTGATGCTCCACCATTTCGAGATCTCCTTCATGACAACATCTCGAAGGTTCGGGTTCAGCCGCCGCTGGAACTCACGCGACGGCTTCACGTCTTCCTTGAGATAAATATGGTGGGAGCACAGGGCCGGACTTACTCCCTGGAGATCGGCTACACTCCAACCTATAGCCTTGCGGTTCTTTTCAAGAACCCCCATCAGATGGGATTCTTGCTCTCCAGTTAGATCAGCGGAGATAATGACTGGGTACATCTCATTCTCACCCGCAAGGAACCTATACTTCAGCGACGATGGTAGCGGCTTCAGCTCTGGACAAGTAGGTGCTGACGGATCTGGCCTCTGAAAGGTCTGAGTGAATGCTGCCAAATCTGCATGGGAGAACGGAAACTCTCGCTCACAATCTGTATCTGGAGAAGGCTGCTCTGCTGGACTGTCTCTGCTCTGCACGGAATCAACCTCCTCCCTAGCTGTAGGCTCAGTGGAAGTCAGACATGGTAGAAAATCATCAAACTCTTCCCAATCAATATCTGACTCCGAGGGATCTGTATCAGACTCACAAAAATCTGTCTCACAGTCAAGAACCGACTCTACTGCCTGAAAAGTATCCTGGACCACGAATGCGCTCTCCAAGCTCTCCTCTGCTGGCATCTCTGCATCAACGAACTCTGAAGGTGAGAGGATGACCTGTGCGACTGGATCTTCCCAAACTACCTCATCATCTGTAATCACAAAATCGCAGTCCTGGTGGATGTCTCACCCTACCTCTGTCATCTGCTCTGAATCGGACGTCGTCTCTGAGCAAGCTGCATCTTTGGCTCTAGTCTCCTCGATCGTCTCTATTTGTATACTCTCGCCCTCGACGTGAAAGTACACCTTCCTGCTATCATGGTCGGACACTGCCTTGGCTGTGGCCAAGAACGGGCGTCCTAGAATGATGGGGGTATCGGTCACAGACTTAGGGATCTCCATGTCCAACACAACGAAGTCCACGGGGAATTTCAGGCCCTGAATCGTGACGACAACTTCCTTCAGCAACCCCTTCGGCCTCTTGACAGATCGATCAGCAAACTGAAGGACCGTCCTGCTCTGTTGTAGATTGCTCAACTTGAAGCGGTCGAGAAGGGATGCCGGAAGTAAGTTGATCGAAGAACCGCTATCTAATAGAGTGCGGTCGAACCTCTGCTCATGGATGTGGCATCTGATATACGGGTCTCCTGCATCTGGCCTCTTGGCCGGCAGACGGTTCTGAATCGCGAAACACGTGGCACGAGTAAGCACATGGATCTCAGACTGATGGTTCCTCCTCTTCCTCCTAATTGTGGTCCTGTCTCTGAGTGATCTCTGGAGTAGAGGGATGTGCTCCAAGGCCTCCTGAAGAGTCAGCTGAATATGGAATCTATCTACCATCTGCTGACTGAACTCTATCTGGTGATTCTTTTTTTATTATTTTCTATTTTCTTCCCCTTTGCCATATGAAGTGCCCGTGGAAAGGGGATCACAGGGTCCTTCTCAGATGAAGGACTAGGAGAGGGTCTAGGCTGCTCAAGTACGGCAGAATCCACACATACATCATCAAACACCACAGGTGGATCAGAATAAAATAAACCCTTTCCTTTATTTCCAGAAACGTCCTGAGATATATGTACAGACAGAAAGACAACGGGACTAGCATAAGTGGAAATGGTGGCCGTAGTACCACCCACGGCATGTCGACTCGTGACATCAGTACCGCGCTCTGGCTCAGCAACTGCGGTGGCGTCAGTACCACCTCCTCCAACTGGTGAAGCGATGGCCTCAGTACCATCGGCTGGATCAACATCCATGGTGGCGTCAGCACCACCGTCATCATCTCTCGTGGCATCAGTATCACGCTCCTCCTCTCCTGTCACTCTGGAAGTGGCATGGGGACGTCGCTCAGACGAGGCGCCACCTCCTGGCATCCTACCGCTCCTAAGTGTAACAAAATTAGCATCAAACATGTATGCAGACAAATCACCAAATGAATCACTAGGAGTGGTAACCTCTGTGAACTCTACCTGCTCAGACTTCCTCTTCAGGTTGTTTGGGTTCGGCTCAATCTGGGCAGGGAAAGCGGCCTTCCCTCTCACGATCTCCCGCATCTCCTGGTGGAACTCATCCATCTCCCGTCTAAAGGTAGCCTGCTGCTATGTCATGAGGCGGGCTAGGTCGTCCAAGGCACGGTTCTCATAGGTCGGCCCATGAGAACCTGACGGGTTGCCTCGCTGTAGTGAGGCTGCTGGTGCTGGTGCGGGTGAGAGGGGGTACTATTGTGGATGATACTGTTGAGGCTGCTCTCGCCTCCAAGACTGTCCCTGTTGATAGGGACGAGGACCATACTACTGCTGTGGATGGGATGATTGCTGCTAGTGATGAACTGGGGCTGGGGCTACTGGTGCTGCTCACGCTGATGGCCGTACTGGCCACCCTGAACTGGAGGCTACTGCTGGGAACTAGTGCCTCTGGTCGACCAGCGGAATCCGGGATGGTCTCGTCGGATACGGGCTGGGGGCGATCGTACCAAATCCCGTTGACATCCATCAACGGCTCCGGCTCGTAGGAGGGTGGCCAGAGAACTACCAGGGGCTGATCCGACTGTAGATCACCATCTGAGTGTCTGGGAATGGTGGTGACCGGTAAAACAGTTGTGGCTGCTGGCACGGCTCCGCCTGTACAAGGTGAACCTGTCTAGGCTGACTGGAGCGCTGGGACGAGCTACCACTACTGCTCGGATCTCCTCGTGCCTGAAGACGAGGCTGAGAAGCCGTCTGTGCCTCCTAGAGACACATGATTTGTGTCTTCAGGTCACTCAGTGTCTGTGCCTCCTGGAGACACATGATCTGTGTCTTCAGGTCACTCAGTATCTGTGCCATCTGATCCATCTGAGATATTCCCTGGCACTGCTTCTTCTCGATCAACTCGATCCGATCCAGCTTCTCGCTGATGATGCCTAGGTCTACGGCTGTGGACTCGGCCTGTGTGGTTGCCACGGACGAAGTGGAAGGACCGGCATCGACCCGTGCTATCCTCTGGTACTGCACGTACTGTGGCTGGGGGCGTCCCTGAGTGTAGAGTCGGGTCTGGAGGGACATCACTGTATAGTTCTCGGCCATCTCCTCGTAGATGGCCCAGAGCTGATCCTCATCCTTGACGAAGTAGGAACCGCCACAAGAAGCGTTCACCAGGCCCTGCAGCTCTGGTGTCAACCCGCAGAAGAAGCTCTGAACTAGGTTCAGCTTCGTGATGTTGTGGTGCGGGCATCTGTCGGTCAGCTCTCTGAACCTCTCCCATGCCTCGTGAAACTGCTCGTTGGGAAGCATGGAGAAGTTGCTGATCAAGGCCCTCGCTGCATTGGTCTACCCGAGTGGATAGTACTTGTTCAAGTACTCGGTGTGGAGCTGCTCCCAAGTGTATACGAATCTCCCTAAGTGCTTCAGCCAGTTGGCTACTCTATCTGCCAGGGAGAAAGGAAAAGCAATCATCTTGATGGTGTCCTCGTCCACCTGACGATCATGGACTGTACTACAGAATCATCTCAAACTCCTGGAGATGTAGATGGATCTCCTCAGTGGAGAGCCCGTGGAAGCAGGGGAGTAGCTGAAGTGTGTTCGGGAGGAACTTGAAGTCCCCCACGATCGCTGGAAGTACCACCTACCGGTGTGTCAGTGTCGATCCGGGGGTTGTGCAACTCCCGCATCGGCCTCGGCTCTGCTACTGCTGATGCGGCTGCTGCGGCTGCTGTCGGCTCATCGGGTCTCTGTGGTCCGTCTCCGGGCCCGCACTGCTTGCGGTCGGCTCTCATCTGCTCCATCTCTCTCCTCATATCTACCATGAAAGCCTCCTGATCTCATATCTGTCTCTGCATGGTCTCGAGGGAAGCTAGCATGGTGGTGTTGATCGTACCCTGGTCCAGAACGTATGTGGTCGTCTATGCCCTCAGTCCATCGGTGCGCTCCTCGCTGCTGGCCATGGTCTCTACAAAGGCAAAAGACCCAAACTCAGGTGTCGAAATATCAACTGTCTGCTGTCTCACATCTGGCACTGGCATCTCAGGAATAGAAGAAGGGTGGTCAAGGGAGAACATGGCGGAATCGAACTCGGGTTTGGAGAGTAGGTCTCGGCTCTCGCGAACCAACCTAGATGAATGGGCTGGAGTGCTAAAAGTGGTGCAGCCAGAGGCTGCCTAAGAGACCTACTGCCCATCATCTTGATCTGGCGAGTCGGACAGATGAGATCTGGAAAACAAACAAGATGAGCAAATAAACCCCGATTTCACCTACTCCACGCTGAGCTAAAGACCATAAAGCTCGGTCAATTATCTTGTCAATTTTATTTTAGGTGATCATGTTAGGATATAAGAGCGGTTACGTGACCTGATAGGAATCTAATCTGCCTACCAGACTGTCCCGTATAAAAGGCCGGTAGTCTGATCGGGGCTCGGATGTGGCTCTAGCCTAGTGTGCGGGTCACTCTCTCTCTGGCATACACAACCAGACAATGAGGGAGTTGCTCTCCCCAAGACAGATTTTTAGGTGAAGTGTCTTTTAGGGTCGAGTTTGTTTAGCAGACCCAAATTTTATGGTTTTGTTTTTTTTAATATTTTTTAGATCAAACAACGCCTAACGAAATTTTTGATTCTCCTGGTTATTTAAGTCCAAAAAAAGGGGGGAGAAGATGAAAAAGCCGATGCGCGAGAAATCAATGATGCATGCAGAGTAAGAGATGCGTACCTGACTCCAGTAGTCTACATGCAAAATGATCCGCACATAAAGTAAAGACAGAATATAAACTACCTATATGATGCAGGGGAATCAGCTTTAAACAGAGCAATTTCTACACGAAAGAACAGATGACTAAGTGGTCAACATGAGGGGTCGGTGTCCGGTCTCGGATGTCGATCGGTGCCCGCCACAACGGGTCCTGCTAGCGCTATATACAACCTCTAGCAGCTCGGGACCCCTCAAGTGACCAAGTAGCATTTTCTTATTAATTTTTATTTAGGTCCAGTTACGATCTAATAGGTACACGTAGATAGTTAAGTGTGTGGACCCTAATTATTACGGCGCAATCAGAGAAAATCCTAAGCTAAGGCCAAAAACCATGAAAATCAAATAAGTAGTAAATAAATGGTAGGAAAAACAAAACCGGCGAAAACCACAGTGAGGTCCCCCGAGCACACCAATGCTCGACGAAACAGACCTCGTAATTCACCACAAGTGTCCAAGTCTGAGTCTGTCCCCGTATTATTACAAATTAATAATATCTGAAAATAAATCTAAACTAAACTAACTACGCTCCCGCACTCCTGCTCGTCTCCTCGCGCTCTCTTGTGGCTCCGTGCAGAAGGGAACCGCCTCCGATTCCCGCGGTTACGTCGGCTCTTTGAGAAGAGTTGTCTCGGTCCTCTGTCCCTCACAAGCAAACAAGCAGAGGTGTCAAACCAGATTATTATAAAAATAAAGTAAAAGCACTAAAAGGAACTAAGGTAACTATATGCAAAAATAAACACACAAAAATCAAACAAAAACAAAATGAAATAAAACCAAACAAAAACAAAAGCAAAAATAAAAAGAAAACAGAGGAAATCAGAAAGCCGCGAAAACCCCGGAAAAAGTCACAAAAACAAAATCAAACAAAAATAAAAAAAATAAAGACTACCTAGTCGTGCTCCCCGGCAACGGCGCCATTCTGATGACCGAGAAATCCACGAGCGACTAAGGGAGATAAATAACTCATGTCGTTGCGACATCAATCACTCGCAAATCGGCCAATCAAGAAAATATAAGACCACCAAACTCAAAGATAAAATCAATAAACACATGAAGCGGTCCTCGCTAATTTTATTAACCTGGTATAGCGACTAGGGTCGGACTCAGGGAGCACAAGTTGGCCTTGCGGCCTACGAAGTAGTCAAAGAAATAAAAATAAAATAAAATAAACAAAAGATTTTTTTGGTGGATTTTTAATTGTTTTTAAATTTTTTTTGTATTTTTAATAATAAGGAAAACATGAGAAAAGATAAAAACAAGCAACAACAACAATTTATTTGAACACTCAAAAATACTCCAAAATTAAAATAAAATTGTTTTTGTGTTTTTTATGTTTTAAAATGTTTTTGGTGAATTTTTTCAGAATTTTTCAATTTTTATTTAATTTTCTAAAAATCAAGAAAGAGGAAAAATATGGGCTATTGTGCAGCCAGACTTGATAGATCAATTAAAAATATAAAATTGATCTATAAAGGTCTGGAGGCATTTTTTATGAAAAAATATATGTAAAAACTAAGCTACAGGAAAAGAGTTTATATTTTTATTTTTATAGAATTTTTTAGAATTTTTATAAGATTTTTAAGGTTTTACAATTTTTATGGGTTTTATAATTCGAAATAAGCTAAAATTTGGATAGAAGCAAGAAAACACCAAAACTAATTATCACTATTTTTTTAGGATTTTTAAAGAAGTTTTTATATTTTTCTTTGATTTTTCAATTCAGACAGTAACAAAAACCACTGTTTTTGAATTTTTTAAAATATCAAAAGTCTCGAAAATGTCCCAAAATTTAGAAAAAATTTTACACTGTGGCAGGAGATATGTATCCAAATTTCACCTAATTTGGATTTAATTTGATATTTATTCAATAAAAATAAGGCACATAGCAGTTAGGGACCTAAATGCAAAGAAACATACTTCCAGGGGCTAATCAATAACACATAAAGAAAGTACAGGGCCTGGAATAAAAAAGCCCACAAAACACGCGCGTAGCACGTGGCTCAGATACGGAGGGTCATAACTGTAATTCCTATTTATAAAATGTCAAACAGTAACACACAGGAATCACATGACTAAACATGCAAAATGTCCAGGATGTCACGTGATGAAGCACGTCTCACACAGGCAAGGACTGAAATGTAATTAAAATAAACCTAGGTACCTAACCGCAAATGTTCTAAAATAAAAATAACTTGCTAAAATATTTATAAGACTCAATAAAAATAATAAAAAGGCGAAGGGCCTAAGGGATATTACCCCTTTATTATGATTCGATGGACGAGGGCATGCCACGTGGAGATCCGATGGTGGCTGGAGGTGCACGCCTCTTCGTTGGATCGACGCTCCAGATGAGCTCCTGATCAAGATCCGACGGTCGAGGTTGCCCAAAGAACGAAGGGCTGAGATCTAAACTGGGGCGAAGCTCGATCCGACGGTGGTGGAGGGTCCTGAATGAACTGGCCGCCGGCGAACTTCGCCGGCTCACTACGGGTGCGTGGGACCTCCTCCTGGGCTGCTGAGATAGGCGAAATGAAGCTCAGACTCTTCCGCAGCTGGTGGGCACCTCCGATGAGGCCGAGAACCACCGGAGTGGCTCGACGACGACGGAGGAGCTAAGCTCCTGTGCTCGAATGTGCGGACCCTCAGACGGGTCTCTTTGACTTGCAGAACAGCACAACAAGACTACTGGGTCGAGGGCAAAGTGCCTCGACCCGGTTAGGGGTGGAATGGGTGGTCAGATGAGGGCGAAGCGTGGTCTCCGGCGAGGCGACGGCGGAGGAGACTCGATTCTTGGTTCTGGGGCGAACCAAGGTGAACGGAGGGGCGTAGAACATGGGTAGGAGTCTCGTGAAGATGAATAGGGGGTTCGATGATCGAATGGGTGACTGAGATGATGGGAATCGGTCGGCGACGACCGGCGACGCAATTGGGCGTAATTGAAAATTAGGCTAAACTAGAGTGAATCGGGGATACCTAGTGGATGAGGTCGACTGTGGATGAGTTGGCGGAGCTCTGGGGGTCTTTGCCTCAAGGGTTTGTCGGGTCCCAAGGCTAGGCGCACCTTGCGGCGGTGCACGGTGAAGAACTCGCCGGATCAGTGGCTGGGGACACCTCCTCGCTGCGACACGGCCCTCGGATAGCTGTCACTCTAAGGAGGGTAGTGGAGTTCCTGGGATGGAAGGGCGGAGCCAAAGATGGAGAGGAATTGCGGCCGCAGGAGAAGCTATATACATGTGCAGATCCGAGAAGATAGGCACGAGAACGCGGATCGATGCACAGATCCCTAAAATCATCCCCGAGCGAGTGTCTCGGATGAAGGATCTGTAAATGGAGCCCGGGGTTTGGCTATTTGGAAATCGGATCATCTCACGAAAATTTGGAGAAGACGGGTCGGTGAAGACGGATCCAGGTCGAGTGGGTCCAGGGGGGAGTTGACCGGGGGTCAACATCCCCCGTGGACCAATCAGGAGCAACATTGGAAAATGTTTTAAAAAATCAAAATAAAATAGATAATGACCTTATTTCAAAATATTTACAAAATAAAAAATATTTATTTATTTTCAAAGAATGTTTTAGTGATTTTTAATTATTTTTTTGAAAAATAATTTATGTATTTACATTATATTATGAAGAAAGGGAAGCTACAACATGATGTAGCTAACCTTAGCTACATCAGGGGCATTTTCGTCACTTTTTTTTAATTTTTTTTGAAAAATGATTCCATGGATTTTCATAACTATATCTCTCTAATATGTCATTCAAATTTCGTCAGAAACAGAGACTCCTACGGACTCCATCCAGACAGTCATTTTTTAACGGTCACAGATTTGCTGTATTTTACCTGTTCTTGATGGAGACCGTATGAGTCTTTGTTTTTGACAAAATTTGAATGACATATTAGAGGGATATATTTATAAAAATCCATGGAAGCATTTTTCAAAAAAAATAAAAAAGAGTGACGAAAATGCCCCTGATGTAGCTAAGGTTAGCTACATCATGATGTAGCTTCCCTTCCTCTTATATTATTATTATATATAGGTATATACATATATGTATTTTTTTATTTTTAATTGTTTATTTTTGTATAATTATTCCAATTTTATATTTTTATTTATTTACATCATAAAATTTGGAATAAAAAGGTAATTTTATTTTATTTTTTTTGATTTATTTACATTAGTTATATAAATAGGTTTATATACATATGTACATGGTATATATACAAGGTGGAAAATTAATTTTATTATTTTTATTTTTATTTTTATTTTTCTGATTTTTATTTTATTTTTATAAATATGTACAAAATATGAGAAATACTTTTTATTTTTATTTTGAGGAAAATAAATTTATTTATATACATAGGTGTATGTACACGCGTGATTGATCCTATCTCCCTCTACTTGGTTTCTTTTGCGGTCAGTCCCATGCTGATCCCTCCCTTGGGGTTAGGTCGCTTAATATTTATTCTAAATATTTCTCTCTTTTTCTTTTATTTCTTTATTCTTTTATTTATGCACAAAAACATGCTAATTATCAATATTTACACAATGCATACATGATGGTAATTTATTATTTTTACACATATCTACATGGTGTTTTGCAAAGGTTTTGTAGCTAAAATAAAAGAATAAAGAGTGATGAATGAGTATTCATCAGTATACCTATGAGGTCTTGTTTCTACCCTCTATTGCAGCTCCTCTACAACCTGCCCAGAGATCAATGCCTGGAAGTATACATAGCACCTTGCACGGGAGTGAGGACGATGCTTGTATAATAAATGGTCAATGAGGGGGAAAGGAATCGATGACTCGAAACTCAATGTCAAAGCTGGTAAGAATGAGTATCGTGTGGTATGGATGCACATCCACTTGTAAATTGTGCATCTCATTGCCATACTTGAAGCAACCTGATTTATTTGTTGGGTGGGTTCCCCTCCTTGTGGGAACCTGTTCCATATATATAGGACATTGGTAGTCTTATTTCGAAAAGGAAAAATCAATTATTTATTGGAGAAGGAGATCAATTACCTTTTAGGATTATGAGTTATCTTTTCCTAATCCTATTGGAAGTAGGAGTCCAGGTTTCATTATTTGCTCTTCTCCATGGAGTATAAATAGGGGGTATGGGGTGCATACCAGGATCATCACAACACAAGCTCTCCTAGCATAAGAAAGAAATAAGAGAGAGGAAGAAGAAAGAAAGTTTGCGGTTGCCGCGGAGTTTTGAGGGAGTAACTGATGAATCTGTGATTCATCACCCTAAAAGTTGAAATAGAGCTTTGTTATCTAGTAATTAGCTGCATTTCATCACTTATAATGCATAACTAGCATTCATGCATATGTAAATAATATGTGCATTTTAGCATGCATTTTCACATTAAATAAGGAGAAAAACTCACTTGTAAATATTCACCTATATATTAGCAAAAATCACATATTTGTGTATATTATATACTAACTCCAAATCCAATAAAATCAACTCTATAGTGTATATATTACTAACACTAATAAAAAATACCAGAAAAATATTAACTTGTAAAATTAACCAATAAAATCCAAATCAAAGTTTGAGAATAAGAACATTAAAATGCACATATCTCTCTAATATGATATCCAATCTAGGTCTACTTACTTTTAAAGTAATATACATTCAATGATCTTCAAAACAAGACTAATTTCGTAAAAATCGGAGATCATATGTGAAACTAGAGTTTTGGGCCCCTATTATATTATGTACATATTGACCTTTTTGCCCTTGTATTTTGTCCTTTTATTTTTTTTAATTATTAAAAATCCAAAAAATGGATAAAAGCGTAAATATTTCTTTCATATTTTCTCTATTTTTATTTTCATTTTTATTTTTCTCTTATTTAAAAATAACAAAAAAATCTGCAAAAGATAAAAATGCGATATTTTATACCTATAAGGTACCACCCAAAAGTACACTTTGTACATATGACTTCTTTTGATTTTTAGTCCTTTATAAAAGTTGTAGATCTTCTCGAGACGAGCAACTTTCATGTTGATCACTTTTTTATTTGACCCCTTTTATTATTTCATTTTGATTTTTATTTCAACTTTAGTTGTGATTTTTTTAGAAGCGATACATGGCCGGTCCTGGAGCCGCCACGTGTTGCTTCCTCCTTCCCCCACTTATTCCTCCTTCATTCGGGGTCGCTAGATGAAGGGGTATTTCATCAACGGCCCAGATCTCTTTTCTTATCTCTCTCTTTCTCTCTCTCTCTCTCTCTCTAAACTTTGTCTTCAACCTCCCGTTTATTGCAGGAGGAGCTGCAACCCCCCACCACCTTACACCTCACAGTCTCACCCGCAACAGTACAGGCAAGGCCAGCAGGGCTAATATAAACAACAGAATAACTCATCCTACTCAGCAGCAACAGACCCCATCCACTAGCGGGTGGAGTCCCTCACCTTGGTCGTCCAAACTTTGACTAATAGGGTTCAACAGATACAAAATGATTACCATTACATAAGAACAGATCTGAACCGTGTCGCATGCCACCAAGATCAACAAATGGTACCATAGACCCCAATTCCCGTCTAGGTTTAGGCCAACCCTAATAGCCTAAATCAGGGTCAGCATCGACCGCGAGATCAGGTATATTATTCAGATTATTCTCTATCTGAACATGAGATCCTTTCATATGATAATGTTAATCATATGTCCCTCAGGAGCAGAAGGATCGTGACCATACCTGATTGGGTGCGGGTACACGAGGAAGACGCCACCAAGTCTCTACCTGAGGAGAATTTGGAGGCAGAGGAGCAGCATCACCACCACCATCATCGACAACGGTGGAATAAGAGGATTTCAAAGTCCTCAAAACACCAAGATAAAAAGAAGGACAGCAGCACCGGCAATGAATCAAGCGAGCCTGATGAAGAGCCCATACCTCCATCTGATGAGGACGCATCAGGAGTAGCAGTAGATGCACCACTTGTTTCGTTACATGAATTTCTTTCCAGTCCGAGTCAGTGTCAGAGTCAGATTCCCAGTCCTGTACAGAACTTAGTTTCCCGTTTGAATGAAAATATTTCAGTTTCAGAATCTGAGTTGTCATCAATAATCTCTTTCCCCCATGCCCTTAAGGGTGGAAAGAAGAAATCCAAAAAATCCAAACAGATGACCCTAAGATGGATAGTTTTGCAATAAATATATCAAGGTCACAATCCCCTTTGATAAGTATGTGGATATGATACCTGCATTTCAGAAGTACCGTAAGGTGAGATGCACATCTATTAGGGTAAACAGGAAAATTAGAAGCCGTGTTGAGAAGCACGTTTTGTCAGTAGCCACTACTTGCGTCATCAAGGATGTGTTTCCAAGGAAGCGAAGGGACATGGGTGTCCATTATGTGGTGAGTCATGTTGATGACACTGTGTTTGTACACACTCTCTTAGATAATAGATCTTCAATTAATCTGATGCCCACAACCATCTATGAGCGGCTAAATCTAGGAACTCTTAGGAAATCCAAAGCCTTACTCCAGTTCGCAGACAAATCAACCAAGAGGTCCAAGGGAGAATTGAGGAACATTATCATCAATGTCGAGGGTCGGGATTACATGGTGGACTTTACAGTCCTTGATATGGAGACCCCTTGAAATTGGAGAGATTCCCATATCATTCTTGGAAGGCCCTTCCTTAGAACAGCAGGGGCCCTATTTGATTACAAAATTGAGAAAATTCAGTTCCAAACTCCAGGCGGAGATGAGGAACTTGAGATGAAGCAGACAAGGTGGCAGAGGCCAGACTCCGAATTTAGCACCGAGTACACTTCGTCAGATGCAGATTGTGTTCATGTAGACACCGTTGGGCCATGAAGACAGAACCCAGTTAGCACCGATGAGTCCATCTCCGCTGGAGAGACTCTTGTACAAGAGATAGTTTGCGAGATCCTTAGGAACGAACAAAGAGCATATCATACAGAGAATGCATCCCCCTGCATCTTTGATGATACAGAGGACCAACTGAGACTGTCAGTCCTTCCCTCTTTAGTACAATCAGAAGATGAGGACGATGAGTCGGATGTGGCTTTCACCGATTGCTTGGATACTTTTGGCGATCCGACTCCAGATCTGAGTCAGTTGACAGCATTTACTTCAGAGGATCCAGCCACTACCAGCACAGAGCCAGAGTTGATTGAGCCAGATTTTCTTGACGACCACACTTTACCTGAGCTCAAACCATTACCCACAACCCTAAAATATGCCTTCCTTGTGGGACAAGAGAGGAAATTTCCAGTCATCATCAGTTCGCGATTGAGCGAAGAGCAGGAATCTCGCTTGCTAGAGATCCTAGAGAAAAACCGCAAGGCAATAGGCTAGAGCATCTCCGATCTCCACGAGATAAATCATGCTCTATGTTCGCATCATATCTACTTTGAGAATGAAGCCAAACCCTCTCGTGAATTCCAACGCAAGTTGAATCCAAATTTACGAGAGGTAGTGAAGAAAGAAATTGAGAAATGGTGCGATGCGGGTTTCATTTACCCCATCTCCGATTCCAAGTGGGTGGCACATATACATGTTGTCCCGAAGAAGTCGGGAATTCAGACGACCACCAATGAGGACGGAGAGGAGATCGTGACACGAGTACCCGCGTCGTGGCATGTCTTTGTGGATTATAGACGCTTGAATGCCGCGACGAAGAAGGATTAAATTCCCCAACTATTTATCGATCAAATCCTAGAAAGATTAGCGGGAAAGCAATTCTTCTGCTTCTTAGATGGCCTCTCGGGATACAATCAAGTAGCTATCGCTCCTGAGGACCAGGAGAAAACCACATTCACAAGCCCATTTGGTACCTACGCTTTCAGGCGCATGCCCTTTGGGTTATGCAACGCTCCCGGTACATTTCAAAGATGCATGATTGATGTATTCGCCGAGATGGTCGGTGAGTTCCTGGAAGTCTTCATGGATGACTTCTCGGTCCACGGTGATTCCTTCGGCTCATATCTTAAAAATTTGGACCGAGTCCTCAAAAGATGTTATGAGGTTAATCTGGTGGTTTCCTAGGAGAAAAGTCACTTCATGGTGACGGAGGGCATTGTGTTGGAGCATGCCATCTTCAAGAGAGGAATGGAGGTTGACCTTGCCAAGGTGGACGCGATCAGATGACTCCAATCACCAACCAACGTAAAACATTTGCGGTCATTCCTCGGGCATGTTGGATTTTACAGGAGATTTATCAAAGATTTTTTAAAAATCGCCTGACCGCTAACTGAGCTTCTAGGCAAAGACGTGGAGTTTATTGTTGATCACAAATGTGTTGATGCCTTTAAGCGACTTCAAGGATGATCATGGATGCCCCGATCCTAAAAGCCCTAGATTGGTCTCTTCTTTTTGAGATCATGATGGATGCCTCAGATTTTGTTGTTGGGGCTGTGTTAGGATAGAGGAGGGGAGGTGTCCCGTTTTCTATACACTAGCAATCAAAGTGCTTGATCTTGCTCAGTGTAACTATACAGTTACCAAAAAAGAGATGCTTGCAGTAGTGTTCACCTTGGATAAGTTCAGATCTCATCTCATCGGATCTAAGGTGATTGTGTTTGCATATCATACAACACTATGATACCTAATGGAAAATAAGGACGCGAAGGCACATCTTCTCAGATGGATTTTACTTATCCTGGAGTTTGACTTAGACAACAGAGATAAACCTGGAAAGAAGGATGTAGTGGCTGATCACCTCTCCCGTCTTGAAATTCTTGATACTTCTGATGATACACCTATTCGAGACCCCTTTTCAGATGAGTCGATTTTTGTTATCGACTCACTCCCATGGTACGCCAATATAGTGAACTATATTGTCTCTAAGAAAGTTCCCGAAGATTGGCCCAAGAGCATCATAGATCAACTCAAGTCAGATGCGAGACACTACCATTGGGAGGAACCGATCCTTTTCTTTGAAGAACCGGATTGTGTCTCGAGGAAGTCTATTCCTCAGGAGGAATACCAGAGTGTCCTTACTTTTTACCATAGTCTGGAGGTAGGAGGACACCACTCCCGGAAGAGGACCGCATGGAAGGTATTATAGTGTGGTTTATACTGGCCGACTCTGTTTCACGATGCTCTCATTTTTGCGAAGTCATGCCTAGTATGCCAGCGAATGGGAGGAACCGTTGGTTCCAAGGATGAGATGCCAATGCAACCTGTCATCATCTATGATGTCTTTGATGCCTGGGGCATCAACTTCATGATCCCATTCCCGGTTAGCCATGGTTTTGAGTATATCCTTCTTGCGGTGGATTACATGTGAAGGTGGGTGGAGGCTATCCAACCCGAGCTGCAGACAATAGGACTGTCTGTAAATTTATCAGAGATCACATTATTTATAGGTTCGGGATCTCCAAACTGTTCATATTCGATGGAGGTAGCCATTTTGTGAACAGAGATGTAAAGAAACTTGTGAAGGATTACGACATCGAGTACCGTGTCACTAGTCCTTACCACCCACAGACCAATGGCATGGCAGAGGTGTCGAATAGAGAGGTAAAGACCATATTGCAGAAGCTTGTCCGTCCAGGCAGGAAGGACTGGTCTCAGATCTTGGACCAAGTCCTTTGGGCCTACAGGACGGCTTATAAGACACCATTAGGAACCTCCTGATTCAAAATGGTATTTGAGAAGCCGTGACATTTGCCCGCAGAGTTAGTGCATAAATCCGTATGGGCAATCAAGAAGGTCAATTGGAACACACATCAATGGCAAAAACAGAGAGAGATGGATCTGAATGAACTTGTGGAGATCAGAAATCGAGCATACAACAACAGTTTGGTGTACAAGGACAAGGTAAAGCGTTGGCACGATCGATTTGTTCCTGGACATAAGGTATGGTTGCTCAATGAGAGGCTGAAGGTTTTCCAAGGGAAGCTCAAATCCAAGTGGATGGGTCCATTCATAGTCCGTGTTGTTTATGATAGTGGATGTATAGAGATCTTAGATCTTACAGATGGAGCACAAACATCCCTAGTTAATGGACAACTGCTGAAACACTTTGTCGAACCTAATGAACAGTTAGTCCGTGTTGAGGAGATTGTTTTCATGTGTGAGAAAAACTCAGAAGACACATATAGAACCATGCATAAAACCTTGTGACATTAATCTCTAGCCATCAGCAGCATCAAAAAGATTCAGATCATGATCTATTTGTACATTCTCACCCTTCTTGTACATACTTTCTTTCCCTTCCTCCCCGGGGATTCTATTCACTTGCCCCAGCTCCATATTGTTTCATTTTATGGCTATACTTAGGATGATCAGATCCTAGGTATAGGGGAGAGTGACCCGAGTCTCTTCACCATTCTCTGTATATTCTCCAAATCTCATCGGTCCTCATACCCATCCCTATCCTATACTTAGGCTGACCAGAGCTTAAGTATAGAGGGGACCGATGTCCGCCTTGTGTATACTCATCCTCTTAACCTCGCTCGCCCCATTTTTTTTCTTCTTCTACACTTAGGCTGTCATAGCCTAAGTATAGGGGGCGGAGCGACTTCTATACTTTTTTGTTATTTTAGCTCTCCTATGCTTAGCCCGAGCTATGTCTTTTTCCTCGCTTCTCGTACTCTGAAGACATAGCACACGCTAAGTATATGGGGGCATGTATATATTACATATATACTTTAGCCATAGCTCGTACTTTCACGTATTTTTGTATATATATTATGCAATAATTACGTGGTGGGAAAAATTGAAAAAATTAAATATCATGTATACTAGTATAATACTTGTAAAATTTGTAAAAAAAATTGTAAAATGCATGTATACTTGTATAATACGTATAACTTGTATAATACCTGCAAAATTCTTTGAAAAAAAACTTACACAAAAAAATAAATAAAGGCTTCTTATTTACTCTTGCATATGATCCTTGCATTAAAAAATTGTCTTGCATTTCATTCATCTCTATAGCATGCCATCAGCATCTCATTGCATAACTAGCATATGCAAAGTGAAAAGTTTGTGGGTTCTGAACCAAGTTATGAATAGATATCGAGGATGGATTTGATCTGACTTTAATCTACCTAATCTCAGAGGAACCTTGTAGGAACCGAAGTTAAGATTTTTCAGGTCAAGTGACTTAATTCTTCGAGTCCGCAAGTCTATGTTCACATGTCATCTTGATTGGTTTAAAATAGAATATTTCATGCAAACACACAATTCTTTTTGGCAATGACCTAACTTGGAAAAGCACCATGCATGTAGCTCTTCATTGATGAGGTGGTGAGGAGGTAGAATCCTTTAGCTTGGAGTAGCACACGGGTGGAAACATCCATCCTCCTTTAGGGAGGGAAGTGCATCTCAACCTAGTTTGGTGGTGTTAACGTCTTAAGATGGGATGTTGTGGGTTGCAATAAAGCTTCAAAAGAGGGATAGTCTACTGGCTCAAGGAGAAAAAATCCTTATGTACATGCTGCACCTTGTATATATTTCAAAAAAAGGAAAAAGAGAGAGAGAAAATGCAGAATCTCCAAAAGTGGACAAGCCTGATTGAAAAGTAAAATGCCTCCCGGAGTGTATATACAACATTAGAAAAAAAAAGAAGAAAAGCTTCCAAGCTTGCAACTGGATGACTTGGCTACATGATGACCGCCCGAATGACTAAGGTAAAGGTGTAGAAAAATAGGTCGTTGCGACCTCAATCACTCAGACTAAGTCAATCAAGAAAAATCAACCACTCAGGACATGTAAAACTAATCAAGCACAAAAGAGAGCGGTCTCGCTATGAGATTAACCTGGTATAGCACCCAGGGTCGAACACAAGGAGCACGGATTGGCCAAAGGCCTACGAAGTAGTCAAAATGAAATAAAACACAGAGAAGATATTTTTAGTGATTTTTAATGATTTTTATATTTTTTTTGAATTTTTAATATGTGAAGAAAATAAAAGAAAGTAAATATCAACACACTTCTACAATTTATTTCACACACCAAAAATAAAGCAAAAATTCAAGAAAAAAAGGTTTTATGTTTTTAAGTTTTTAAGTGTTTTTGGTGAATTTTTGGTAATTTTCTTTGGTATATTTTATTTTCTAAAAATCAAAAAGTGAGAGGAAGACAGGGTACTGTCCAGCCAGAACCAAAACCCTTAAATAAAATATCTAAGGATCACAAAAGGCTCTGGAGGTAATTTTCCTATATTCTAAATAAAATAAGGAAAATTTGGGCACCAGAATTATTGCTTTTGGATTTTTAGATTATTTATTATAATTTTTATGGGTTTTTAAGGGTTTTTAAGTTTTTAGGGTTTTTACGCAATGAAAAATAGCCAAAATTGGCCAGAAAATCAAACAACACACAAACAACAGTAACTAAAATTTTTAGAATTTTTGGGGGTGATTTTATATTTTTTTGTGATTTTTCAAGTTAAACAGTAGCAAAATAGGGGTTTTTGAATTTTTAAAAATAGCAAATGAAATCAAAGATGTCCTCAAAAATTCATAAAAATTCTAAACCATGGGAGGAGCCATGTATCAAATTTTCATCGAATTTGGAGGTGATTTGATATTTTAATCAAAAATAAAGGAGGGGCACAGTGCACAGGGACCTAAGTGCAAATACCCAAAAGTTCTGGGGTCCTGGTGCTAAATATCCAAGAAATCACGCGCGAGGCGCGTGCCTGGGGCACTCAGGGACCTAAATGTAAGAAAAATAAGTTCCGAGGGCTTATTGGTAACAAGTACCAAAAGTCCAGGGGCTTATCTGCAAAATACCCAAAATAAAACGCACATGGGGAATTAAATCACGCACAGGGGCATAAATGCAAATAAAGAAAACTTTTTATTCAATCCGATAACATCCAGAACTACAGGGCTTAAGTCGCAAATAACCCAAAATATCACGTGTCGATGCACGTGTCTCACACAAACAGGGGCATAAATGCAAATACTGAAAAGCTCGAGGTCTAATGTGCAAATAACCCAACGTAAACAAAATACTCAAAATATTTACAGGACTGAAATGTAACACAAAAACTACGAGGGGCCTAAGGTAATTTACCCCTTTTATTAAGTCGAACCGATGGATGAGCGCCACGTGGATAGATGGACGGCTGAGAAGGGGTGGCGCCCAGGTCTCCGGTCCTCGACTGTGATCCGACGGTCCAGGTGCTGCCACGTTGCAGATCGAACGGTGGGCGGACGACGAGGCTGAGCTGCGCTGGATCGACGGTGGAGATCGACCCTCGGATGGATCTGACGGTTGAAGCTGCTCCTCGAATGGACGTACGTGATTGGATCTGGAGCTCGGGGGTCAATCGGACGGCGGAGGAGAGTGATGGACGAACAGGGCTCGGCGAACTTCGCCGGACTCGTGACGGCGCTGGTCTCCTCGTGGACGCTCGCTGAAGGTTGGAGAAGGAAGCTGCGATCCCTCCGCGTCTAATGGAGCCCTCCGATGGCCCAACCGATCCTCTGGGAGGTCCGGTGAGGTCGGCGGAGGTGGAGCAGCTGGTCCAAGTGGTCCAAGCCCTCAGATGGGCTTGGATAGACCTGCAAAATATCCCAGCAAACTCGCGGGTCGAGGGCAAAGTGCCTCGACCCTGTTAGGCGTGGTGAAGGTGCATGGTGCGTCGGAATGGAGAGCTCCGGCGAAGGTGGTCGGCGGAGGAGCTCGATTCCCAGATCCTGTGCGATCTGGGTTGGGTGAATGGGTGAAGAAGATGCGGAGAAGTCTGGTGAAGATGATGGTCGGGTCGGAATGGCAGATGGGAGATCGGAGGTGGCTGGCGACGGCAGCGGAGCTACGCTACCAGTAAGCTAAAAATCGAAAGCTACGCTAATCTACGGCCTAAGAGATCTACCTGGGTGGTCGGAGAGACTGGAGAAGAGCAGGGGGTGCTCCTAGTCTTAGCCTCAAGGGTCGTCTCGGCCCGAGGCTCGGTGCTCACGCTAGTGGCGGAGCAACGGCGGCGACACACGCCGGATCCGTGGATTCACCTCCTCGCCTCGCTGCAACAAGGGCGATCGCTTGCTGTCACTCTCGCGGTGCCTCTGGAGTTCACTGGGAAGAAGGAGAAGAGCCAAAGATAAGGCGCGGAGGCGGCGGAGGTCGAGATATATATGGAGACAGGGCCGATTAGGGTTGGGTGGAGACGGCTATGGAAGGCGTGGATCCTTCGGCGAAGGATCTGGCGAGGATGTCGGATGATTGGCGAAGGATCCGGGCACGGGATTTGCGGAGGCGACAGGCTGGAGACGCGTGGAGAAATCGGCGAAGTCGGGTCGGGCGCGGGTCTCCCCAAAAGGAAAGAGTCAGCGGGGGAGTTGACCGGGGTCAACAATCCCCCGTGGACCATTCAGGAGCTGCCACGTATTTGATTTTTTTGTTTATTTATTTTAAGGCAGAAAATGGCCGAATTAAGAAAAACTTAAAACATGAAATATTTTTCTTTTATTTTTTTCTATTTTTTGGTGATTTTTAATTAATTTTTGGAAATAAGAATAAGGTATGTACATTATAGGTCTATACATAGGTATATGTACAAGATGTTTTTGTATTTTTAATTTTGTAATTTTTATTTGATTTTTGTTTTGTTTCTTTTTATTTATTTTATTTACAAAATATAATCTAGAATATTTACAAAAAGTTTTAGAAATAAATAAATTTATTTACAAGGTGAAATAGCTAAGGAAGGTGGTATATGTACATGGTAAAAAGATATTTTTGGATTTTTGATTTTTAATTTTTATTTTGTTTTTAATAGCTTTTACAAAATATATACAAATATTTACAACATATTTTTGGGTGAGGAAAATATATAGTTTTATTTATTTACAAATATATACATATGTGAGCCCCTATCTCCCTCTACTTGGCTTTTATGCGGTCAGGCCCATGCTGAGCCCTCCCTTGGGTTAGGTTGCTCAATATTTATTCTAAATATTTCCCTCTTTTTCTTTTTACCCTTTATTCTTTTATTTTTGCACAAAAACATGCTAATTATCTATTTTTACAAAGATGCATGCTTTTGCTAATTAATCCTATTTGCACATATCTACATGCATTTGCATAAGTTTTTGTAGCTAAAATATAAGAATAAAGAGTGATGAATGGGTATTCATCACTACACTGGTCAAGCATCCTAGGATAGATAACTACACTGGCTACCGTCCATTCTTCTCTCCACCCCTCTTCTTGAGCCGGTTGTACTTGAACTTAGAAGGGGAATACCCCATTCCTCGAGGAAAGAGTTACTGGACCGGGGAATTAGAGTTACCTGGTTAGAGGAGGTTGTTTCTTTGCCATTTCTAATGTAGAGAGCTATATTTCACATACACAGTGCAAATAAGATTCATGGTCATCAGAATTTACGTATGAGGATTTGTTCTGATCTGACCGTTGAGGTGTCTTGAATAGAAGACTTGTGGAACTTAAAGACTGTTAGTTCTTAAAATCATATCCCAATAAGGTTCTGCCACAATATTAATCCAAAGGTTGAGTCAAGCTCCATTTTCATACTTTGTTCATGACCTTGGTATGGGAACCTGAAATCATTTCACTTTTGCATTCCATTTTAGTTGCTCGGGGACGAACAAGGTTTAAGTATAGGGGGTTGATCAATCTGTGATTCATCACTCTAAAAGTTGAAAATAGAGCTTTGTTCCGAAGTAATTAGCTGCATTTCATCACTTATAATGCATAATTAGCATTCATGCATATGTAAACAATATATGCATTTTAGCATGCATTTTTGTATTAAATAAGGATCCAAATTCACTTGTAAATTTTCACCTGTATATTAGCAAAAATCACATATTTGTATATATTATATACTAACTCCAAATCCGATAAAATAAACTCTATAGTGTATATATTACTAACACTAATAAAATAAAAATATCAGAAAAATACTAACTTATAAAATTGACCAATAAAATCCAAACCCAAGTTTGAGAATAAAACCCTTAAAATACACATATCTCTCTCATATGGTATCCGATTTAGGTCTACTCATTTTTAAAGTAATATACATTCAAAACCTTCAAAATAAGACTAATTTCATAAAAATCGGAGATCATATGTGAAACTTGGATTTTGGGCCCCTATCGTATATTATACATATTGACCTTTTTGCTCTTGTATTTTGTCCCTTTTATTTTCTTAGTTATTAAAAATCCAAAAATATATTAAATTGTAAATATTGCTTTCATATTTTCTCTATTTTTATTTTGATTTTTCTCTGTAAAAGATAAAAATGCGGTATTTTATACCTATAAGGTACCACCCAAAAATACACTTTGTACATATGACTTCTTTTGATTTTCGATCCTTCATAAAAGTTGTATATCTCATCGAGATGAGCAACTTTCATCTTGACCACATTTTGATTTGATCTGTTTTATTATTTTTTTATTATTTTTCTTTCAATTTTAGTTGTGCTTTTTCTAGGAGCAACACATGGCAGCTCCTAGAGCCGCCACGTGTCGCCTCCTCCTTCCCCCGCTTATTCTACTTATCTCCTTCATTCGAGGTTGTTGGATGAAGGAATATTTCATCAATGACCCAGATCTCTTCTCTCTTGTCTCTCTCTCTCTAAACTCTGTCTTCAACCTCCCGTTTCTTACAGGAGGAGCTGCAACCACCCACCTCGCGTAACTACTTCCCTCAGTCGCTTCCTCCACGCACCTCCCCCCTCAATCTCCCTCTTCCTCCTACATCGTGGGCAACACCATCGCCTCTCGCACGCACCTATGGTCCACTTCTTCTGTAAGTCACGACCCAACTCCCCACGATCTTGCCCATCTCAACCGCTTATAAAAGACCTTTCACCTCCTTCGTTCTGAATATCCGCCATTTTGGGAATAAGAGAGGGGAGATCCCGAGATTCTCTAGTGATAGTAGTGGCCCTTCCGATCGAGCGACGACCCTCGACTTCTTCTGGCGTGATCCGACGTGGTCCATTACCTTCGCCGCAGCTAGTTCCTCGAGCTCGTTGAGCTCAGCCTTAGCCGCGGCTTGAGCGTTAACCGAAGCTCCATTCGAAGCTTGTTCCCAGGCACACCACTCATCTCCGGGTACCTTCTTCCTTCATTCTCTCCTTTCGTATGTCCTTCCCCATGCTTTCTCTCTCCTAATTTCATCATCTTTTATCCACCAAAACACCAAAAACTTGCATTCTCACGAACAAAGTCACCTATTACGGATCTAATGGAGATTTTTAATTAATTTTTGGATGAAATATCGTGAATCAACTAATCTAAAATTTAAGCCAGCTAAACAATTGCATGGCAAAACAGGGGAAGTTGTGAAATCCCCTGTTTTTGCCCCACGTTCTCTCTCTCTTCCTATTTCTCTCTTCTTCTCCCACCTCTCCTTCTTCCTAAATCGATCGCCTCCACCTTCATGACTAACCATCGCCTCGCCCGTGGCCGGCCTCCCCACGAGCGCCGCAGCCACCTGCGGCCGAGCTTCATACCCGCCAGCAGCGGCCCAGCCACCCGCATGCAGAGCAGCCCCAGTCACCCCCGACCTCGCGCGCGGCCCAGTCACTCCCTCCAGCGACTGCTAGTCGTGATCCTCCTTCACGTGGAGCTCCGTTGTGAACGCTCCGCCACTTCCTGGTCATCCGGTCGCCCTCAAACTCCCGAACACCTCCAGCAGCCCCATTGGTCGATCCTCGACATCGAGCTCGCTGACCCTTAGCTTCGAGGTCTCCTCGCCATCGACGCTTCGCCAGCCGTGTGCCCATGCACCAACCTCACGCACGACCCTTCCTTCTTCTTCTTCCGCGCTCCAGCGAGGTGCGCCCTCCTCCTCCGCCAGCGCACCCTTCCAGCCGTGCGCCAGCCTCCTGCCCCGGGGCATGTATACAAGCATTTGACCTTCCCTCACGTGTGCAGCACGTGAGGCAGGGGGTAAACTGCACTTGAACCCCTGCCATTTTGGGGCTTCGCATCCAAGACCCCCCTCAAGCAGGCACGTGCTTTACACGTGCCCTGGTGAAGATTTTCATCCAAACCCCTATGCTTCTGGAGAATCGCACACCCCCCGGCCATTGGAGATCACGTGCTAAGCACGTGCATTAGGGAGAATTATATATCTACCCTCACGAGTATATGCAATCTCATCTAAGTCCCCGTCAGCATTCTTTTCTTTTATGAATTTTATTTTTGTAATTTCATATACATCCCTGTGTTTACATATTTATTTGAATGTACATTTGGCATTATTTCATAATTCTAAAAATTGCATATTGTAAACACTTTGTGCTTTATCATTGTGAATATTTATTTGATTTTTGTGGGCTTTAGATTATTCAATATAATTATTTTCATGGAAAATTGAACATTTTGCCCACTGCTTGCCATTAATTCTTTATTCAGATAATCCTCGCTCTAAAAATTGCGAAAAAATCGTAGTAGGTAGAGTTTGAGTAGTTCTATTTTGTACCCAAAAATCATTACATTTTCATGTACATCGAGGTCTAAATAAATTAATTGGTGTTTCGCTTAATCAATTTTTAATAAGTAAGAAATTAATTATTTTTGAGGTCCAGTAATTTTCCTGGATTCATCTCACATAGAAGTATCTAGGACAATTTTAATCTCTGAAAATAATTTAATTTGGTATTTACTAAAATTAAATTTGCTATAATCACCCTACATTCATATTTAATTCGTAGTTAATTCATATTGAGTCGAAAAATTCCAAAAAATTACAGTAGCTTAATTTCATTGCATTTAACATTTTGGCTTAGTTCGAGAATTTTTTAGCATCATTAGATCTAATTTTATATTTAACCCTCATCTTAGCCTGAAATTGCATCGTATTTTTAACTGCATTTGAAAAATACTAAAAAAATATTTCTCTAAATATCTAGCATCTAGATTGACTTTAAATTAATCTAAGGAAAAAGCTGCCTCCCTGAGTTCGACCTTGGGCTTGCCCAAATAAAATAAAAAATGTCACTTATTATTAATTGATATATTAATTAAAGTGGTTTTTTATTGATACGAATTTTTCCGACTACAATGAACACATTTATTTTAATCGTTAATTAGATTGAATTAAGAGGGTGAATCAAAAGATCTGTCAGTAACCTTTAGAGTAGTTCTTCTCCAGCATTCTTCCCTACAGTTTGGCGACGGATTTTTCCGTTGGTTGATATTTCTCCTCTATATTATTCTGCATTGTTTGGTGATTTATAGCACCATATTGAGGGTCGGCCTTTTGTACGCCCCTCACGGGAGATTACTTTGGTTATAAATGCTTGATTTTGGATTGCGATCAACCTTGTGATTTTTCCCCTCACATTGAGAGTTTCCACGTTAAAAATTCTCCATGCATCTGTGGTTGATTTTTCTGTGGTTGAGATACTTTCTTGTAGTTGATATATCGTGTAGGATCTGCCTATCGACTTTGGTTATTTTTCCGCAATTAATTTATACGGGGGAAACTATTCCCAACAAGTAGTATCATAGCAAGGTTCAATGGCAGATTACAAGATGGAGTTTGGTTTGAGCAGGATGATTAGTCTTAATGGGACTAATTATAATTTCTGGAAGAACAAGATGAAGGATCTTTTATATGTGAAGGCTATGCACCTTTTGGTGTTCTCCACGCAAAAGCCCAAAGCCAAAACATATGAGGAATGGGAGTTTGAACATGAGAGCAGGTTTATGGCTTCATAAGACAGTTTGTTGATGAGAATGTCTACAACCATATCCAAGATGAAAGTCACGCTAGAAGCTTGTGGTTGAAGTTGGAAAATCTTTACGCCTCCAAGACGGGAAGTAACAAACTGTTTCTTCTCAAGAGACTAGTGAACTTGAGGTTCAAGGAAGGCAGCTCTGTACTATAGTTTCTGAATGAGTTCCAAGGAATTACTAGCCAATTGACAAGCATGGGGATAAAATTTGAAGATGAGGTGGTTGTACTATTACTGCTTGCTACTCTACCAGATTCATGGGAGACTTTTCGAGTCTCACTTACGAATTCTGCAGTAAATGAGGTCGTTTCTTTGGAGACAGTCAAGTCCGGCATTCTCAATGAGGAGATGCGAAGAAAAACCCAAGGAAGCTCTTCACATTCAGAGGTTCTTGTCATAGAGAACAGGAGGAGGAGTCGGACCAAGATTGATAAAGGTAGAGATAATGACATAAGCAAGTACAGATCCAGATATCAAAACATGGAGTATCACTATTGCAAGAAGAAAGGGCACATCAAGAGGTATTACTTCCAGTTCAGTAGAGATAACAAGAATGGTGGAGACAAGCAAGAGAAAAAGAATGAATAAGTGACTACAGCTACACAACATTAGCTCCTCATTGTCTGTGATGAGGAGATGGTAAATGTCGCACATAATGGTACTTCTTGGCTTGTTGATAGCGGATCTCCTCTACATGTCACATCTCAAAGAGAGTTTTTCTCTTCATATACAACTGGTGATTTTGGCAGATTGAAGATGGGGAATGGTTCTTTGTCTCATGTTGTTGGCATTGGCAATATTGCATTGAAGAATGCCAATGGAGCTGTGTTGATGCTAAAAGATGTGAGGAATGCACCAAAAAAATGCACTTAAATCTCATTTCTGCAGGAAAGCTTGATGATGAAGGATATCTTAACACTTTTGGTGGAGGTCAATGGAAGCTTATCCGAGGATCCTTGGTTGTTGCTCGTGGCAAGAAGTATAGCAATAATCTTTACATCATGAATGCATCCATCTCCCATGATGTTGCACATGTGACTGGAGATGCAAAATCCATTGAGTTGTGACATCGATGATTGGGTCACATGAGCGAGAAGGGGTTGTAGTTGTTTGGTGAGGAAGAATATGCTGACAGACATCAAGAAAGAGAAGCTGGAGAGATGCACACACAGCATGCTGGGAAGCAAACGAGAGTCTCCTTCAAAAGTCATCCACCTTCTAGGAAGATGCAACCATCGGAGCTTGTTCACACAGATATTTGTGGTCTGTTGAAAGTAAGTTCTCTTGGTGGTGCACTTTATTTTGTAACATTCATTGATGACTTCTCTGGGAAAGTTTGGGTCTATGCCTTAAAGAGGAAGGACCAAGTCCTTGGTGTTTTCAAAGACTTCCGTGTTCTAGTGGAGCGACAATCTGGGAAGAAACTTAAGTGCATCCGCAGTGACAATGGTGGTGAGTATATTGATCATTTTATGAGTATTGCAGCTCTAATGGTATCAGACACCAGAAGACTCCACCTAAGATGCCACAATTGAACGTGATAGCAGAGAGATTGAACATAACCTTGATGGAGAGAGTCAGATGTCTCCTTTCTGAAGCTAAGTTGTCTAACTCTTTTTGGTGTGAAGCACTTTATACTTTTGTTCATGTTATTAATCTATCTCCACATGTACCCTTAGATGGTGATGTTCCTGATAGGGTCTGGCATGGAAAGAACGTCTCACACAACCATTTGCGGGTCTATGGATATTGCGCATTTGTGCATGTTCCCAAGGATGAAAGGTCAAAGTTGAACATAAAGACAAAGCAGTGCATTTTCTTGGGATATGGACAAGATGAGCTCAGCTACAGGTTGTATGATCAAGTTGATAAGAAGCTGGTGAGGAGCAGGGATGTGATCTTCTCTGAAGATCAAACCATTGAAGACATCAAGGAGGCTGCTAAGGACTCTCCTTCGAGCAGCTATCAGCCAGATGATATGGAGTCAGTTCTTTTGCAGAGAGTTCCACATACGGTGCCAAATGATGCATATGAGCAGGTACCATATGCAGGACATGAGGAGGATGTACCAGAGATCACCACTCCTGATGATGATGATGCAGATGATGGTGGACAGGATGATGAGAGATTTTTCTTCTTCCGAGGCTCTCCCACCATAGGACTCATGAGGGAGAGGCGACCCTCCACTAGATATTCTGCACATGAGTACATTTTGTTAACAGACAGTGACGAGCCTGAATACCATGAAGAAGGCTTGCAAGATGCAAATAAGGAGAAATGGGTAGAAGCTATGAAAGAGGAAATGGAGTCCCTTCATGACAATCATACCTTTGAGCTTGTCAAGTTGTCCAAAGGAAAGCAGATATTGAGAAACAAGTGGGTTTATAGAGTGAAACATGATGAATACTCTACAAATCCAAGGTACAAAGTTAGGTTGATTGTGAAAGGTTTTAATCAAAGGAAGGGAGTTGACATTGAGGAGATCTTTTCTCCTATGGTGAAGATGTATTCTATCAGGTTGGTTCTCAGCTTGGAGGCTAGTCTTGAATCTTGATATGGAGGTTGAACAGATGGATGTGAAGACAGCTTTTCTTCATGGTGACCTTGCGGAGGAAATTTACATGTTGCAAGCAGAGGGCTTTACGGTCAAAGGCAAGGAAGACTATGTTTGCAGACTGAAGAAGACTCTATATGGCTTGAAGCAAGCACGCAGGCAGTGGTACAAGAAGTTTGACTCGTTCATGGGGGAGCATGGTTACTCCAAGACCACTTCAGACCATTGTGTGTTCGTGAAGAAATTCTTAGGTAATGATTTCATCGTATTGTTGCTTTATGTTGATGACATGCTGATTGTAGGCAACAATGGAGAGAGAATTTCTGGTTTGAAAAAGAGTTGAGCAAGTCCTTTGCTATGAAGGACTTGGGGCATGCAAGTTAGATATTGGGCTTGAAGATCACTTGGGACAGGGGAGCAAGGAAACTTCAACTTTCACAAGAGAAGTACATTGAGAAGGTACTTCAAAGATTTTGTATGGAGAAGGCAAAGCCATCTAGCACCCCTCTTGGAACGCATTTCAAGTTAAGTTCCAAAGATAGCCCATAGAACAATGCAGAGAAGAATGATATGGAAAGAGTTCCCTATGCATTAACCACATGTAGTTTCATGTATGCCATGGTTTGTACGAGGCCAGATATTGCTCATGCAGTTGGAGTTGTTAGTAGGTGCATCTCAAATCCAGGAAAACAGCATTGGTAAGCAGTTAAATGGATCTTGAGATATCTTCGATGTACTAGCGGTTAATTTCTTTACTTTGAAGTAGAGAAGCCTATTCTTCTTGGATATACATATTCAAATATAGTAAGTGACATTGATGGGAGAAGATCCATATCTGACTACATGATGTTCTTTGCAGGTGGTGCAGTTTTTTTGGCAGTCTCATCTCCAGAAATGTGTTGCTTTATCCAAAACGGAGGTTGAGTTCATTGCAGCTAAAGAGGCATGCAAGGAGTTGTTGTGGATGAAGAAGTTCATGCAGGAACTTGGTTTTCATCAGGACAAGTACATGATGTACTGTGACAGTCAGAGTGCTATTCACCTTGGCAAGAACTCTACATTCCATGCAAGATCGAAGCACATCGATGTCAGATATCAATGGATACGTGATGTGTTAGAATCAAAGAAACTTGTACTTGATAAGATCCAGACAGATGACAACGGTGTCGATGTGATGACAAAGACTTTGCCGCTTGGAAAGTTCGAGAGATGTTGCTCTCTCGCAGGTTTGAAGCAATTCCCATATCGTCAGTGAGGGGGAGATTTGTGGGATGGGCTCCCCTCCTTGTGGGAACCTATTCCATATATAGGACATTGGTAGTCCTATATGGAAAAGGAAAAATCAATTATTAATTGGAGAATGAGATCAATTACCTTTTTGGATTAGGAGTTATCTTTTCCTAATCCTATTGGAAGTAGGTGTCAAGGTTTCCTTATTTGCTCATCTCCATGGAGTATAAATAGAGGGTATAGGGTGCATAACAGGATCATCCCAACACAAGCTCTCCTAGCATAAGAAAGAAATAAAAGAGAGGAAGAAGAAAGAAAGTTCGTGGTTGCTGCGGAGTTTGGAGGAAGTAACATTCGGAGCAGTTCTTCTCCAGCATTCTTCCCTACAGTTTGGCGACGGATTTACCATTGGGTGATATTTCTCCTCTCTATTATTCTCCATTGTTTGATGATTTGTAGCACCGTATTGCGGGCCGGTCTTTTATAAGCCTCTCATGGGAGATTACTTCGATTATAGTGCTTGATTTTGGGTTGCGATCAACCCCGTGATTTTTCCCTGACAATGAGGGTTTTCCACGTTAAAAATTCTTCATGCATCTGTGGTTGATTTTTCTGTGGCGGAAATACTTTCTCGTAGTTGATATATCGTGCAAGATCTGCCTATCGACTTCAGTTATTTTTGCACAATTCAATTTATACAGGGAATCTGTTCCCAACATTATTCTCCCAAACAACCTCCAGGATCTAAAATGGACAGCTACAATACATACAACATGCCATGTTGTATACTCATAACAAGAGATCTGAACCACTTGAACTACAAAAACTTTATCTCAAAACAAGGAATACTTGAGTAAAGTGTCCACATCATGGTTACATCAGTCACTACATCTCTATCGACATTACTTGTTCCTTAACGATCTCTCAAACCAATCGAACAAAAATGAGCAATAAATCACACAAATTTTTTATTCCTCATCTCTCATCTGAACTGCGCTTTAGATGGATAAGATCGTGTCGATAGTCTTGATCATCGAGAAGCCAAATTTCAGAAAAACCAACAGTAAATGCCAATCCCAATATTTAATCTTTCCAGAGAAGAAATATCACTCGTCTTTGACAGAATATCCATTTTGATTATTGCTTGCCCCTCATTGTCTTGGAAGAAAAAGAGCGAATCGAGCATAAACCACTATTAGTCCCAGTTCCCCTATCATTTCTTCACTGGCTTTCCAGCCGAACAGGACTTCTACAGCAAATAAAATATCCAAAAAATGTATTATGCAGGTCGATTTCAGGTCCTCTTTCTGATCCTTCGATCAGAACTTCTATCTCTCCAATACTGCAAACCGAAGTGGAAGTCCGAATAGAACCATCTAATTTATAAAAATACATGTAGCATTTGCTTATACCAGAAAACTATTACCATATCTTACACAACTAGTCTGATCGCTATGTTGAACACAGTCTTTGTGTACCAATGGCAGCTTCTATGTCAGGAAAGGAGCATCCCAATACTGTTTTACCACTGACTCCGCAATGCAGATCAACAAGACAAGAAGCAAAATACCAATTGGAAAATTCCAAGTCCCTTATAACAGTGTGTCAACCTAGGTTTGAAGAAACGAAAAGCGGAATGAGACGATTTCCCTGGAATCAAGGTAATGCGTAGCCTCGAGGTGATCGAGGCGTAAGCCTCAGTTTATAAGGATAAATACCCATAAAAAATATACTAAAATATATGCTAATGAATTATATATATTCTGACTAACATACGATATATAGCGCTATAACATATGATGAAACTATAAATATAAGAATGCCAAAAGAAAAGATATACAATTGTATATACCTTTTTAATAAATTTCCACCAATTAGAGATGGAGTCGTTTCATATGCCTTGAATCCTAACCATTGGAACCATGCTAAAGAATGGCATATGCACCCCCTCCTGCCATACCATACCCCAACAGTGTGTCAACCTAGATTTGAAGAAACAAGTATATTCTAAGTTCTTTTATTTTTTTTCTTTTTCTTTTTGCTTGCACTTATTTATAGAGTAAGTATTGGCTAAGGGACTAACAAAGGTAAAGTATAGGGGAATGATGAATATGTTATTCATCATCTTTATTCGTTTGTTTTGGCTAAAATCCTTGGTAAAATGCATGTAAATAATCACTAATTTCAATTAATTAACATTCTAACCGTATTTGTTAATATTATATATGTAACACTTATTTTATCCAAAATAAAATAATAAAGAAAAATAAAATAAAATGAAGGATGTAGATATGTTATATATACAGATTGATCCTAACCCCGTAAGCAGGTCAATATTGACGTGGTTGACAAAAGAAATAAGCAGGGGGAGATAAGGATCTTAGCTGATTAAAATATTAGAAAAACCGAGATCATTAATGTACATAAACATATTTTCCACATTGTAAATATTTCATCTATTTTATTTATCACTTAGATCATTTCAAATCAAAATATTTTTTACAAAATTGTTCATAAAAATATATATTATTTTATAAAAATACCATAAAAATTATTCAACATAAAAATAAAATAATACAATGAATCGAAAAAGCCGTTGAAACCATCTTTCGAGGTTCATATCTATTTATAGAAAACTCCAAACGGACCAAACTCACATTTAAACTTCGTTTTATACTTAATACTATTTATTAAAAATATCAAAAAATATTAAAATAAGATGAGTGAGTTCTGGCATTTGGGCCCCGTTGTATATAAGTACAATGTGTAGAAACTTCCTATATTTTTAATTAATTAACTGTAATCCCGTATAACTTAATTTCTTTTCTAAAATTCTTCTAAAAATCATCAAAAAAATATAAAAATATAATTTAAGTCAAATAGCCAATAAATCTCGAGGCCACGAAGCTGTTACCTAAATTTTCCAGGCCTCATAACTCGCTCGTACGGACTCCGAATTGAACAAACTTAGTCTTAAAGTTCATATTATTTAATTACTATCAAATGACATCGATTTCGCTAAAACTGGATTTAATATGCAAAATGTAGGTTTCGGGACCGTATTGGTATACAATGTACAATGTACCTTAATCTATACATGTCATTTCTTATATTTTGTTATTATTCTATTATAAAATCGAATTAAAATCATTTAATTAATTAATTAAGTAATTAATTATTACTAATTATTATTTAATAAGTCATTAAGTTGTTTCATTATTTCATTAATTACATATATAACTAAATATTTATTTTTTAATTACTTATGTAATTACGTAATTAATCCTCTAATTATTTCTTAATTAATATAATTATTTAATCATTTAATTATTTTATTTATTTTCTTCTTCTTCTCTTTCCTACTTTCCAAATGCTCTCCCGTCACCCTCTTCTTCCTCCCAACGCATCCGCTGTCCTCCACTTTTGTTCCTCTCCGCCAACCGCACCAACGGCCAGCCGTTGGCTGGCCATTCACCAACAGCCTCACCGGTGACACCACCCGCCTCCTTGCACCCTACGCAAACCCATATATAAATATCCCTTGACTTCCCTCTAGGCCCGCCATCCGCCATTTGCTTTCATCTTCTCTGTGAGCTTTGAGAGAGATAGCGGTGACAACACACCTTCTTCGTTGAGCAAGAGAGAGCGAGGTTGACAGCGAGATCTGATCGCCGGAGTGTTGCACAGTGGTGCAGTTCCGTTGTGATTCAACATCCTAGAGTCGTTGCTGGTTGAGGTCACGACCTGCAAGAGCTCAGTCGAGCTCCAACATCCACAAGCGCAACATCCTGCATCCTTCCATACCATTCAGGTTAAATTCCTTCTCCTTTTCTCTTCTCATCTCAGTCCTCCAGTTTCTTCATTCCTCTCATCTTCATTTGTTTTCTCTCATCCACACCTTTAATTTTCTCTGTGTTCCTCTGTAAATCGAGACGAAAACCTCCTCTTCGATTCTGATCCACCTCTATTCCCAATTTCATCCACTTCTCTGCCTTTCCTTCACGATCTGACCATCTCCATCCACACACGGTGGCTGGAGCTTCTGCTCCATCCTCCATCGTTGCATGAGCATTCATTCACCTTTCTTATGCATATTGGGACAAAGCTTTGTGCTCTAGTCGAGACTTTATTTGCAGGGCCAGTTGAAGCCTAGAACATCTTGAATATCAGAGGAGATTTCAAGTTGATCACTTGACATCGGACGTGCAGATCTATCTGGAGGTGACACATAGAATCCTCGAGTCCTTCGTTTCATTTGCAGGACCTGGAGCAGTACGCTTGAGCACCACCATCGACTACTTCTATCTCTAAGCGCATGTAGCCCTTCGAACCACCTGGAGATATTGTCGTGCATGGAGAACTCCACCAGATTCCGCGAGCATCGAGTAACATCAAGTGCGTGCAACAGTACATCAGATAGGAGAAGCTGCATATTCAATCACACATGTGAACTGCTGCAACCTCTAACTTCACCGCCTCCTGGACTCGAGCCATAGACAATAGAGAATGCATGGACATCATAGAAGCGTCTAGAGAATTGAACCAACGATTGACCCGATCCAGATAGCAGCACCTTCATGAATTGTGTGATTCAAAGCTCCACGAAGGTTTGAAACCATTGCATACCATCCATCGTTGGAGTCGAGCATCTGTTGGAGACACAGATCATCGAAATACACCACCCTTCGTTCATAGAGGAGAACCGTCTGAAGCTGATCAACCATAGTCATTGCCTTCCATCACATCAAAGCATATGTTCCACCTGAAGCCAAACATCTAATCGCCCATCGTCATCTCAACGCTTCGACGCACGAACGGCTTGGACTTCCACTAGATTGGGTCGACGTTGTGCAGACCAAGCTATTGTAAAATGCATGATCACTTGAAGATCGACGGACCGAACTTCGCCACATGTTAGCTCCCGAAAGCATCCACCGCCCACCGCTTAAGCATCGCACGTGCAAAGCGTATGCGAAGCAGTTATTTTGGGGCTAAATTGCAGAATTAATCATCTACTTCTCTGCTAATCCAAGAAGGTCCTTAGCCAATGTTCTTACATGTGATTGCACGTGCGCATCCGAATTTTCCTTAGTGTTTTGCGTGAATCACCTCACAGTTTTCTGATTTACTTATACGCCTTATATTTCCAGAAAACTACACATATACCCCTATATACAGTAATAAATAAAATACCTATTAAATTTGTATAAAGTAAAATAAAAAAGAAAAGATATAAAAATACGTATAAATATCAATAAATAAAAAACAAAATAAAAATCAAATATTAAAATCAATAAAAAATCAAAACATATAAAAAATTTAAAAATTTATAACTAATCCAATAAAAATCACAAAAATAGCACAACATATCGTTTTGAAGGTCTTTTTACCTACTTTCTAATAAAAATAAAATAAAAAAGATTTTTCTACTTTTTACTATTTTTAAAATCAAGAATAAAATTTAGATTTCACTAGAAATATCATTTTCAACTTTAAAAATCAAATAAAAATAATAAGACTTTTTCAAAAATTAAGTAAAAATAACAAAATAATTAAAACTTATAAAAAAAATACAAAATTAAAAACCAAAATATAAAAGTACAAAATTTATACCTATATTCTCACATGGGTATATTAAAAGCACAAAAACAATATAAAATTCACAAAAATCAATTAAAAATTCAAAAAAATGCTTAAAATAAATACATAATAGAACACCCATAAAACCTTAATTTTTTACCTTTTTACCCTGGTTTCCAACAGTTTGCCACCCTGGGTTCGACACTCCCACGTTATGCACTTGAGTTTAGGAGTATAAATAAGATATATAAAGTTTTCTGGTAAAATCGACCGGTCAGTACAACAACCATTTTATCTTTAGAACAGTTGTTCGGTTTTTCAGATAGCGTCGTTGTTAGGGAGGCATCTCTAGGATAGATCATAGGCTTTAGGTTTAGGGTTTACTTTTCGCCATCTTTATTTATTTTCTAACTTCACGGCACCTTATTTCTGATTCGAGCAGTACAGGCTTCGAGCCGGACATTTGAGAATTGATGAGCTGACACATTTTTTACTTTTGTGTAATACCTTTGTAAGAAAATATAAAAAGATCAAGGGCACTTGCCCGTTTTCCTGTTTTAGTAGAAGGGACCCCGTAAGGACATCATGGCTTGTACCTTCCTCACTATTTTTCTTGAGGTTTGTTGCATCAAGTGTCGTACACTGGGGGGGAATAGGGCATCTACCGCGGCTTTTCTCGTATCGCGATTTTCTCAATGTTTTTCCATGGATTTTTTGAGGCTAGGTGCTTGCTTAGGAATTTTCGATTTTGCTTTGACTGCGCTCCCATAATTAGACTTAGGACGCACAACCTAGATGCTTGTTTGATCACCTAGGCCAAAAAGAAAAAAAGCGTTAGACGTTGTTTGAAAATATCCAAAAAAGTGATAACCGAAAATTAAAACATGGTCTGCTAACATTATCTGACCTTAAAACGAAACGTAAAAGACTCATTTGTATTGGGAGAGCAATCCCCAATGCATGAATTACAGTTACTCTCTATATTTGTGAGTGAAGGAAGACCCTTAAGGTTAGAGCCAGAGTCCGAATTTCTTTCGAAATACTACGGATTTCGTACAGTTAATCACTTGCTCTTCAGTGGGGACTCTTGGGTAGCCGGAAATGGTCCAAGTTTCCTTAGCAGAGTGGGAGGTTTAGAGGACACCGTAATAGCACGATCCTCAAGTAAATGGGTAGCCGGAAACAATCCATACTTACTCCCATACTGGCTGAGAATAAGTGATTTTATGTAAGAATTCGGGCTAGTCTTCCAGGAAAGTTTCGAGCACCTATCAACTCGCTAATCTGTTAAAAGACTTGTTTTGTCAATTAACCCTAAATCAAAAAGATAAACGATCGAACTTTTACGGTCATCACCAGGGTTGAGTTGGTGAATCTGGGGTTTGCCTTGTGTTTGATTTTTGTTGTGTGAGTCCCATCTTTCAGATATAGAATCAATTACCCTATCTTATCAAGATGATGGGTAGGCGATCTCTTAGGCCGACTCTTACGGCACCACTTCCATGCACACCTACCTGTCAATCTAGGTCAGTTTAAGAGAACCCTCTCATTGAACCAGAGTTATCTCAATCTCTTCCTTTATTCTTGTCCCTCATGTCGGTTCGCAAGAACATCCTGTTTGAGCCAGATTCGGGACATCTTCCCTCTTCCAGGTGTGACCTTGACCCTGGAAGTTTCTCTCAATCACTCAGTTCTTCCCCTCCTTCAATAACTATTACACAACTGTACATAGATTTATCAGAGCCAGACATGGACACATTCTCCTTTTCAGAAATAAATCTGAGTGGGAAGGGAGCAGAATCACATAATGCTTCGAAGATTACATAGCACGAGACGATCAACTCTAGTCTTCTTGCTTCCCTTGAGATTATGCAGACTCAGATCAGGGAGCAAGACCTTCTGATGATCGAGATCCGAGCTGAGTTAAGACCGTTGAGAGAAAAGAGATACATTTTAGAGTATGATGAACCAGATAGAGAGGAGATAGTACTACAAAGCCTGTGCGTACGATGAGACAGCTTCACACACCCGAAGCTTCTTCTGCTAGTAGGTGGATTCGACTTCCTCCTATTCATGGATCATTTGTCCTCACACCAGAGATTATTCAGACTTTACTGATCTTTCATGGACAATTCATTGAGGAGTCACATTCACACCTTTGAGAGTTTGATATGATCTGTAGTACAGTATATGACTCTCGAGTTGATGAGGATACCATTTAGATGATAGCATTTTCATTCTCCCTAGCTGATAGGGTCGTGTACTGGTTGCGACATTTAGGGAGAACAATTAATACATGGGAGCAGATTCATATTGACTTCCTAAGCAGATTCTACACCATCGAACGTACGAATCTTGCAAGGTCTCTCATTACCAGTTTCACCATGTTAGGGAGCGAGCCGTTCCACGAAGCATGGGATCGTTTTCGAGACCTGATTCATAGGTATCCCCACCATGAGATTTCTAAGGCAAGCTTGGTTCAAAGCTTCTTTAGTGGGTTGACACCTGACTTGTAAGGGTTGGTGAGTGCAGCCTGTGGTGGCTCATGCTTTTCGAATCATGAGGATGTTATCTGGGATATTTTCAAGGAGATGGCATCTCATCATGCCACTTTAGCTCTGACAGACTCTTATACTCGGATGGAATCACATGTATTTCTTCACCAGTCTACCGTGGTAGAAATCGAGGAGGGTCCATTGATGCTTACGTCTTCAGAATCTTCGTTAGATAAAATAAGGATTCTTAGTCAGATATTGGGCCATCTAGAGCATATTGAGACGAGATGCCACTAGTTACACAAGCTCGATAAGATTGACGGGCTTGTAAGGAGCATTAGTGACCTGAAGAACCAGATTGAACATATGAGATCTATTCCATCTTCAAGGTTTCTAGCTTATGCATCCGATACACAGTCTCTAGTGCAACAGAAACATTACCTTCAGTTGGAGTCTGCGACCGAGCCTCGTCAAATTCAAACTTACACTCAGTGGACGCCAGGATTTCTTTCTCAGTAGTTGCTTTAGCAGTTTTCATATTACTCATCAAATTCTCTAGGGCACTCCTATGAGAACTTGGCTTTAGATGATCTTTCCTATCGAATCACCAGTCAATATGGGAAGAATGGGTGAGATATGGATGAATTCAAGCAGCAGATAATGGATCTCGTACTAAATCAGACCGCCATGTAGACTCAGCAAATAGATTCTACTCATCAATCACATATGCCACATGATGATGTGAATAATGTTGATTTCATATCTCTGCGGAGTGGTAGAGTCCCAATTGGCGGTGGCTCGGCTATGCCTGATATAGATACATCGGTAGATGATGCTTTCGAGCCAGTTGAATATGATGCAGATAGCGGTACTGATGCCGTTAGTATCCATGATGATCTAGATGGTGGTGCTGATGCCACCAAACTTGATGATCGCAATGCAGATATAGATGTGTTACCATCTTTCATACCTAGTGATGAGGATATAAGAATATAAAGAATTGAAAGAGGAGGAGGTCCAAAAAAGAAATAAAGATAAGATAGCTGATTCATCTACTTCTTATAATCAACGTAGAGATAGTCCCCATTTCAAAAAAGACCTGATTCTTCCTTTTCATGTGATCCTCCTATTGTACAGACTGACAGTGAGATGTACATATTCCTTTTCCTCAAGCACTCTGCTTAGGAAAAGGTGATAAAAAAGAAAATACCAAAAAGACTCAAATATTAGATCGAACGAAAGAGATGCTCGATAAATTCACCATTAAACTCACTTTTTCGGAAGCCTTAGCCCACATCCCTCTTCTACAGAAAGATCTCAAGGAGAGAACTACAGTTCGTAGAAAGAAGAGGCAACGCAATCATTGCTCAAAAATTCTCGTGTTGACCAAGGAGACTTGTCACGCCGTCCAGAATCGTCTCCCAGCCAAACGATCAGACACGGTAGCACTGTATGTCATATGCGAGATCCTCGATCAGACTTTTGATCGTACTCTTTTCGATAGCGGATCATCGATTAATCTCCTTCCCTCTTCCTTACTTGATAAATTCAAGTTCGGACCTCTTCGATCAAGCAGAATGGTCTTGCAGTTTACTAACAGATTGGTCAAGAGGTCGAAGGGATTAATCGAAGATAATATCATCAGGGTTTGAAAATCCTCGTGGACTTCATCGTGTTGGACATGACGGTCCCCGAACGTGTGACCGATACCCCGATCATATTAGGATGACCTTTTCTGGCGTCAGGTAAGGCCGTTTCTGATTATGTTATAGGGAAGGTGTACTTACGCGTCCAAGGTGAGAGTATACATATAGAGACGATCCAAGACCTCAGAGCCAAATCAGAAGAGTCAGAGCAAGCATCTGAAGACAAAGCCGATAATCATCAAGATTGTGATTTCGTGCAAACAGATAATGAGGTCGTCTAGGCCGAACCGAGTACACGGTCTTTCATCACATCTTCAGGAGAGTCTGTGTTTCAGATACTAGATGATGGAAGACTGGATAACACAATCTTGGAGCAGGTACAGTTAGAGGCTGAGGAAGACGAGTCTGATGATGATCTTTCTGAATTCCATTCTTGTTATTCAAATCTTGATCCCTCCGATGTATATGTGGACTTTAATTTGTAGATGTTTGATGAGCATGTTCCGTGTCTCATTTCAGATAAGCCTACAACTAGCATGGAGACCGGGCCAGTACAACAGAGTCAGCAATCAGACGAGCAGTCTCCAGATCTTTCTGAGTCAGAGCAGGCCGAGCTTACGTATACTGACCCAGTAGCCTATACCTAGGCCCTAGTCAAAGCATCACTCCTTGTTCCTTCTCCCCTTGAGATTAAACCTCTACCTCAGAGCATGAAATATTGATTCCATGCTGGAGAACCTAACATGTTTCCGGTCATCATCGCTTCCGATCTGATCGATGAACAAGAATCCCGTATGATGGAGATTCTTGAAAAGAACCGCAAGGCAATCGGGTGGTCAGTAGCTGATCTCCATGGGATTAGTCTAGCTCTATGCTCCCATCATATTTTTCTCGAGGATGATGCCAAACCATCTCGTGAGTTTCAGCGCAGGCTGAACACGAATCTTTGAGAGGTGGTTATGAAGGAAATATCCAAGTGATGGAGTGCCGATTTTATCTATCCCATCTCCGACTCTAAATAGGTTAGTACTTTACATGTGGTACCCAAGAAGACGGGTATCTCTATAGTGATAAATGAGGACGGAGAGGAGATCTCTACCCGAATACCTATTTCTTAGCACGTATGCGCGGACCACAGACATTTCAATCAGGTGACCAAGAAGGATCACTTCCCGCTGTCGTTCATTGATCAGATCATTCAAATTATCAGGAAGAGTCATTATTGCTTTCTCAATGGGTACTCAGGATATAATTAGGTATCCATCGCATCTGAAGATCAAGAAAAGACAACTTTCACATGTTCGTGCGGAACGTATGCTTTTAAACAGATGCCCTTTGGATTATGTAATGCTCCGGCTATATTTTAGAGGTACATGCTTTCTATTTTTACGGACATGGTGGGAGACTTCTTGGAGGTTTTCATGGATGATTTTTCGATCTATGGTGATGATTTTGATTCATGCCTTTCTAACTTAGATTGCGTGCTGTAGAGGTGCATGGAGGTTAAACTCATTCTTTCTTGGGAGAAGAGTCATTTTATGATGACTCAGAGGATGGTCCTTGGTCACATCCTCTCCAACAGGGTCATGGAGGTGGATCCGTCCAAGGTGGATATCATAAAGAAGCTCAATCCACCATCCAATCTGAAGCAGTTACTATCTTTACTTGGGCATGTCTGTTTCTACCGACGTTTCATTTGAGATTTCAGTAAAATTACCCGATCGTTATCTGATCTTCTAGGTAAAGACACCGAGTTTATCATAGATGATAAGTGCCTTTAGACTTTTGAGACTCTCAAGAGCATGGTTGTAGAGGCTCATGTTCTTCAGCCACCCAATTGGTCTCTCCAATTCGAGATCATGATAGACGCCTCTAATTTTACCGTTGGTGCTGTGTTGGGACTGAGGAGGGATGGCCTTCCATGCGACATATACTATGCTAGCAAGACTTTGAATTCCATCTAGCTGAATTACAAGGTTACAGAGAAAGAAATACTAGACAAATTTTGGTCCCGCATCTTAGGATCTACGGTTACCATTTTCATTGACCACACTGCCATCAAGTACTTAATGGACAAGAAGGAGTCCAATCCGCGTCTGACCATATGGATCCTTCTACTCCAGAAGTTTGATATCGTGATTAAGGATAAGCATGTAGTCAAGAATGTGATGGCAGATCACCTCTCCCGATTAGAAACACTCGAGATTTTTGAGTTTGATATGCCCATCACCGAGACCTTCCCCGACGAGGCGATTCTTGCTGTCGCCTCGCTGCCATGATATGCCGACATTGTGAAATTTTTGGTTGCTAAGAAAGTTCCACAAGGTTAGTCTCGACAGAGACTTAAGACTTTCCTCGTGAAAACTAAGTCTTACCATTGGGTGGATCCGATCCTTTATCATGAAGGAGTGGATTCCGTCTGGCGTCGGTGTATTCCTCAGGAGGAATACCATAGTGTCCTCATGTATTGCCATATATTAGAAGCAGGAGGACACCATTTAGGGAAGAGGACAACACAGAAGGTGCTTCAATCCGACCTTTGGTGGCCTATGCTCGTTGCGGATGCCCATGCATTCGTAAAGATATGTACTGACTGTCAGAGAATGGGTACATGTGGACATAGAGACATGATGTTGATGCAGCCGATTCACTTCTGTGAAGTGTTTGATGCATGGGGGATTGAATTTATGGGCCCATTCCCTAAAAGTAAGGGATTTGAGTATATTCTTTTAGCTGTGGATTATGTGAGTACTTTGGGTAGAGGCTATTCCTGCCCGAGCCGCTGATGCGAACACAGTTTGCAAGTTCCTGAGAAAACATATCATTACGTGGTTTGGGGTCTCTCGAGTTGTGATATCAAACGGGGGTAGCCACTTCATCAATGATAAGGTAAGAGCACTTGCTAACAAGTTCGGCATAGATCATTGGGTTGCTACTCCGTATCATCTCAGACGAATGGTCTAGCCGAGGTTTCGAATAGGAAGATCAAGACAATTTTGCAGAAGGTTGTTCATCCATACTGAAAGGATTGATCGCAGCTTTTGGACTCGATTCTTTGGGAATATAGAACATACTTCAAAACTCCATGGGGTACATCTCCCTTTCGACTCGTTTATGGCAAGCCATGCCACTTACCTGTTGAGATTAAGTACATATCTTGGTGGGCAGAGAAAGAGGTTATCTTCAAACTAGATGATGTGGGAGATCAGAGGCAGACATAATTGGCAACCCTGAAGGAATTAAGGGATGAAGCTTTCACGAGTAGTCTGCATTATAAAGAACCTATGAAAGAGTGGTATGATGCTCACATCAACCACAAGCAGTTTGAGACAAATCAGAAAGTATGACTATTCGATGCAAGACTACTATTATTTCCAGAGAAACTTCAAAGCAAATGGAAAGGCATGTATCTGGTGCGAAAGGTTTATGCCAACGGTAGCATTGACATATCTGAGTTGTCTTCTGAGTCCACCTTTTGAGTCAATGGTCAACGGTTGAAACCCTTTCTTGATCATGAACTGTCAACCATTGAGGTTGCCCCTATCCATTTTGTATGAGATGATCTCTTCACTCTTACACTCTGCATCTTATACCTGATTTTCCAGATCATCTTGTATATAATTTTGCTTTTATTCCTTCTTCCTTCCTTTTATCTTACACCCTTAGGTTTTATCTAGAATTTTTCTCTATACTTAAGATGTGCTTTATCCTAAGTATAGGGGGTGTAGACACCGTGTTGTTCATATCATTCTGTTCTGTTACCCCTATCATTTCTTATACTTAGGGTGCGCTTTACTCTAAGTATAGTGGGGTAATATCGCTCTTGTCGACTTTTGATCGTTTTCGATTTTTGTATCGTCTGTTCTCTCGCTTATCCCTCATCTTTTGATTTTTTTCTATACTTAGGGATATTTTACCCTATGTATAGGGGGACTACCCGAGCCGTTGATTGTGTACACTCTTGACCTCGATCATCTTCGATTTTGAGTTTGCTAACCTTAGGATTACTTGATTCTAAGTATATAGGAGATGATCGACTTCTATTCTTTTATTTGTTATTCTTTGAGTCGTTGTAGTATAGAATTCTTTTCATCGATCTATACTTAGCCCGAGTTATGTCTTCCTTTGTTGCTTCTTTGGTCACTATGAGGACATAGGTCACACTAAGTATAGGGGATGTCGTATATATGCTATATATACTTTAAAAGCCATAACTCGTACTTTATTATATTTTTAATAATATGGCTTTCTAAAAGTATGGGTGTATATTTTGGGTTCTTAAAAGCCATAAGAAAATCGTAAATATGACTTAAAAATGGCTTAAAAAGTTGTATATAAAAAATATTGTAAAATTCTTGGATAAAATCCATAATTATTTAAAATTTGTAAAAATCCTGTATAAATTCTTGTATAAAATTCGTATAATCTTGTATATAAAATGTGTATAAAATCCTTTGTAAATTGTATAAAACTCTTGTAAATTCTGTGTAAATTGAATTAATCCACTAACTCTTTCAAAAATATCTTAAAATTTTCAAAAAGTTTTAAAATTCAATAAAAATTTTCAAAAGTCTTTAAAAATCATTTAAAAAGTTTATCCAAAAAATCCACTTCATAAAAACTTGTTGCATTCATTACCATTTTTCACAACAAGTCTGATTCTTGAACCGAATGGATCTAAGCCTGAGAGTTGGTTTAGGCCTTAATCCACTTAATTCTAAAACGACATTATTAGGAACTGGAATTGAAACTCTTCAGGTCTTTTAGACTTAATTCTCTGGGTTCCATAAGACTGTGTTTGGAATTTAACTTGAATGTGCCTAAGTAGGACACCTGGTGTCATCCATTTAACTCTTCTCCATTTGAACCAATTATGAACTCATGCATCTATACTTACCTCAACTTGCATGGGGCTGCGAAGGGCAATCCATTTCGGTGGTGTGTTTCCAATCTTGTAAGTGGCACTGACGTCTAAAGACGGGAGATATTAGGGTTGAAATAAAGCTTCGGATGAGGGAAGGATATGCTGGCACAAATTTTCCAAGACCCCAAAAACTGGATGGAATGAAAAGATGCCATATCCATCGGGGCATAAAAGATCTATGCAGTTTAACAACTATTTCTATCAAAAACAAGCCAAATACACCAAATACAAATATGACCACAATGGTCCAAGCTTCAAAAAAGTCGGCATTATCTTAATGAAGACTTGTGCTCCGACTTTTGCTTAAGGTTGTTCGGATTCGGTTCTATCTGAGCATGCAAGGCAGTATCTCACTCCTAGTCATGATCTTCAAGAATCCCCTATGTTTGATTTCATTTCAATTCAAACACATTTCGTATCCGATCAAAATCTTGGTTAATTGATCAAAGTGGGTAGCTCCTATAGACCAATAGATCATTGAACAAATAGGGTGGGTAGAACCACAAAACACGTATAGACGTGAACCCCCTTGTTACCGTACGTGCAACTCTCACCGCATACGGCTCGCACAAAGATTCCTTCATCCATACCGAGCTTTTTCTTCCACCTCTCCAATCCGAGACCTCGCCTCCCCCCCCATCCTTGCCAAAAGGTAAGGCATGCCCCCGTCCTCCAAGCGTGACGTACTTTTGCTGGGTGGGTGCTTCCTTCGCCCATCGTATGTCTCATAAATAGGCCTAGGCTTCGTCCTGAGCCCAGGAGGCATTCTGGCATGCGCATGCGTGTAGGAATGCTGAAGCCAAGCCGAAAACAATGGTGAACCTCGGATCGCGTGAGCCAGAGCTGAGGTCTGATGGTCGAGGAATCTGATGTATGTCTGGGAGAGTGCATCGAATAGTACGGGTGCCAGTTTTCACTCGTATGTGTATTCCCCCCTCCCATCTTATATAGTCTACTTCAGATGCGTGCGGTAGTGATCAAAGAGGGGACCCGGTGTACGCATTAGGTAGCATCCGGAATGAACTGATCCCAGGGTTGAGGCCGCCTATGTCTCATCCGCCCCTCATCGCATCCTGGTTCTGATTGTCCTGCACTCTCTCTCATCCGTCGATGCCTATCTAATGTTCTCACATTCGGGTTCAGGATTCACTATTACATGAGTTTAGCCCTAGAGAAATTGGTGACCATGGAGGTGAAAGATCATTAAGATGAATGATCTCACCTTTTTTCCAATGTCCTCCAGATTTTCTCTTTCTTATATATGAGAGCTGGCAAGAATCGAAGATCATAGGCTACTAGCATCCGGGATCATCCCTTGACCCTGAGACTATTTCCACTCCTCCCAGTCCCCCTCTGACCCCCCTGTATGAAAGGTCCGACCGAAGGAGCGAAACTACTAGTCTGACCCTGAAAGCTACCCTTGGGAGAGCTTGTAAGAGCCCGCCCTTAGCGTTAATCTCAAAGAAATTATCAAGCTTGGCAAGTCGATTATAAGTGCTAAAAGAATGCATTTTTGATGAGTCTAATTCAGAAGACGGACTCGAATGAATCATAATGTTATTGAAAAGCAAATGATGAACTTGAGAAAGAGGATCTCCAAGTGATTGGATAGCATCAATATAACAATGATTAATGTTGTTTGCTTGTGAGGATTCACTATGAAGTTCTCGTGGATAGTATATAAGTTAGTATGAGTCAATTTCTCAATTCTCAAGAGAGCTATGGAAGCATCCTTCTGGTGAATTAAATTGGAAAATACGATCTTTGTGTCTTAGTACGGTCTCCTTTTACCATATCTGTGACATGAGTTTCAAACTCATCCATTTCTTACCTAAAAGCAACCTGCTGGCTAGTGATCAGATTTGCGAGATATTCTAACATTGGGTTATCAAGGAATGGACCATGAGACCCAAATGAGTCGCCTCGGTGATACCGAGGCTGCTGCTGAGTTGACTACTGGGGAGGATTTTCTGCTGATACCTAGAAGGATATGAATTATACCTCTACTGATTGTGCTGGTAAGGATGAGGAGCAGAATGCTGCTGTTGTTCTCTAGCCTGCCCCATCTGTGCCTACGGTGGCTGCTGGGAAGAGGCACCTCATGTAGACCAATGGAAACCAGGGATGATCATAATGAATCCTTGGTTGCTGTGGTTGGTTGTAATAAATCCCATTGTCCTCGGTTAATGGCTCAGGCATCTCAGAGTAAACTAGGGGCATCGATGCCAATGGCTGATCGCTCTGATATACAAACATCTGAGTGTCAGATGATGGTCTGTTGGTGCTACGGGTATACCAAAGGCTGATGAGTTGGCTCAGAATGCCCATGGTAGATGTGCTGAAGTGGAGGCCGTGGAAGTATGCCTCTGTCTCAGCTTCCCAAATCAACCTGTGATCTTGAAGACTTGTTGGAATATGCTTGTATCTCTTGAAGGCATATAATCTGTGTCTTCATATCACTAAGACATCTCTCAAGATCAACAATCTTATCGAGCTTGTCTAAATTCTAGCACTTCTTCTCGATAATTTCCATGTGATCCAACTTTTGACAAATAATCCCCATATATCTGATGAGGATTCGGTAGTTGTTGAGGCAACATAAGACTGACTCCCTTCGATTTATGCCACTCGGGAGTGCTGATGATATGTAGGTGGCTTCGTCTGATTATAGACCTGAGTCTGGGACATCGTGGTATAGTGCTCTGCGATTTTCTCATAAATGGCCCAGACCTGGTCCTCTTGCATCGAAAAATATGATCCACCACAAGATGCGTTCACCAATCCCTGTAATTCTGGTGTCAACCCACTGAACAAACTCTGTACACGAGTTGGCTTTGAGATTTCATGATGGGGACACCGATTAATGAGCTCTCTAAAACTGTCCCATGCCTCGTGGAACTGCTCGTTCCCGGTGATGGTGAAATTACTGATCATGGCTCAGGCAGAATTCGTCCGACCAAATGGGTAGTACTTGTTCAGATATGCGGTTCATAGCTTCTCCCATGTCGAAACGTATCTCCCTAAGTGTTTTAGCCACTAGGATGATTGGTCTACGAGGGAGAATGGAAAGGCGATCAATTTGATCATGTCCTCGTTGACGTGCGCATCATGCACCGTACTGCAAATGAGCTGAAATTCTTGGAGCTGCAGATGTGGATCCTAAATCGAATGCCCATGAAACTTGGGCAACAATTGGATCGTCTGAGGCCTAAGCTCGAAATTGCCGTGAATAACCAGGACACGGATCCATCTATGAGTAGTAGTAGCTCTAGGGTGTAGATCTGCTGCATCGTTCTCTTCGGATCCAGTGGCAGTCTTTCTACTCTATCAGGTAGCTCAGGTTCCTCAACTCCTAGGTTCTCAGCATCTGGGTTGTCTCTGTGTGCGCGCATCTGAGTCAGCTCATTTCTAACATCGTTCATCAGTCTACCTTGCTCCCTACTCTGATTCTACATAGTCTCGAGGGAAGCAAGTAGACTGCTATTGATCGCAGCCTGATATATGACAACTGATGTGGTCTGCGGTCCCTTTCTAGCCACGTCTTCTGAAAAAGAGAAAGAATCTAGATCAGGCTCGACCATGTTAACATGTAATTGTTGATGGTCTCCTTGTACCGGAGGTGATGATGAGGGATAATGAGAAGGAGAAGAAATCGAAGATGAGCTTCCAGGGTTAGAGTCACGCCTAGAAGTAGCAACTCGAGTAGATTTCGATTTGGGAAGAGAGACATTCCGAACCGATCTGGATGAATGGGCAGGTGCGAGAGAGAGTGGATCGGTCAGAGTAGACCAAAGCGATCGCCTACCCATCATTTTGAAAAAATAATGGTTGATCGATATTTCAAAGATAAAGGACTCACATCACAAGTCAAACACAAAGCAAACCCGGAATTTACCAACTTAGACCGTTGTTGACCTTAAGAGTTTGGTCGCTTTACTTGTCAGTTTTAGGGTTATTTGGTAGACAAGTCTTCTCGCATATTATCATGAGTTGATAGGTGCTCAAAACTTCCCCGAAATACTATCATGAGTTCTTACAAGAAATCACCTATTCCCAGCCAGTATGGGAGTAAGTACGGACCGTTTCCAGCTACCTGTGTTACTTGGGGACCTGCTATTGCGGTGTCCTCTAAACTTCCCACTCTGCTAAGGAAACTCAGACCGTTTCCGGCTACTCGAGAGTCCCCACTGAAGAGCAACTAATTAAATGCATGAACTAAGTAGTACTTTGAAAGAAGTCCAGACTCTGGCTCTACCTTTATAGCCATCTCTCACTTACAGATCTGGAGAGTAACTGTAATTCATTCGTAGGGGATTTCTCTCCCAGATCAAGTGGAGTCCTTACGTTTCATTTTAGGGTCAGATAAAATTAGTAGTCCCTGTTTTAATATTTCAGTTATCATTTTTTAGTGTTTTCAAATAAAGTCTAATGGTTTTGTCTTTTTTGGATTTTTATCCTAAGTACACAAGCAACTAGGTTATTTGACCTAAACAAGCACCCTAGCTACGGTTGCACAGAGAGGGAACAAAATGAGAAATCCTAACAAACACCTATCCATGAAAAAAGCCGCAAAAAATCATCGAGAAAAAACGAGATGCGAAAAAACAACGGTGAGTGCTCTGCTTCCCTAAGTGCACAACACTCGATGAAACATGACCCGAGAAAAGGGGAGGGAAGGAGGAACAAGTCAGGATACCCTGAAGGGGCCCCAAACTACGTACAGAAAATTACACTAATCGGCTTTATGGTTCTGTCTCGCGTTGTTCAACCTGTACTGCACAAATCAGAAACAAAAAGCCGTGAGGACAGAAACTAAAATGGCAAAGAAAAAATCCTAAACCTAAGTCTATGATCTACCCTAGCGCTGCCTCCCCGGCAACGGTGCCATATAAAGAACACGAACGAACGTGTTGTCTAAAAAGATAAACAACTATCGTTGTGTAACTGGTCGAATTTTAGCAAAAAAGATTAATGTTTTGTTAATCTTCTTATTTTTGTTATTTATACTCCTAAACAAGATGTATATAGTGTCAAGTATGGGAGTGTCAAACTCAGGGAGGAAAACTGTTGGAAACTAGGGTTAAACTATAGAAAATTTGAGTAAAAGGTTTCCTAATTTTTATTTTATTTTTAGGTATTTTTCTGGATTTTTAGTTGATTTTTTATGAATTTTATCTTATTTTTTTATGATTTTCTAAGCATGTTAGGTTTTTTATTTGTTTTAAGAAAATGTTTTTGTAATTTTAATTTGGTTTTTATTTTATTATTATTATTATGTAATTTTGTTTTATTCTTTTATTAATTTTTAAGAGGTTTTTATATTTTATGAATTTTGTTTTATTTTTTAATGTTGAAAATTAAATTTTTATAGAAAATAGATTTTTATTTTGGATTTTTAAGATTGAAAATAGTGAGAAAATATTTTTATTTTATTTTTATTAAAAAGTAGGTGAAATTATCATTAAAAGGTAGGTTGTGCGTTTTGTATGACTTTTATTTATTTAGTTATGGATTTTTGAAGTTTTATTTTATTTTGTATTTTGTATCTGTTTTATTTTTTAAATTCTTTTTTTTTGCTTTTTGGTTTATTACGTGTAAAATATAGTAAGATATACTAAAGGAATTTTTTATTAGATTTTTAATAGTGTTTTTATATTTTTTATGATTTTTAAAGTTTATTATTATTTTTGTTGTTTAATGATTTAATAATAATAGAAAATCTTTTTAATTTTGAAAATGATTCAATACAATATATAGTAAAATATATAGTATTTACACATATATTTTATAATATTTTGATATTTCGTGTTTTATTTATTATTTATTATAATGATATATAATAGGTATATACATGAGGGGGGTGCATCTGCAATTGTATGAAAATTTATGGGTATGCGTAAAAATGCCAGAAACTTAGAAGGGCATCTGTGCAATATTTTAAATTTGATATAGAGGATCTGTTTATAAATGCAAGAAATCCGGAAGTCTTGCTCACAAATTTCCCATTAGCACATGCTCTTCTCGTGACTTGATTCGCCACCTGGATGAAGTTTGCATGAATAACAGAACCTACAGGGGGAACTTACAATTTCTCCAAGAAAAAAATCCCCCCGTGCACCTGCGATGTACGTGCGCCATTTATCGATTAATCGGTGGGGCAGCATTGAATCTGGATCGTCGATTCACAGATCAGATCGGATCGAATAGTCAGGATTCGATCTGCAACGCAGATCCTGTTCTCCCCAAATTTGTAATCTACAAACGGTTGAGGCGGTGGTTCTGAATCGTAGGATGGCAGAGGTTCCCGTTCTTCTTCGCGAGAGGCGGTCGAGTCTATTATGAGCACCACAATAAACGATGATGAGGTTCAGATGCAGGCCATGGAGGCCTTCTACTCATATCATACACTGGAAGTAATCTTGTTGCTTGAGAATAGAATCACTACAGGAAAACTCTATATTTGCAACATTCGTAATAATGTTGCAAAAGTCTATTCGCAACGTTTATTTTTTTAACGCGACATTTATTTTATGTCGCTTTTAATGTTACTAAAGGTTGTGCCGCAAATGCTATTTATGACATTTATTACAAACGTTACAAATAACTAACATTTGCAACGTTTTTGTATTCGTTGTAATTAAATAGCAACATAAAAAACATGTTGCTATTACAATTTTTGCAACACTTAGTAATTGACACGAATACTATTGCAACAGTTAAATAAATGTTCCATATATATTTCATTGTAACAATTTTGTTGCCTTGTTGGTAATAAAATTGTAACATTATGAAAATGTTACAGTTGTTTCATAAATGCTACATATATTCAAGTTTACTATTACAATAATTATACCTGCAATATTTACGGCCGTTGTAGGTAACTTTCGTCAATTTCATGATCATTATAAATAAACTATAAGATCTTAACAAAATACGACAAATCTCAACTACCATTACATTGAACAAACCATGATAACATAATAGTGTAAATGCTTCACTTACCAAAATAACACTATAAAACTTACTACCAAAAGTTGTAGTATAGAGTACTTATACAATGAAAAAGAAAAACTAATTCTAAGCATCTTCAGAATAATACTCATCATCCTCACTGTATTCATCATTTTCACGAGCACTATCACTTGCATGAGAAGACATGTCCTTTTCTTTTGACGTCATGGATATAAGACCTCTCATCTCTTGACGATGAACCTCCATCATATCCATCATTTGCTTTGCCATCTGTTGTTGTTGATCTGCCATTTGTTTTGCAAATACTTGTTGTTGCTCTGCCATTTGTTGTATAAGAGTCTCTTGTCCTTTATGCATGGAAGCAAGTTGTTCCGTCAAATTGTGCACATTACTACGAAGTTCGACAACCTCTTGACTCGAAGAGCCACCTTGAACACCAAAATATCTAGAAGGAGTAGCACCACGACCTCCACAACGAACACGACCAAAAGGTTCAGGTCCTTTAACTTTCAAAAATGCTTCTTCTGGAGAGAGTGGTATCACAGGTGTTCCATTCTCATCTTCGGTACAAGGAGGAGTCATTAAAGTCACCATTTCCTCCTAAACAAATCATATAAAATTTTATGATCTTTAAAAAAGAAAAAATAGTATCAAAATTTACTTACGTGTTCTTTTTGGTGGACCTCGGATGTCCACATCCTCACGCCTTTAATCTCTCGACTTTTAGTTAAAAGAAAAGTATCTACTCGTGATGGCTCATGAGAATTCAATTTCTTCTGCATAATGAATAGATAAATTAATAAATGAAGGGAAACATAATACATATAATAAAAATTTAAAACAATACATACAAACTCGTCAATTTTTTTATGGGTATTTTTTCTTCCCATTCGATGTGTTGGATTTACTTCCATTGCACGACTTCTCTTGTTCTTAAGTGTTCTCTCCTAAATTACAAAAAAACTATTAATACCCAAGTTAACATCATAAACCTTTCCTAAAAATATATTAAAAAATATGCATTTACCTTATACTCCTCAGAAGACCAATAATCAACAAGTTTTCTCCATGTCACTGCATCAAGCTCCTTGGGAGTTCTTTTACGTAGCTCTGATAGAGGTATCGTCTCATCAAAATACTGAAAGAACAAAACTAAAAGATATTACTTACAAATTTAACACACAATATTGAATATCAAATATTTAAAAGAATACTTAACCTTCTTTTTTATTTCACATCGATACCGACGATGTAGATCACCTGCATGTGATAATATTTGTTTATCTATCTCAGGGCTATGCTCCCATGTAAATGAACCCTATAATACCAATGTTAGAAAATATTTTTATATTTTTTAAAAACAACCAATATCTATAACATATCTCCAAGTCATGCAAAATTGAAGCTTTAACATCATCTGAAACATCTCTTCTGAAATCACGAGTTAAAATATGAATTCGAAAACGTGCAACCTGCCCTAAAAAACTGTGAAATTGTGCAGCATGTTCCCCAACAGCATCTCCACCAACAATTTTAACATGCAATGTTTGTCCAGCAGCTAGACGATCTAAGTAACGACACCTTGACGGGCCTCTGCGTCCCCTAACTGATGAAGAACCAACATCTGTTACATCATCACTATGTTGCATGGGCGATTGATGTGGCTCTGATTGTGTTTCAGATATATTAGGTAACTGAGCACAACTGTTAGCTCGTGTTTCCATCTACATCACAATTAAGTTTTACATAATAAATGACATATTTGCAACAAGAAAATATTATGAAGTTGTAATACTCAGGTGTCGACGTGATTTACCATTGATTTACTTCCTGTTAGAGGTGCAGTCAACATGGAATGAGTGGGGCGTTCAAATCGATGTATCATCTGCATTATATTGTTTATAAAAATAATAAACTAACTAAAAAGAGAATATGTTCAAATGCAAAAAAATTAAACTATCAAATTACCGTTGATTTGGTTCCTACTACAGGAGTAATTGGTACAGAGTGAACACGGCGCTCAGATCGTGGTCTCATCTGCATTGCGATTTAAGACAAGGTATTAAATTAAATATAATATTGCATTGCAAACAAGTATATATTTTAAAGAAATAACATAGCTTACCATTACTCATTAACAATTATGTTGGTTCCACCAATAAGAATATCCACATCTACATCATTCTGTGCGCCTGATGTATCGACGTCACGCATAGTATCTTGATAGGCATCCGAGTCTATAATGATGTCTTCATTGTGGACATCATAGAAGTCTCTAGGCATCGTTCTTACAGGTATAATCCATCCACATGCCTCATTGTCATCTACATAGAAAACTTGTTCCACTTGACTTGCTAATGCAAAAGGTTCCTCTGTAGCTAGACGGGCACTTTTCTTTAGACTGACAAATCCAGTTATCTTATCCTTGCGATAACCCACACCTTCATTGTACACATCAAACCAATCACATTTAAATAGCACCACTCGGTGGTCATGTGTGAAGCTAACCTCAATAATATCTATAATTTCCCCATAGTAGCCATCCAATCCAGACTCGAGGGCTGATTTAACAACCACACCACTCATTTGATTCGTTTTATTGATATCAATAGTTTTCTTTCTGAATCTGAACCCATTTACAATATATCCTGAATGTGAGTGGACATGTGAATATGGACTCCGTGATATTATATCCAATTCTGTAGTCCATCTTGGATCACCATTTTGTTTAAATTGCTCAATTTGCACTTGAAACCAAAGTAGGAATACAGATATGTCATCTCTTTCGACTGACATGTGTCTATATTCTTCGAAATATGCATCAATCTCATTAATCTGCATTAATACATAGTAATGTCCAAGGTATCTCTCTCTTTGGGACCATTCTCGTCTTACAGTACCTGATATTGGTCTTCCACTTGAAGAAAAAATTGATAGACATCCTTCTCTAACTTCAGGTGCACCACCATCAAAGTTTCTTTCCATACGATTAAAGCGATTATCTGTACCATCCATGTACATCGCACAGAAATTGATGCATTCCTCAAATAAATAGCCTTCTACAATTGAACCCTCTGGAGAAGCCTTATTGATGACATATCCTTTAAGTTTTTTAAGATATCGTTCAATGGGGTACATCCATCTATATTGCACCGGACCTGCGATTCTTGCTTCGTTCGCTAAGTGCATACTGGACATGCAAGTTTGCCTTTGGTACTCCACCCGGATAAATTGGCATAGGCTGGAAAATCGTTAATGGTCCATAATAACATTGCACGCATTCTGAACTTCTCTTTTTTGTTTGCATCATATGTCTGCACTCCATCGTACCACAACAACTTCAACTCATCAATCAAAGGCTGCATATATATATCTATTGCATTCCCAGGTCCTTTTGGGCCTGGTATTAACATTGAGAGCATCATAAAGGACGACTTCATGCACATCCATGGTGGTAAGTTATAAGTTACAATCACGACTGGCCAAATTGTGTAACTAACGTTCATGTTTGCATATGGATTGAAGCCGTCACTTGAGAGACCAAGCCTGATATTTCTAGATTCTAATGCAAAATTAGGAAAATTCTCATCAAACTGTATCCACTCTTCAGAATCTGAAGGATGACGCATTAATCCATTAGGATCTGTCAGCTTACCCTCTTTATGCCACGACATCCATTTAGCTGTCTTAGATGACATGAAAAGACGTTGTAGTCTAGGGACCAATGGAAAATATCTAAGAACTTTCTCTGCTCTCCTCTTTGAATTACTAGAGACACTTGCATTTTCTTTGTACCTTGAAAAATTACACTCAGGACAAGTAGTGAGTTCTCGATGTTCTTTCCAAAATAGAATGCAATCATTACGGCATGCATCTATTTTTTCTGATTTTAAGCCCAATGATCGAAGACGTTTTTTTGCATTATACCAGTTACTTGGATAGCCTTCAGGATTATTCAGCACTTTACCGATAAATTCCAGTAATTCCTCAATCATTGCCTTAGTACAGTGATGCATCACTTTCATCTTAAAAATAGTTAATAAGAACTCCAATCTAGATACTTTAGATCCTGGACAAATCGGCTCCTCTGCTTCTTTTAAATTTGTGAAAAACTGATTGTCATCATTATCCAATGGCTCTTGATTGGAAAAATGTGTGGGAGTACATTGAGCCTCCCATAACATATTCACAATTGGATCATTTTGGACAACTTCATGTGATAAATTTCTAACATCCTCGCCATGTGCACTCCAAATCTCGTAATGTAGCCAGAACCCTTCGCAGATTAGATGATCGTAGACAACTTCTTGTGTGCAAGAATGATTATTCTTACACTTTACGCAAGGACATAAAATTTCCTCTCCATCGATTCCAACTCTATAAGAGAATCTATCCTCATGAAAAGCCCATTCAAGAAACAGCTTTACCCCTCTATTGTATTCATCGATATCCGCAAATCTCATGTGCATCCATGACTTATCCATTTTTAGATCCTATAATAGCAAGCAACCAACCAAAATCAACAAAAAGAATTATATGGAAATGAGTTATCAACGAAAAGATCTCAAATAGACAACAAATTTCTAACATGTATAATAGCTGATATTTTCAGTGTAAATATGGATAAATTGTATATTTCCTAGGGTAAATTACAAATTGGGTCCCCATATATGGGTTCGATCTCAGAATGGGTCCCGATCTTTAAATTGTAACGATTCGGGTCCTGATCTTTAAATTGTAACGATTCGGGTCCCGATCATCAAAAGTTGGATCCCAACCCTCATTCCCTTCCCAACAAGGGCATATTCATCATGAACCCCAAAATTTCCATTTCCTAAATGGTCTTGGGACCCGAATCGATACAATTTAAAGATCGGGACCTATTCTAAGATCGGACCCATAGATGGGAATCCAAATTGCAACTTACCCAATTTATTTAATGAATTCTACCAAACGGAATAATTGCACTGAAGTTGATGTTTCATTTGTTCAGCCATCTCCCCAGGAAAAAAACCCACATCCTAGAGCCAGTCACTACAAAAACGCAATGGTAGAGGTTGGAGACCCAAAGGCAACAACAATAGACAAGTCCCTCTAAATGATGCCCCCTAAACAAAGGTATAAATCAGACCGCAAGTTTAATATCGATCATGATTCAAGGAATCGTCCATCCAATAAACAATGAATACTATCTGATAGGTAATTATTAGTTTATTATATTATCAGTTGGCTATCATTCCTTATATTCTAACCAATTTTTTACTTGTAATAGCAAGGCTTCGTCCAATGCTAATGGTTGACAACATTACTCTCAAATTACACACAGTAGTGCTACACTGCACAATTTAGTCCTGGGCATGATTTCATACAATTTGTATCCAAATCCGTCTGGACAGCGGATTGTCATATAAACTCCCAAGAATAGTGGATAAACCTTACAAATCTATGCATTGTGAGATTATCTCTTTGTGATTTTTATCCACAATTAGGTATGTATCAAAGCTTTTGAGTGCCTCTAAGATCCGTTATCAAGTACCATGATATTGGCATACAAGATAGATGGACATACTTTTGAGTCTTTTTATCCTATTTTAGAAATTGAATATTAGTTCTATTATTTGGATATCATTGTTGGATGTCTCAAATCCTTCTACAATATTTTAGAATTCATATCCGATTTTGTATTGAAAATAGGATGATCTATCTATAGGCCAGTACTATATTAACTCCCGTAGTACTGGAGTTTATAAAATCATCTTCTCGTATCCATATGTGAAGCACAACATAAACGAGCCTCCTATTTATATGTGAAGCACAACAAAATAAAAAAATAAAGAAATTACAAAATAGATGGACATGCCTTTAAGCCTTTTTATCCTATCTTAAAATTTGAATACTAGTTGTGTTATTTGGATCTCAACTTTGGATGTCTTAAATCCTTCTATAATATTTTAGAATTTAGATCTGATTTGTACTGGAAATAGGATGACTTATCTATAGGAAAGTACTCTATAAACTCCCATGGGGCACTCCCATAGGGCTGGAGTTTATAAAATTATCTTCTCATATACATACGTGAAGCATTTCAGAGTAATGGAAAATATAAAGAAATTATAAATGAGCATCCTATCTATATGTGAAGCACAACAGAATAGTGGGAAAAAAATAAAGAAATTACTCATTACCACAACAACGACTGAAATCACACAAATCTGGAGAGGCGGATTGCTGGGAACGACTCCTCGTGTGGAGGAGGAAGGTCGGCGGCGAGGGGTTTCTCACGGAAGAGGAAGGTCGCCGACGGAGAGGGGGTTTTGCGTGGAGGAGGAAGGTTGACGGAGGAGGTACCTAACCGTCAAAGAACTTTCCTCGCGTGGAGGAATATCGACGGAAAGGAGTCTTGCGTGGTGGAAGAGAATCACCGGATGAGGAAGCCTGTCGACATGGGAACCTTCCTCGTATGGAGGAGGAAGACCGGCAGAGGACGAAGCCGGTGGAGGGCCTTCCTCACGTGGAGGAAGAAGCCTGCAGGGAACCTTCCTCACGCGGAGGAAGAAGATGGCTGATGGAAGAGCTTGTGAGGGGCCTTCTTCTTGTTAAGGAGTCGATGGTGGAGAAACTTGGAAAGGGATGACGGTGGGAGGGATAAGGGTTAGGGTTTTCGATCTTTTTTGTGCTTGAAAAACGTGGGCGGGCTTTAGTTCCGCCAAATTTTCGATTGTAACATTTGCTATCAAACGTTACATTTATTTATTTTAGTAACATTCGTTATTAAGTGTTGCAAATATAGCAACTAATTGTTACATTTATTGTCTATTATTGCAAAAGACCCACTCAAGTGTGACGTTACTTTAAAAATGTTACGAATACTATATTTAAACCAACATTTATTAGAAATGTTACAAATAATTCATCATTCGCAATATTTTAATACAAATGTTACTTTCATATGTTACTAAAAGCTAGTTTTCCTGTAGTGAATTCTCGACCGGAATTTAGCACGTAAAATAGAATGGGAATGGATTAGCAGTGCCAACGAATACAAAGGATAGGATCCTAATCTCAGATCCAAATGGATATGAGTTGACCAGATCGTTGAAGGAAACTAGAGAATCTGTAGTTATGTGTGCGTGAAATTAGTGCAAGTCTATGAAGTGATTAGAATTGAATCAAAATAAATGAGAAGGGTAGGGAAGAGAAGAGGGACAGAAGAGGATCAGAAGAAGAAATCGAGAAGAGATGAGAGTCTATAACTAACCTGGAGTTGCGTGTGGTTGTGATGAGGAGCGCCTGTGGGCAGAGCTCGGGAAGAGCTCCAGGAGATGATAGCCTCGACGTGCGGCAAAACGGAGGCTTGGCGCAGCAACGGCGTGGGGCGGAGCAGCACCTCAGCGGCGGTGATCTCGCCGTCCCTTGACCTTGATCTCGCTCGACGATCAGACGATGGAGCTGTCACCTCTCAACTCGCTCTCAGAGCTCACGGATGGAGGAGGAAAAATGACAGATCCGGCTTCTCAGAGGAGGGAGATCCTATTTATTGAAGAGGAAGGATGCGGTCACCAGAGAGGGGTATGGACACCGGCGAGCAGTTGGAGGAAGTTGAAAGTTGGTTGGCCATTGGATGGTTGGCGACCGGTGGAGAGAAGGCGACGGTGTGGAGAAGAGGAGAAGAACGGGGAAGACTAAATAGATTGGAGAAGAAAAGAGTAAAGTAGGAGAGAGGAAATTAGGGGGAAAATAAATTAAATTAAATTAAATAATTGATAATGAGTTGAATTAATAATTAGAGTAAATTAATTAATTAATATGTAATTAAATAGATTATTAAGTAATTAATTAAAGAATTAATTAAATAAATAATTAAATAAATTAATTAAGTATATAATTTAATAATTACTTAATTTAACAAATAAATAATAATTATAGATAAAATAATAAATAAATGAATTATTTTTTTATTTTAATTTACGAATAAAGTATTACTATATTTAATAATAATATAAGTCATGGTACATTGTACAATATACCAATACGATCCTGAAACCCACATTTTGCATACTAACTCTGATTTTAGTGAAATCACTGTCATTTTGTATCTACTTAAATAATACGAATTTTAGAACTGAGTTTGTCCAATTCGGAGTCCGTACAGTCGAGTTACGAGATCTGAAAAATTTAGTTAACGGCTTCATGGCTTCGAATTTTATTGTTATTTCGACTTAGTTATATTGTTGTATTTATGTATATAGAAGATTTTTACAAAAGAAATTAAGTAAATCGGATTTACAGTTAATTAATTAAAAATCCGAGAAGTTTCTATATATAATACATATATACAATGGTGCCCAAACGTCAAAACTCTCCCATTTTACTCTAATATTTTTTTTGACATTTTTAATAAATAGTATTAAGATAAAACAAAGCTTAAAAGTGAGTTTGATCCGTTTGTAGTTTCCTATAAATAGTTATGTACCTCAGAAGTAGGCTTTTGCGCTTTTTCGATTCATTGTGATATTTTATTTTTGTGATGAATTATTATTTTTTGATATTTTTATAAAATAATTTAAATTTTTGTGATCAACTTTTATAAAAGAAGTATTTTGATTTGATGATAAATAAAATATGTGAACTATTTACAATGTAAAAAGTGTTTAATTATAATTTTGGCCTTGATTTTCTTGACATTTTTATATGTTTAAGATCCTTATCTCCCCCTACTTATTTATTTTGTCGACCTGGTCAATATTGACATGGTCTCGTAGTTAGGATCAGTCTGTATTTATTTCATATCTACAGCCTTCATTTTTTATTTTCCTTTTTCTCTTTATTCTTTTATTTTGGGTAAAATAAGTGTTAAATGTATAATATTGATATTTGTGGTTAGAATGATAATTAGTTGGAATTAGTGATTATTTACATGCATCTTATTAAGGATTTTAGCCAAAATGAAAGAACAAAGGCGATTAATCATATACTCATTAACTTGGCTAAACTGGCCAGGCTTCACAAGGAGATGTGATTACACTAATCACACTCCAATTCTCTTCTCATTCTTCTCTCTTCTCTCTCTATTCGATTGTGGACACAACACGACCTGACCTTAGAAGGAAATACCCCCCTCCTCGAGGATTGAGTAGCTGGATGAGGGTCCAATGGGAGCGTATTACTAGAATGGACGGTTTCTTTGTTTCTTTAAGCAGGAAGAGCTAAAACCTTTCACACACAGTACAAGTTGCTTTCAAAACTGAAAAGTTTACGTGATGGATAGGTGGATCTAAGCTAGCTATTGAGGTGAACCTGGATAAGGATTTGTGGAAATTAAGGGCAGTCGAGGCTTAAATCCTAATTCTAATAGAGTCCTGATGAATCCACATTTCATCATCTTTATTCTATAATTTTGGCCTCAAAAACCCTAGCAAATGCGTTTAAATACTCTTAATTCTCGCATCTTAGCATTCATGCATGTGCATGTAAATAGTGTATAAAATACTGTATTTAAAGACAAAATTATAGAATAAATAAAAGAAAGAAAAAAGAATAAAATATTGTAAATATTTTATGACCCGAAACCCCAAGACCTAGGCATCTCGATGAATAGGTCGACAAGGAATAAAGTAGGGGGAAATAAGGGTCAAGAACAATAAAGATTCTAGTCATTCTTTATTCATTATGGGACCTATTTTTGGTTCCACTTTTTATGCTCCAAATAAAGAAACTTTGTACATGAAAGTTGTACATAATTAAATAAAGAAAAATATAAAATTGATTTCACTGAAAAATAATGTACAGATAAAAAGTTATGGTCTGAATAAAATTCCAGAATCTCAACTTCCCAGACTTGTATCTCGCAAATAAAAACTCCAAATGCATCAAACTCACCTTTAATAGTTTAAAATAAGCTATTTAATGGCGGTGGTTTCGCATTTGGTAGAGCTACGGTTTGAAAGTTGAGTTTCGGACCCCTATTGTATACTTGTATAGATTAAAATATTCGTTTTATTATTTATTCATTATTTTTATAATTTTATATATTTTTTTATAATTTTGTAAATATTATTCATAATAAATTTGTATATTAAAATAGGAATAAAATACAAAAGAAATACAAAATAAAAATAGATGTATATTATATATAAGTATAGGACCTATAAACATACCTATATTATTACTACTTTTATTTTATTAAATCTATAAAGTACATCAGAAAAAAATATATTCTATTGTGTATAAAAGTACTTTACAAATTTACAAAATTATAAACAAAAATAAATAACTTAAACATACAAAATAAAAATATACCTATAAAGGGTATAAAAGGAAACTTGTAAAATTATACCACATAAAAATAATTAAAAATCATCATAAAATAATTTAGAAAATAACAAATATTTTTCATTTAATAACCTAAAAATAGAAAATTCATTTATGATTTTAAATTGATTTTATAAGGTATTTTCCAGGGATTTTTCCTGGTTGGTCCACGTGGACCAACCAGGTGCCGGTCCGAGTTGACCTCGGTCAACTGGTCGTCCCCCCCTGTGCGCCTTGTCAGACCTCGTTTAGGCCACGTCTTCTCGATTTTTTCGAGGTCAATACTTGCACTATTTCGTGTTACAACCTAAACAACTTTTATTCCTCGATATACCCTCTTTCACGCCTTAAGCTTTCCTAGGGCCGAGGAGCGGTGATTCTTGTCATCTCCCTCGATCTTTGGAGCACCTGAGCAATATTGTAAAACCCTACTTAAAGGACCTCCGACTTTCGAGTCAAGTTTGAACCCCTCTTCCATAGGTTTAGCTCCCGTTCTTGTGCCCAACCGCTCGAGGAAGGTGACAGCTTCCTCTCGAGCACGTCAGGCTGGTCGAGCAACACCTGAGGCGGCTCCGCCAAATCCGCCTTTTGCCGGCATCGAGGTACACCACCCTCTGTTCTCTGACCATCGAGGCAGCCCTATATCCCCTTTATTTCTTTTGCATTTCCTTCCCCTTAGTTTTAGGATCATTTCCCCTCTCAAAATTCCACGTTTCATCGGTTGAATCACCCTCACGCTCACCTTGCCGGAGCGCACCTCCGGCTACCACTGTACACCGCCGTTCCACACAGCATCTCCACCTCCGCGGGGTCCAGGCAATTTGCCCTGGACCCTCTCACCCTTTCTTGCAGGTCAACGAGTCTTAACGAGCGCCTGAGGGTCATTTTGACCTTCGCCGGAGACCCACGAAGCCTCCCAGCTCCATCGTCGTCTCCAGCGAACTTCGGCCTTCATCAGAGTGTTTTGGACCCCCCAACAGATAGAGGACGCCGCCAGGAGTCTCCAGGGCATTTTTGAAGCTCAAAGAACGCTGGAGGATGGAGTTGGAGCTCGGAGAAAGTCGCATCACCGGCGCTCCTCCTCTGTTCTTGCTCCGACTTCCAGAGCCGTTGGATCGCGGACCGAGCTCCAGGTGGATCTTGACCGTCGGATCATGCCCCACTCCGCACCATCAGATCCGCGAGGATCTTCCAATACAGGCCGTCAGAGTGAAGCGTCATCGTTGCGTGAGGGCGTGACATGTGGCAAGTGGAGCGCACTCGACCGTTGGATTGCGCACGAGGCCTTTGGCGTGGGTATTTTGCATCTCAACTCTTGCCCTTTGTTGTATTTATTTTTAATCCATAAACTTTTATCTGTAGCGTAAAAACTTTTGTAATATTTGCATCTAGACCCTCGCACTTTTATTATTTACATTCAGGTCCAATCCACATCACCTCACGTGATCTGTGCACGTGGGGTGGTGGTGATTTTGCAAGGATCCCCTCGCGGGTTTAGTTATTTAGCTTTAGTCCAGGAACTTTTATATCACGTGTAATATTTTTGGGTAAATTACATCTAAGCCATTGGGTGTTTCTGATATTACATTTAGGTCCTTCCAGGTGCGTGCCAATCACGCGTAGGGTTGGGAAATTTTCACTTGAGCCCTAGCGGTTTTGGTTATTTGTATTAACTCCTGGAAATCGATTTAATAGTTATATATTTTGCGTGAAAATTGCACTTTGGACCCTGTATTTCCTGATATTTACACTTATACCCATGCCAGCTGTGTGATTTTTTATTAGTTGTTTGTATTTATTTCGTGCATCTATATAACTCCAAAAATCATAAAAAAATTTCCATAGGCTCATGTTGCATTATAGTTTAACGTCATATTTTTATTTTGCATATTTATTGCATTTTAATATTTATTAAAAATCAAAAACATGCATTTTCAGTACTGTTTGCATTAGAAAATCCAAAAAAATTAGTAAAAGTTTTTGAAAAAATCCAAAAAAAATTATATTTTATGTATTTTGGTGAGTTTATGCTTCAGACCAAAAATCATTGGAAATTTCAAAACAAAAACCTTAAAAATTAGAAAACTCTAAAAATCTTCATAAAAATCTTAAAATTCAAGAAAAATCCTAAAAATCCAATTTCAGTTTCTGAATTTTCTCTGATTTATTCTCTTTTATTTAAAATTAATTTGAGGATTTTTAGACTCTGATTTCTATTTTTAATCCTCATTTTAATTTCAGTCAGTAGTTTAATTCACTATTTTCTTGTATTCGGACTTTTAAAAATACCAAAATTACTTCAGAAAAATTTCCAAAAATCACAAAAATAGTATAAAATCATAAAAAGACCAAAAACACTTGATTTCGTGATTTTTTTGAGTATTTTTACATATTTTTATAAATACCTTATCTTCCTTTTTCTTACTTTGTTTATATTCTAGTTATTGAAAAAAGAAAATATAAAATATAAAATATAAAAAGAAAATATAAAATCAGAAAATTAAAATCAAAATACAAAATTAAAAATAAAAAAATAAAAATTAAAACCCACAAAAAATTTGCATACTTGTAGACATTGATCACAATCACATTTTTGTGCATTTTGCCCCGATTTATCCTTTCTGCTCCGTGAGTTCGACACTCTACATACTTGCACTATACACATTTTCTGTAGAGTTAAAATAAATTTGACTCCACCTTTGTTTCTCATTGCTTGATTTACACTATTGTGGGTTCATTGTTGATTATTTAGGGTTTCTTGCGGGTCGCCACAGCGACATTGTAGTCCCGCCTTGTGTGGACTATTTAGACATGTGAAAAACCCTAGTTATCAAGTCCCGACATATTATTAATCCAAAGGTCTAAATCCAAATTCTAAATTTTGGGTGAAGTGAGATTCAGTTTCAAGAAACAAGCATGTTCTAAGTTCTTTTATTTTTTCTTTTTCTTTTTGCTTGCAGTTATTTACAGAATAAGTGTTTGCTAAGGGACTAGCAAAGGTAAAGAATAGGGGAATGATGAATCTGTTATTCATCGCCTTTATTCTTTCATTTTGGCTAAAATCCTTGGTACAATGCATGTAAATAATCACTAATTCTAATTAATTAACAATCTAACCATATTTGTTAAGTGTTGGCGGAAATTGCAGGCAAAGGGGTTCCTTAGAGGCGGCAACAGAGATCTCGTCGGTCGAGATTGGTGAAATTGCCATGGGTATTTTTGGAATGATGGCAGGATGTGGGGTATCACTGAGGGCAAAATCGCAATTTACATGCAAAGAATTAATACTTTAGGAAGCAGTTGCTGTCTTTTAATATATTTTATAGAGATACGTATTTATTTAAATATGTAAATATTTTGTAGAAAAATATAATAAAAATAAAACTAAATTTCTTACAATATGATTTAAATATATAAAAAACGAAATCGTATAAAATAGATATAAAATTAATGTATAAAAAATATGTATATATTGTACATATATATAATACATCTACATTATGATATTTACTGCATAACTACTTCATAACTTCATCATTTTTGACACATAAATTAGAGAATTAAGTATCTACATTTTAAATTATTCACTTTTTAATTTGAAGTTTATTTTTAATTTTTTAATATTTTACTACATATAGAATTATAGGGTTGATCAATTTAACTTGACAAGCTAACTCAGTTGGCAGACCGACCATTCACCGACTCCTGCCAACCAGCTCGATCGATCAAAATGACTGATTGACCTGATCATCTTCTTCCTCAAATTCCCCTTCTCAACCTCGTCGACACCTCTTCTTTTCCAATCTCTCCCAATTAGCTTTCTTCACCTCCTCGAAACTTGTCCTCACCGAAAGGTAGTCCAACGTCCGGTAATCCTCACCGTACTACCGTATCTTGTCCAGATTCAATGAATCTGGTCTAACTTCCCCTTCTTTATTAACCATAGATGCTGGAGCTTGGAGCATGAATCCTCGACAGTACTGGAGAGGCCGGTTGTAAAGGGGAGGTCGCCCCAAGACGCTCGATCATGATCCAGCGGTTCACACGGTAAGGGCTCAGAAATACCCAGATTTCATGTGAACCACTCGATCATGATCGACCGGTCAGGGACGTACTCCCCTTTACAGTCGACCTCTGTAGTACTGCAAAGGATCTGTGCTCCAGAGTTTGAACATCTTTGGCCATTTCTACCTCCACCTATGGGAGCTTTGGGTTTTCCAGTGACAGTGACAAACTCCTGGGAGATCAACTTCATCGTATACTATCCCATATACAGTATTAGATTTGAAAATAAAAAATAATTTCTTATATTAAATAAATAAATAACCTTAACTAAAATGCAAACATTAAATATGGAATAAATAATGTTAAGATTATAGTTATAAATATAGATATCAGTAAATATGAAAAATGTAAGATCATGCACTAAAATGGATGTGAATATGAACTTACTCGAACGGCTATTAGAAGAAATGTAAATCGGATAACTTAGATCTAAGTGCAAATGGAAATACTCGCATGTGTATCTGCATCCATTTTAAAATGGATATAGACATAGATACCAAAATATGAATAAATAGATATGTTAACGAATTGTATACACGATTCTACATGTTAGTGGATATTGTATACACGATCCTACATGTCAGTGGATATGGACAATTTTAACCTAGGAATAATAAAAATGCTTTGGTCGAACACTCTTGTATGAATAAATAGATAGAGTTATACACAGTCGCGATCATAATAAATTTCACCGTAGAATCCGTTAATAATGTTTCAATTGAACACATTTGCAATAAGGTATGAATAAGCGAATACCATGATAAATGGATACGAGGCTACAAATCCTCATATATAAATAATCGATGAAGATCATTAATAATATTTCGATTGAACATTCTTGCACTAAATTATTAATAAACATATGCGATAATAAATTGAAATCTCGAGCATACATATCAACGGATATGAATAGCTTTGTCGTAGAAATCACTAATCATGTTTCCATTGAATACTCTTGTGATCGCCCCATGGTCTAATGTATAATTGATATCCTCTTAACTAGGGAATTATGTAATCTAATTCACGCACCTTTTTTATTTTTTATTTCCATGTGCATCCCGGTCACATCTTCTTCGACATTTACTAAACTATCAAAAAAAATACAAAAACATGATGATTGACTTTATAAATAACTTACTCTAACGCAATTGTGTGTTATTCTTATAAATGTGAATAGATAGATGATGTGCGGAACATTTTTTTTCGAAGAGATACTGTACGGGTACCTGCGGATATGGGTTATCCATGTAAATGAACTAGGTATCCATTAGATACGGATTGGAGCGGTAATCCATACCCGATAATAATAGAGCAGACGAGTCAACGAGCGAACCGGTGAGGCTGGTTGCCTAATCCATGCAGTGCAATTACAAACTGCGGAGAGATTAGATCTAATTTCCACACTCTGCACATATGATTAAGGCGGCGTGATTCATGTGAATCTCGTGCGAATCGGGGTGACGATGGTGTTTTTTATTTTTGTTGAAATTCTGATCTATTTATTAGTATATATAGCTTCGATCTCTGCGTGTCATCGCTCTCACGAAGAAAAGATCGAGAGCTTAAGAAAAAGGGTGAGAATGCCGGTGGAGGTGCTCGAGCTCTGCAACGTTGCCCCGCCCAATGGATCGGCGCAGCCATGCACGCTCCCACTCACCTCAGATGATCTCGTCTGGTGCGTAATGCCGATGTCCACCGAGCGCGTCTTCTTCTACCACGTGCCCCACTGCTCCACCTCTACCTTCCTCTCCACCCACCTCCCCGACCTCAAGCGCTCCCTTTCCCTCGCCCTCCGCCTCTTCCACCCCTTGGCCGGACGCTTCGTGCTGGACGCCGCTATGGATCACCCGTGCATAGGCTACTCCGATGGGGACTCCCTCGTGCTCACCGTGGCCGAGTCCCATGACGACTTGCACGAGCTGACGTCCGACGCACCCAAGGACGCTGCCAGGCTCCGCTGTCTCGTCCCCCCTCTACCCTTGTCGGAGGCGAACCAACCTGTCGCGGCGCTTCAGGTTACGTTGTTCCCGGAACAGGGTATTGCCGTCGGCATCACCGCGCTCCACCTCGCCATGGACGGCGCCTCCACCGGCCACTTCATGCGGACGTGGGCCTCCATGTGCAGGCTACAGGGAGGCGGTGAAGAGGAACCCCCTTCCTATGACAGAAGCCGGCTCTGGGAACCCATCGGGTTGCAGAGCGCCGACTTCGTCATGGCAAAACAGATGTGGAGCTTCAACTGCAGATTCCTTTCCGACGCCGGATCACGTACGGACGTCGTACACGCCACGTTCCACCTCACCAAAGCAAAGCTCGAGGAGCTGCGGAGGTGGGTCGCAGGCAGAGCCTCTCAAACTACCGGAGGTGCGCGTTTCTCCTCCTTCACGCTGGCCGTGGCGCTTGTATGGACGTGCGTCGTCAATGCACGAGGCAGCGGCATACCAACGGAGATCCAAGAGTTGCGGTTCGCCGCCGACCGTCGTGCGAGGGCCGAGCCTCCATTACCCGCTTCCTACTTTGGTAACGCCATTTTGCCGTGCTTAGTGGAGGTGGCGGCGAATTCTCTCACGGGCGAGGAGGGTCTAGTTGCGGCGGCAATGGCCTTACAGCAGGCTGTGAGTGAACAAACTCGGGCTGAAGTCAGTGCATCGCTGCAAATAGTGAAGCTTATACCTAGCTCGAGCCATAAGAGACAGAAGGACCTGCCGTTCGGGATTTCAAGTTCGCCGAGGCTGAGGGTGTACGATGTAGACTTCGGATGGGGGAGGCCGAGGAAGGTGGAGGTGGTCTCCATCGGCGACATGGGGATAATGTCGCTGTCGGAGATGAGGAAGGATGACACAGTGGAGGATGACAGTGGTGGGGGTCTTGAGATTGGGTTGGCGCAGCCCCTCGCCGTGATGGAGGAGTTCACCAAGCTCTTCAACGCCACCTTGAAGAAGGCATGATGTGTGTGTGCGCGCGTGTGTGCCTGTGCGTGTGCGTGTGCGCTTATTCTCCGTGGATCTTCTCCTATGATATTTGCATCTTGGGCATCCCTCGGTCAAGGCCATCTCCATGATGTTTCCTAAACTCTCTACTCTGAAGTCGTTTCAGCGTGAGTTCGGGAAACATCATCTATTTTGTTTCTTGTTCGTACTGAGTAATGTAATACTTGTACTTTTCATCTTGTTCATTGTGATGTTTGAGGACTGTGTCTGGTCCAAACTTAAGTGGTAATCACTATTTTATAGTTTCCGTTGAGGATTATAGTAGATCTTCTTGGATGTATCTAATAAAAGAGCATTCGAAGATTAATAAGAATGTTAGAAATTTCTTTCAATATGTTAAAAATCTCTTTTCTACATGTGTTAAGATCATTCGGACTAACAATGCCACGACTTGACATCTTTCTTTGCATCTTAGTGGACTGTTCACCAAACCTCCTGCCTATATACCCCACAATAGAATGGTATAACAGAGATGAAACTTCGATAAATGTTGCCAGATCTCTCCTTAGTCACATGAGTGTTCCTAAACACTATTGGGGGGATACCATCCTTAATGCCATTCTTACACGTGTTCATTCATCTGTTCTCGAAGGGGGGATCCCATTTTCAATACTATACCCTATTGAGTCTCCCCTCCCTAAATAAATCTTTGGTTGTATTGCCTTTGTTCATAACTTCCATGCAGCAAACAAATTATCACCTCGGGCTATCAAATGTATCTTTCTTGGTTAATCTTATACCAGAAAGGTTATCACTGTCATGATCCTGCTGGGCATCGGTACTATGTATATGATGATGTCACCTTCTTTGAGCAGACAAGTTATTTCACATAGACTGTGAGTGGCATCCCTCTGGACATCCATCCTCCACCAATCATCTATACTTGCCAGCGTACCTCTGATGTCTCTACACTAGTGTATGTACCTTTATCTTTCCCTTTTATACAGTATGATATGACCACTTCGAAGTACTCCCACCACTGTTGCCCTAGTGATAACTTAGTTTTTGCGAGGGTCTAAATATCTCACACAAGGCGGAGACAAGAGTCGTTGCGGCAACCGCTCACAAAATCCGGGTTAGTCAACAATTAACCCACAATATCAATCAAACAATGAGAAGCAAGGTGGAGTTAAAATTTGTTATTAACTCTACAAAAATGTGTATAGTGTGCAAGTGTGTAGAGTGTTGAACTCAGGGAGCAAACAAGATAGAACAAGACATAAGTGCACAAAGATCAATGTGAAAGTGAGTAATTGCCTAAAGATGTGCAATTTTTGTGTGATTTCAATTTTTTATATTTTTTAATATATTTTTATATTTTGATTTTCAATTTTTTAATTTATATTTTCTTTTTATATTTTTTGTATTTTCTTTTTCTTTAAATAGAAGTATATACAAAGTAAGAAAGAGAAGGATAATGTATTGATAAAAATAGATAAAAATAAGGAAAAATCAGGAAATAAAATGTTTTTAGGCTTTTTATATTTTTCTAATGTTTTTGTGTTTTTTCTATATTTTTCCTAATTTTTTTGGTATTTCTAAAGGTAAAAATACATAAAACAGTTAATACAATATATATGCGAGATAAAAATGTAGAAATAAAATAACAAATCGGAGTGAAAAATTTTCAAATTATTTTTTATAGATAGATAATAGGATAAGAAAAATTCAAAGATAGGAAATACAATTTTTGGAGTTTTTATGAATTTTTTTAGATTTTTATGAAGATTTTGAGATACTTGCTATTTTTAAGAGTTTTCTTTTGTAATTTTTAGGGATTTTTAGTCAGAAAATAAAATAAACTAAAACACACAAAATATATTTTTTTTGGAAATTTTCAAAGGAGCTTTATAATTTTTATGGATTTTCTAGTGCAAACAGTGCTGAAACTACATTTTTTATTTATAATAAATATGAAAATACAATAAAAATGCATACTAAAAATATGGCGTTAAACTACAATGCAATAGGAGCCTATGATATTTTTTAGTAATTTTTCGAGTTAAAATGATGCATGAAATAAATAGACACATCCAAGCAAAAATACAATACTAGCAAGGGCATAAATGTAAATACATAGAACTCCAAGGGCCTACTTGCAATATTTCCAAAAAATATATAACGTTATACAATTTTCTGGACTAAAAATAAATACCCAAACCCAGCGGGGGTTCGATGCAAAATGTCCAACTCACGCGCATAGGGCACGTGACCTAGTAGGAGTATTTTTGTAATTTTACAAAGTTCCAAGGGCTCAGATGCAATTTACCCAAAATATTACAACTTAATTAAATAGTTCATGGACTGAAATGAAATTGAAAAACCCCCAGGGGGTCCCTGCAAAATGTCGACCACCCCCTTCACAGGTCACGTGAGGTGACATGGATTGGACCAAAATGCAAATATGGAAACTATGGTGGTCTAAATGCAAATATTACAGAAATATTTAAACTACAACTAAAAGTTTGTGGACTGAAAATAAAATGCGAAAATGGTGGGGGTGTAGATGCAAAATACACATGCCTAAATCCTCGTGCGCGATCGAACGGCGGAGGGCCGCTCACTAATCCACGTGGCGCGCGCACAACGCGCGATGACGATTCGGCGACGATCGGTTGAGATCAAATCTGACGAGAAGATCGACGGTCGACACGGGCCTCGATCGGACGGTAGATGATCAAACTGGAGCTGGGCCCTGATCGGACGGTGGAGAGGCAGCGAGGAAGAACGGGGAAGAACGCCAACGAGGCGAACTTCCCCGACCTAGATCTCGGGCCTCCGTCGAAGGCACGTGCTCAAATCGGTCAGGAGACTCCTGGGAGGTCACTCTAGGCTCTGGAGGACTCAACGTCGTCGGAGAGGCTATGTGGCGCTGGCGCGAAGTCGACGGAGCTTCGGGCTCCAGGTATCTCCGGCGAGCTCCAAAATGTGCTCCAGGTACTTGGACTGCGCTTCGACCTGTAAAAAGTGGTGAAGGGGACCAGGGCAAACTGCCTGGACCCCGCGGAGGCGAAATGGGTGTCAGAGATGGGATGTGGATGGCGGAGGATATTCGGCTGGAGTTGCGTTCCGACGAAGGGATTCGATTGAGTGATTCGATGAACGACGAGGGAATCTGAGGAACCTAATCTACTCCTACAGCTACAGGGAGTAAAAAAGAAACAAAAAGGAAAGGAAAAAGGGCATACCTCGAAGGTGGGAGACCTGAGGTAAAGAACCTCGATGGCGGTGACTTGTCGGAGGTGGTGGAGCCGCCCTGGTGCTTGCTCAACCGATCTAACGTGCGGAGGTGGAAGCTGTCACCTTCCTCTCACTCAAGGACACCAAAACAGGAGCGAAGCAAGTTCTAAGGGGGTTCAAATCCGAGCTCGAAGGCGGCGGTCGGCTATATACAAGATGGTGATGTGGCTTTGGGAGCAAGAGCACGCGTGCATGATGAAGATTTTGCGTGATTTGGGAGCATGGCGTGGCTCAGCGATGACCGGGGAAGAATTCCCAAGAAGGAATCGAGGGGAGAAGATGCAAGGATCAGGCTCGGAAATTGGGTGAAATTGGGCTCGTATCGGGCTGTCAGAAGGTGGCAGACCTCGGTCAGGCAGTTGATCGTGGTCAACACTTGACTGGTCCTGGTTGGTCCACGTGGACCAACCAGAAAATTCCAGGCAATAATTATTTGTAAAATCAATATAAAATAGTAAATGAATTTATTAATTTTATGTTATAAAATAAAAAATGTTTATTATTTTATAAAGAATTTTATAGTGATTTTTATTTATTTTTATGAGGTATATAATTATATGTTACCTTTTATGCCCTACATAGGTATATATATCTATATATTTTATTATTTTATTTTTATTTTGTATATTTAATTTATTTTTTTGTTTATTATTTTATAAATTTATGAAATATCTGTATACACTTAAGTATATTTTTATTTTATTTTTATGATGTATTTAGTACACTTAATAAAATATAAATAGTAATTTTATAGGTATAGGTATAGGTATTAAACCTAGGTATGCTATTTATACAAGTATTTTATTTTGTGTTTCTTTTGTATTTTTATTCTGATTTTAATAAACACATAACTTTTAAATAATATTTATAAAATTTTAAAAATATAAAAATTATGAAAATAATGTATAAATAATAAAATGAATATTCTATTCTGTACAAGTATACAATAGGGGTCCAAAACTCAACTTTCAAACCGTAGCTCCGCCAAATGCGAAACCACCATCATTAAATAGATTATTTTAAATTATATACAATTAAAGTGAGTTTGACGCATTTCGAACTTTTATTAGGGATATACAGGTCTAGGAAGTTGGGATTCTGGATTTTTTTCAGACCATAACTTTTTATCAGTGTATTATTTTTGTATAAAATAAATTTTGTTTTTTTATTTATTTAATTATCTACAACTTTCATTTACAAAGTTTCTTTATTTGAGGTATATAAAGTAGAACCAAAAATAGGTCCCAAAATGAATAAAGAAAGAATAGAATGAATAGGTATCTGGCCCTTATCTCCCCCTACTTTATTCGTTATCGACCTATTCATCAAGATGCCCAGGTCTCAGGGTTTTGGGTCATAAAATATTTACAATATTTTATTCTTTTTCTTTTCTTTTATTTATTCTATAATTTTGACTTTAAATATAATATTTTATACACTATTTACATGCACATGTATAAATGCTAAAATGCTGGAATTAAGGGTATTTACATGCATTTACTAGGGTTTTTGAGGCCAAAATGATAGAATAAAGATGATGAAATGTGGATTCATCATCCCTCTATACTTTTCCTTTGCTAGTCCCTAACTAAAACTTATGCAATAAGTGTAGAAAGAAAAATAAAGAAAAGAAAAAGAAGAAAGTGAATTTAGTTCAATTATCGAACTTGTCTTCACAAAATCAAAGTTTGGAGCTTAAGTTAGACCTTTGGAATTTTAATGCGGGCGGAACCTTAATGAGAATCAGATTTGAAATCCAACAGTCTTTGATAATCCCAAAACTCTGTTCAAGTCTCCTCAATAGACAGGTCAGAAATATCTCAACTCATACGCAAACCCTTACGACTATGAGTCTGACTCGTACTGTGTAAGTGATTGTGGCTCTTCCCAACTAGAATGACAAAGAGACTGACTTTTCCAGTAAGACAACCCAATGATTCCCCAATCCAATAACTCTTTCCTTGAGGAGCAGGGTATTCCCTTCTAAGTTCAAGTGGCAACCAACTCAAGAGGAGGGGTGAAGAGAAGAATGGACGGTAGCCAGTGTAGCTACCTATTCTAGGATGCAAGACCAGTGTAGTCAAGTCATACAGTTGAAGGCTCACATATTTGACTTTGGAACTCAAGCTTGCTTATTGACTTTACAACATATGTACATATTTTTGCAGGCATTTTGTTTTTGTACAGGCCTGACCATTTTTTTTGAAATACTATTCACAGCAGCATTTACATAGGGAGTTTTTCCTCTTGAGTCAGTAGACTATCCCTCTTTTGAAGCTTTATTGCAACCCACACTCTCCTATCTTTAGACTTCCTCATCACTGGATGGGTTGGGGTGCACTTCCCTCCCTAGAGGAGGACAAGTGTTTCCACTTGTGTGCATCTCATATCGGTAAATCCAATCCCCTCACCACTCAAACTGGGTTGAGCCATGTGAAAGGTGCAAGTGTCCAAGTTAGGTCATTATCAACAAGAGTCGTGCGTGTGTTCCGAAATACTCTACTTAGGTAGTCAAGAATCCATTGAACCAAGTCTTGTGATCCTCAAAGAATTAAGTCAACTAGACCTGAAGTACCTCAAATCCAGTTCCTATAAGGTTCCTGTTATTAGGTAGATTTTAAGGTCTAGATAAGCTCCAATCTCCGGATTTTATTTAAACTCGTTCAACTAACAAACTCAATCCGAAAGATGCTCATACTATGCAAATGATATGCAGAAAATATTTTTGTGATGCAATTTTCAAATATTTTGAACTTTTTATGGATTTTTGAAAAGATGATGATGATGCATATGCATTTTTTTGTATTTTCAAAAAGGTTTTTCAAATATTTTTGGTATTTTAATTTTGCAAATGTTTTTGGGATTTTTGAAAACAAAAAGGTTTTGGATAAAAACTAGGGTAAAAGTATTTACATGGGTATGCTTCTTATATATACAAGAATTAGATTTTAGGAATTTACAAGGGTAAGTGATCAATTTTTATAGGTGTATACATAGAGAGTTTTAGGTTAGATGTATGTGTTCCTCAAACTTATTTCACAAAGGGTTTTACAAATAATTTTGAAAACTATAGCCCAAAATATTTTTTACAAAGAATTTTACAAATATGTACACACATTTGTAAATCATTTTGTAAAGGTTTAAAATATAGTATATGTAGATTTTTCAAAATAATTTTGCAACCATTTTTCAAACCATTTGCAAATCATTTTTCAAACATTTTATTTCACATAAAGAAAATAAATTTTACAATTCAAAATATTTTTACAAAGGTTTAAAACATGTACAAAACATTTTCCAAATAGTTCTCAAAAGATTTTTCACAAAGATTTTCAACTATTTTTCAAGCATTTTGCACCTGATTTATTAATCAGTAAATACAAAAAGAATTTTGAGGAATAATCAACATCTTTTTATTAAGGTTTTTAATGAATTTTAAAGAATTATTAGCCATATTATTAAGAAAATACGAAAGTACGAGTTATGGCTAAAGTGTATACAGAGTATATACGACCCCCCTATACTTAGCTTGAGATATGTCCTCTTAGATCAGAGAGAAAAGAGAAGACATAACTCATACTAAGTACAGAAAAGTCTAAAGAATAAATGAATGAATCAATGAGAAGTTGACCGCCCCCTATACTTAGGATCAAATAATCCTAAGTATAGCAGACTGTACACTACGTAGGGAGGGTCAAGGGCGAGAATGAACAAATCATACTCCGATTGTCTCCCCCTATACTTAGGGTCAGATATCCCTAAGTATAGACAAGAATATGAGACAATGGAGAGGATCAAAGAATAAAGAAGATAGAAAAGGAAAAGAAAAGAATAACTCGATGTGTGTACCCCCCTATACTTAGGACAAGGCATGTCCTAAGTACAGCAAAATCATAGGATGAAGGTGGGGTGACAGACATAACGGAAGACTGAATGACATAGACAAATGGATCTGTACAAAGGAAGATAGAAGTGATAATTATGTACGAGACGTATAAGTTGAGAGTCAAAGAGCACGTCTCATACCAGATGAATCGAGGCAACATCAACGGTCGACGGATCATGATCTAGATATGGTTTCAAGCGCTGACCATTGACATGAAAAGTGGAAGATGATGAAGGTTCGAATATATCAATGCTACCATTATCATGCACCTTCAGGACCACATATGGACCTTTCCATTTACTTTGTTTTTTTCCTGGGAATAATTTTAACCTAGCATCAAATAACCATACTTGCTGATCTGGCTCAAGTTGTTTATGGCTGATTCGGGAATCGTGCCATACTTTCACTTTCTCCTTATATTGTAGGCTACTTGAGAAGGTCGTGTCTCTCAGTTCTTCCAGGGCTGCCAACTCTGCTTTCCTCTGCTCTCCTACACTCTTGGGATCCAATAATAGCTCTGTAACTGCCCAAAGTGACTTATGCATTATCTCCACTGGTAAATGACATGGCTTGCCATAGACGAGATGAAAGGGAGATGTCCCTAATGGTGTCTTGAAGGAAGTCCGGTAGGTCCACAAGACTGAGTCCAAAAGTTGTGACCAATCCTTTCGGTCTGGGCGGACTACCTTCTGTAAAATTGTCTTAATCTCCCTATTCGATACTTCAGCAAGACCATTAGTCTGAGGGTGATACGGCATGTCAACACGATGGTCAATACTGAACTCGTCTGCAAGGGCCTTTACCTTGTCGTTAATAAAGTGAGACCCCCATCCGAAATCAAGACTCTAGGTACCCCGAACCGTGAAATGATATTTTTCCTCAAAAATCGACACACAGTCTTAGCATCTGCGGCTCAGACGGGGATGGCCTCAACCCAACGACTCACATAATCCACAGCGAGCAGAATGTACTCAAATCCCTGACTCTTAGGAAATGGGCCCATGAAATCAATCACCCATGCATCAAAAACCTCACAAAAGTGAATGGGCTGCATGGGCATCATGTCTCTCTGTCCGCAAGTGCCCATCTTCTGATAGTCAGTACACCTTCTCACGAACTCATCAGAATCCTTGAAGAGGGTAGGCCACCAAAGGCTGGATTGGAGCACCTTCTGTGTTGTCCGTCTCCCAGAATGATGTCCTCCTGCCTCAAGCTTGTGGCAGTAGGTGAAGACGCTATGTTGCTCATCTTGAGGAATGCACCGTCTCCAGATACGGTCCCCTCCTTCATGATAAAGGATGGGGTCCTTCCAATGGTATGACTTTGCCTTCGTAAGGAAGGTCTCAAGCCGCTGTCTGGGCCAACCTTGTGGAATAGATTTGGCTACAAGGTAATTCACAATGTCAGCATACCATGAAAGAGAGGTGATAGCAAGGATCGCCTCATCTGGAAAAGTCTCAGTAATAGGTGCTATGGGCTCAGATTCCTCAAGGTTCTTTAGACGGGAGAGGTGATCTACCACAACATTCTTAACTCCAGGTTTATCCTTAATCTCAATATCAAATTCCTAGAGGAGAAGGATCCATCTGGTCAACCTGGCTTTGGCATCCTTCTTCGACATCAAGTACCGAATGGCAGTGTGATCTGTAAATATTGTCACTCTAGATCCAAGAATGTAAGATATGTACTTATCCAAAGCAAAGACTACCGCTAGCATCTCTTTCTCAGTCACTGTGTAGTTCCTCTATGTTGCATCCAATGTCCGGCTAGCGTAGTGTATGGCATAGGGTAATCCATCCCTCCTCTGTCCAAGCACAACCCCTATGTCATAATCATAAGCGTCCGTCATGATCTCAAAGGGAAGAGACCAATCGAGTGGCCGAAGGATAGGAGCCTCGATAACTAAATTCTTGAGAGTCGCGAAGGACTTAAGATACTTATCATTTACAAGGAACTCGATGTCTTTAGTCAACAAATCTGTAAGCGGTCGAGCAATTCGACTGAAGTCCTGAATGAACCGTCAGTAGAAACTGACATGCCCCAGAAAACACCGCAACTATTTCAAATTGGATGATGGATTGAGTTTTCTAATGATATCTACCTTGGCCGGATCAACCTCCATGCCCCTATTGGAGATGATGTGATCAAGGATCGTCCCATGAGTCACCATGAAGTGACTCTTCTCCCAAGATAGTATAAGGTTTACCTCTATGCAACATTGAAGTACTCGGTCTAGGCAGTCAAGACAAGCATCAAACCCGTCGCCGTAGATCGAGAAATCATCCATGAAGACCTCCAAGCAATCACCTATCATGTCCAAAAAGATGGACAACATGCACCTCTGGAATGTCGCCGGAGCGTTACATAGACCAAAGGGCATCCGCCTGAAAGCATAAGTCCCGAATGGATAGGTGAATGTTGTTTTATCCTGGTCTTCGGGCGCAATGGCCACTTGATTGAATCCGGAATATCCATCAAGAAAACAATAATGACTCTTCCCAGCGAGCCTCTCAATAATCTGATCAATAAATGGTAGCGGGAAATGATCCTTCTTAGTGGCCTCATTCAATCGTCTGTAGTCCACACAGACCCTCCAAGAAGTGGGTATCTGGGTGGCGATCTCCTCTCCAAACTCATTCACAACTGTAGTGACACATGTCTTCTTAGGTACCACATGTAAAGGACTAACCCATTTAGAGTTGGAGATGGGGTAGATAAAATTGACGCTCCACCATTTAGATATCTCCTTCATTACTACATCTCAAAGATTCAGGTTCAGCCATTGTTGGAACTCATGCGATGGCTTAGCGTCCTCTTGGAGGTAGATATGGTGGGAGCACAGGGTCGGACTTATCCCCTTGAGATCAGCCACACTCCATCCTATTGCCTTGCAGTTGCGTTCAAGAACCTCCATCAAACGAGATTCTTGCTCTCCAGTCAAATCCGCTGAGATAATGACTGGGTGCATATCTGTCTCTCTTGCAAGGAATCTATACTTGAGCGGCTGCGGTAAAGGCTTCAATTCTGGCTTGGTGGGAGCTAGCAAATCTGGCTTCTGATATGTCTGCGTGAAAGCAACCAGGTCTGCATGTGAGAACTCTCGTTGTTCCTGTGATTCTGATGAAGGGAACCCTGTCGGTTTGTCTATCATCTGTTGGGGCTCGCTCTGCGTCCTCTCTATCGGCTCATCAGAAAACAGACATGGCAAGTATGTATCAAAGTCCTCTCAATCAAAGTCTGCCTCTGAGGGATCTGAATCTGAACAATCATCAGTGTCTCCAATCATTACACAACTGTCAGCCTTAATAGTGTCATATGCCAAGGGTGTGCTCTCCGAACTCTCATCTGTCTCAAAAGGTGGGTACTCTGAGTCGGTAGACAAGGCGAGGGCTCATGCTTCTAGATCTTCCCAAACTGCTTCGTCATCGGTCATCACAAAATCACACTCTTGGTGGACGTCTAACTCTTCATCTGTCAGTTGTACTGTGTCACTACCTGTCCCTGAGCAGGCTGAATCTCTCGCTCGGGTCTCGTCAATCGTCTCTATTTGTATACTCTCGCCCTCTACGCGAAAGTACACCTTCCCACTATCATGGTCAGCCACCGCCTTGGTTGTGGCCAAGAATGGGCGTCCTAGTTTGATGGGGGCATCGGTCACCGACTCAGGGATCTCCATGTCCAATACAACAAAGTTCACGGGGAATTTTAGGCCCTGAATGGTGACGACCACGTCTCTCAACAACCCCTTCAGCCTCTTGATAGACCTATCAGCAAACTGAAGGACTGTCCGACTCCGAAGGAGCGGGCCGAACTCGAATCGGTCGAGTAAGGCTACCGGAAGGAGGTTGATAGAAGGGCCGCTGTCTAATAGAGTACCATCAAATGGCTGCTCACTAATCTGACATCTTACATATGGAGCTCCTGCATCAGGTCTTTTGGCTGGCAGCTAGTTCTGAATGGCACAACATGTGGCACGGGTCAGCACATGGATATCTCCTCTGTTGTTCCACCTCCTCCTACGTACAGTGGTCTTTTCTCTCAGATTCTTTTGGAAGAGGGGGATGTGCTCTAGTGCCTCCTGTAGAGTCAGTTGTATCTGGAATCTGTCTATCATCTGTTGGCTGAACTCTATCTGTTCCTTCTTTTTGGGATTTTTTGTTTTATTCCCCTTCGCTGAGCGGAGTGCTTAAGGGAAGGGGATGGAGGAGCCCTCCTCAGACAGAGGGTTAGGAGAAGGTTTTGGACCCTATGAAGGACTGGAATCTATGCAAACATCATCATTCAACACACATGGACTCGGAATTGATGGGGAAACCTTTCCTTTATTCATCATTTTTGGGTCTTTTTCTTGGTGTCCAGTGATACAGAAAATGGCATAACAAACGGTTGGAATACATATGGACTCAAAATGGGGGCATCAACACCACCCAAACTACTCTTCTTTGCGCCTTAGCACCGCGCTCTGGTTCAGCATCAAAAATGGTAGCCTCAGCACCACCGTCTGCATCTGGTATCATGACGGTATCAGCATCGTTGTCTGGAAGGTCATCCTTGGTGGCATTAGCACCACCATCATCATCATTGTTGTCAGCGGCATCAGCACCTCTCCTCTCCTCATCTAGGGCTCTGGGATCTCCATGGTGTTGTCCCTCAGATGAGCCACCGCCAGCTGGTTCCCTACTGCTCCTAAGTGACACGAAGTGAGTATCAAATATAGAATGCATGTCATTCAGATAAGCACTAGGAGTGGTATCTTCTGTATACTGTAACTGCTTAGACTTTCTCTTCAAGTCATTCAGATTCGGCTCGCTCTGCGCAAGTATGACGGCTTTACCTTTCATAATGTCCCTCATTTCCTGCCGGAACTCGTCCATTTCTCGCCGGAAGGATGCCTGTTGTTCGGAGAGCAAGCGTGCGAGATCATCAAGTGTTGGGTTCTCCAAGGCAAGTACGGGAGAACCGGGAGCGTTCCCTTGCTGGAACTGAGGTTGCTGGTGGGACTGAGGGTACTGCTGCTGGTATGGCTGTTGTTGTTGTCTCCACTGCTGTCCTTGATAGGTATGACGAGGATTCTGCTGGTATTGTTGCTGTTGTTGTTGGGAGTATTGGGGCTGCTAGTGTTGGCTACTCTGATTGCCCTGAGTAGGAGGTTTCTGCTGGGATGAGGAACCTTCGGTGGACCAATGGAACCCTAGGTGATCACGACGAATCCCAGGCTGTTGGGGGTACCGGTCGTACCATATCCCGTTGACTTCCATCAACTGCTCCTTCTCAAAGGGTGGAGGTGGTAATGTTTCCAATGGTTGATCCGGCTGATAGACCACCATCTGAGTGTCCTGAGATGGTGGCTGCTGTGAATAATGTGGTAACTGCTGAACCGACACCTCCTGAACATGGTGAACTTGGCAGTATGCGGGAGGTGGTGGGGTAGAACAGCTACCTCTGGACTCAGCCAGTGACCTGGGAGGCTGATGTGAAGACGATTGTGCCTCCTGAATACTCAAGATGTGAGTCTTCATGTCACTCATGGACTTAGCCAACTGGTCTATCTGTGCCAGACCTTGGCCCTGCTTCTTCTCCAAAATCTCGATGCGGTCCAATTTCTCATAATGATGCCCATATCAGCTGATGATGATTCATCTTATGTTGTTGCTGATGAAGTATGGGGACCGACATCGATGCGGGCGATCCTCTGGTATGATCCTGCTCCTTGGGGGGTTTGTGATGTGTGTAGACTCTAGCTTGGGTCATGACTATAGAGTTCTCTACCATTCCTTCATAAATGGCCCAAACTTCATCTTCACCTTTTGAAAAGTATGACCCCCCACAAGATGCATTAACAAGTCCCTGCAGCTCCGGTGTCAGCCCACAAAAGAGCTTTGAACCAAGTTGGGCTTTGATATGTCGTGATGTGGACACTGGTCAATGAGATCTCTAAATCGATCCCAAGCCTCATGGAATTGTTCATTCGGGATCATTGTGAAGTTATTGATCATAGCTCTTGCTACGTTTGTCCGACCGAGTGGGTAATACTTATTTAAGTATGTGGTCCGGAGTTGCTGCCAAGTGTCGATGTACCTTCCCAAATGTTTTAGCCAATAGGCGGCTCTATCAACCAAGGAGAACGGGAAGGCAATCATTTTGATTGTCCTCAGTCACAAACCTGTCATGGATTGTACTGCATATCATCTCAAATTCTTGCATATGGAGGTGCGGTTCTTCGGTAGCCAGCCCGTGGAACTTGGGCAGTAGCTGAATAGTATGTAGGTGATGAGGCTTAAAAATCGGTTTCGCGGCTTTTCATTTTTATTAGAAAAGAACAACACTGTCGATGTAGCCAAAAAGCCGCGAAACAAAAATTCGATCTTTCGAACCTATCAAAAAATTTCAGTTTTCTTTCGGAAAACCGTCACTAATATTTAACCAGGCAAGTGTTCCTGGGTCGAACTCAAGGAGGCAGAATAAATTCCTTCGATTTTTATCTTTGTAATTTTATTTTTAATCTCTTCTCCAAGTTATCAAGTAAAGAAACCCATTTTTTTATTGATTTTTATTTTTATTATTTTTATTTGATTTTATTATTTTCCAATTTTATTTAATTTTCAAAAAGATTTATTTATTATATAATAGGTGGATACTATTTAGGTGATACAATATAATAGAGTGAACGGTATCGAGCCGCGAGCTCGAACAACTCAAGAAATCAAAACAAAACAAAATGATTTTCGACGAAATCAAAACACGACAAAAACTCGTCAAAAATACTCGAAAACTTTATACTAGTATAGGTAGGGTAGTTGCGTAACTACCCTCAAGAAACCGTCAAAGAATAAAGTCAGACGAAGTCGAAACAACCCCTACAGCCCAGGGGCATAAGTGCAAAAGAAACTAATTAAAATGTTTGCAAATGGGTCCTCAGGGACCGTTCTGTAGAAAAAATATACAAATGTTTACATTTAGGTCACTACGGAGGGACCTAAATGTAATTATGGAAAACCTGGGGGGCGGAGTAAATCTTCTGAAAACCTGCTGGATTAAATGTGTAAATTTCACACCGTTTCGCGTCGCACGGCTAGGATTAGAAGGCTTTGGCGCTGATCGGATGGTTCTGGGTGCGCTACGTGTCGCGCACCTATGCCTCCCCTGTTCTTGAGGTTGTTACAGTTACTGGTGGCTGCGTCTTCTTCTTCGAATTTTCCCGATCAACTGACGAACGCTTTGGCACTCCGGCGGGGCCAGAGGGGTGGCTCCTCCACCCCTCGAGCTCGCCCGCGGTGGTGTGATGGCGGGAGATGCTCCGAGCGGCGGCGATGACGCGAAGAAGATGGCAGTCTCGTCTCCCCTGGATGTTGATCAGTTCTGACGCAGCTCTTTGGAGATGACTTATCGTGACAATCAAAAGCTCCCAGATGTGAAGAACAGACTCGCGATGAAGTAGAACCTGTAAATGACGTATTTGTATGCTCGATTCGTGTTGAATCAGCCAATGGATAATAGATCACAAGCTCAAACCATAGAGAAAAAATCAGGTTTCCAGAAGAGATACACAATGCGTGAAAATGGCGACAAACGAAATGCTTAATCGAATAGATTCGAAAAGATTTCGAAGGGGAAATTACGAGGGCGTCTAACCTAGACGATTAGGCTAACTAAATCAATGATTATCGTTGCTAATCAACGCATGAAGATCGAGGCAAAATCACGAGAAAATGGATGAAGAGATCTATGAAGATTCTAGGTATATTACCTGGAATAGCTGCTCGACGGCGACCAAAGACCGGAGCTCCGACGCACGCGTGGGCGGCGATGCAAGGCTGGCGTAGCCTTGGAACGATCTCCGACGTCTCCTCCTCCTCGTTGGGTCGAGCACGGTGTTGTCACCACCTCAGGTCGGCCGAGACGAGGCTTGGAAGATGGGGGTCGGGCTTCTGGAACTGGAGGGTTTCAGAGAGCTGGAAAGTTAGTTGGATATGGCGACCTTGAGGGCTTTATATAGGGAGCTTTCTTGGGCTCCAAGTTTGATCCAATGGTAGGCGAAGTAGTTGGTTGTTAGGAGAAGGAGGTCGAGGGTTGAGATCGGTCAGAAGGCTCTAGAATCGCGCGGGAGAAATAGTTGAAGTCGGCCGGTTGGTGCAGCGGTTGGAACAGCTTCTTTGAAGAAGATGACCCCAGGTGCTGACAAGTGTCAGCACCTGGTTGGCCCAGAGGTGGAATCATCTTATAAATTAAGTATTAAATAGTAAATTACGTTATTTTAAATAAGTTTAAATACAAAAGTGTAGATAAATTAATTCTGTAATTTATTGACTAATTACTTTTAATAAATAATAATTATTATTTAAAATATAAATATTATATTTATAAATATGTATTTATAAATAGGTTTTAGATTTTTAATTTAAGAAATAAATAAATAAGTAAAAATTAAATTAATTTTATATTTTCTTAATTATTAGAATATTAAATAAGGTTTATACGAATTTTTATGGAATTTAATGAGTTAATTTACATATTTTAATAAATAAGATAAGTAACAAGGTAGTTCTTTTATACATATATTGCAGGGTTTTTGATTTTATTAAAATAATAAATAGTATCCAATAATTATGAAATAATTTATGGTGAAACTACAAGATCATGAAATAATTTAAAAATTATAAAATTAAGAAATTGATAAATAGTTTGTGTTACAGAAAATAAATAGCCCAGAAACCCCGTTGTCTTTTGGTCCCAAAACTGACTTTTTGCAAATGGACTCTAAATTCGATGAAACCACCTTTATTAATTAGGGAATATTATTTTATGAAGGTGAGTAGAGTGAAATTGGAGTTCGTATGAGGAAGTTATGATGTTCGGAAGTTGAGATCTTGACAATTTCCAGGATGGGTTTCTTGGCATATGTACAGGGTAATATTTTTAACTTATTTTTATATTTTTATATACATTTTTAGAAATAATTAGGAGAAGAGTTTGGTGAAAAATATATTCATATAAAATAATTAAAAATCTTTGAAGTTTTGTATTTATTGTATAAATAATGGAGAATGTGTAGAGTGTGTATTAATTTTTTTTTTATGTTTTCTTTCCTTATCTCCCCCTACTTATTGGTTTGTCGACCAATCCATACTGACTTGGTCTCGGGGGTTGGGCTATAAATATATCTTACAGCTATATTTATATTTTAAGTCATATTGTATATATATACATATATTCAATCTGCCTTTTTGTTCTTTTCTTGTTCTTTATTTATTTACATGATTTTAATGGTTAAAAGTGAATATTTACACATGAATGGTGTTTTGTTAAAAGATGAGAATTAATGGATATTTACATGTATTTGTTAAGGGTTTTAAGACAAAATGCGACAGAAAAGTTAATGAATCATGGATTCATCAACCCCATATACTTAAACTTTGCTAGTCCCTTAGCAAACACTTATTTTGAAAAAGTAAGTGAAAAAGAAAGAAAGTTAGAATGAATTTGTTTTCCTAAACAAATTCATGAGAACAGACAAAGGACAGAGCTCGATCGGGCCTGAAACAAGCATTTTGTCGGAACCTTAACTAGGGTTAGGATTTTGTCCTCAACAGTCTTCAAGTTTCATAATCCTTACTCAAGATCACTTCATCGGCTAGTTCAGACTCACTTATTCGTATCGCAAACTCTATCATCCTTGAATTCAACTTGTACAATGTGTGAATTGATTTAGCTCTTCCTGCTTAGAGAACCGAAGAAACCGTCAATCCTGGCTATACACTCCTATTGCTTCCTCATCCTGCTACTCTTTCCTCGGGGAGGGAGGTATTCCCTTCTGAGTTCAGTTCTGCTATGTCCACAATCGAATATAGGGAGAAGTTAGAAGAATGAGAAAAGAAGTGGAGTGCGACCAGTGTAGACGCATCTCCTTGTGAAGCCCAACCGGTGTAGCTGAGTCTCCACTAAGATGTGCAGGCATATTTGGTGGAAGCTTGGACCATTCTTGTCTTATTTGGTGGCTTCTGCTTTGCTTTGACTTTGTAATTTGCTTGCACTGCATTCATCTTTTTGTGCCTCGACGGATATAGAATCTTTTTAGTCCATCCCTTTTTTGAGGTCTTAGAAAAATTGTGTCAGCAGATCCTTCCCTCATCCGAAGCAACTATCGCAACCCCAATCTCTCCCGTCTTTAGACGTCAATGCCGCAAAGATAAGGATAGGAACACACTACCAAGGTGTACTGCCCTTCGGAACTCCATGCGAGTTGAGCTAAGTGCAGAGTGCATGTGTTCAAGATTGGTTCACTGGTGTAGAGTTGTACGGATGACTCCAAATGGTCTACTTAAGCTCAGATGACTTGATTTCCCGAATATGGTCTTACGGAACCCAAAGATTTTAAGTCACTAGACCTGAAGAGTCTAAATTCCAGTTCCTAATCAGGCTCCATACAATGAACGTTAAAGGCCGTAATCAAGCTCCATCCTTTAGACTAGACTCAGTCCTTAGTTCCAGAAATCAAACTTATTCAGAAAAATGCGAATGCAAATGCAACCATGTTTTTGTGAAGTGTATTTTCTGAATTTTACTCATTTTTATGAATTTTAAGGATTTTGTAATTTTTATGAATTTTAGGGCTTTGTATTTTTTATGGATTTTTATGATTTTTATAAACAAGGTTTTATTCATAAATTTTACAAGATATATTTTATTCGACTTAAATGTCTAATGTATTTTACAAATTTTATCTACAAAGTATTTTACAAGGGTTGAATGGTTTTTACACGTGTTTTAATAAATAGGAATTTAAATAAGTATTATACATTTTTTGAGGACAAATTTTTATTACAAAGTTTAATTACAAGTTTTAATTACAAGTTTTTAAGCATGTTTTACTTTTTTACAAGGATTTTATAAATACTATATAAATATAAGAGTGGATTTTAAATTAACCCTTACCCACTTTTTATGGATTTTATAGATATAGAAAATACATAAAAGTACGAGTTATGGATGAAAGTATATATACAATACATACGCACCCCCTATACTTAGCTTGAGCTATGTCCTCATAGCGTCAGAAGAGAAAAAGGAGGACATAACTCGTGCTAAGTAAAAGTGGGTGAAAAAGGATATCGAGTGTACAAGTCAGTCAACCCCCCTATACTTACGATCTGGTCATCGTAAGTATCATGGGAGAGCAAAAACGGGATGACTGAATGAAAAGGATAAATAACGAAAGTTCAAAAGGAAAAGAATACGAACTCATCGAAATCACTCGGTCCCCCCTATACTTAGGATAAGGCATCCTAAGTATAGAAAAGAGTGTAGCCAAAAATTGGGGACCAGTGATTCGTGAAAAAGAAAGGCTATACAAAAGAATCAGTACAAAAAATAAAACGTAAATCAGCGGGCAATCGGTCCCCCCATACTTAGGATCTGGTATCCTAAGCATAGAAGATGAGCAAAAATGGGGATGATTGTGGTTTACGAAGAATATACAAGTGTTGTGAATCTCCAGAAAAGAATGGCTCAAAAGAATTTGTACAGGAAGAAGTGAAGGAATAATCATGATTCTTGTACAAAATAGATCACTTTAGCCAGGATCATACTCAATTTTCTGCTTCTTATGTGCGTATCGATCGTTGGCTGCAAAAGTAGAGCCTCCTCTGTAATTGAACTCTGTATACGTCATAGCTCTCTTTTCTGAAATATGCGTCTCTGGAGTCGGATTACAGAAGGTGTTTATATGTGTAAACATTACACCATCCGACTCTCTACGCTGAATAGACTGTATGATCTGTGCAATGTATTTGATTGACTCTTGTGCTGTAATATGTGTACTTTCAATCTGTGGCACAGAGATATCTATTGCAGGTGACTGCCCATCTGAATCTGATATGAAATTTGTCTCTGTATGTGAACAATCATCTGAAGAACTAAGTACCGAGTGATCTACACTATCCTCTTGTAGGATATCTTAGGTATCAAAATAAACACTCTCAAGATCAAGAGACTGTATCTCATCTATGTTCTGGCAATCTTCCGCAAGACTAGTGTCCTCTGAAGTAAATGACAATACTGATCTAGGACTGCTACATTCTCTCTCCATCTCAATGTGTATCTTTCGTTGTCTATGCGGAATGATACTCTCCCAACATCATAATCGAAGAGTGCTCTTGCTGTCTGCAAAAAGGGTCTCCCGAGAAAGATTGGAGCAAGGTGTAACTATGTAGTGCATGTCATGTCTAGGACTGTAAAGTCCACGGGAAACTGTGAGCCCTAAACAGTCACGATAATGTTCCTCAGTACACCTTTAGGTCTCTTTATAGATCGATCTGCAAACTGAAGTATCGCTCGTGATTTATAGAGAGGACCTAGCTTGAGCTTATCAAGCAAAGAGGATGGAAGTAAATTGATCGAGGAACCATTGTCTAAGAGAGTACGATTGAATGTAGTGTCTTCAATCTGACAGTTTACATAGTGAGCTCCCAAATCTTTATTCTTCTTGGGTACCTTGTTCCGAATCGCACACGAAGTTGCCTTGGTCAATATGTGTTTCTCAACTCGTGATCTCTTTTTCCTACGTGAAGTACATTTCTTCCTCAACTGATTCTTTAGCGTAGGAAAATGATCCAAGGCATCGTGTAGTGGAATCTTCAGAAAGATGAGATCTTTAAGTAAACGTTCGGGTTCTGGAGTAACAACATTCTTTTTGTTGTTTTTCTTTCCTCTTCCAAACAAGGCATCGGGAAAAGGAACAATTTCAGGGGTTAGAAAGTCAGAGTTTTTATTCAAATGAGAATCAGCTTGTACATCGAGAGTCTCAGAATTATTTACAAAACTCTCTAAAACAGGGGAAGAAATATTTTTGCCGGGGCTCTCTGCCTGATCTGGCATGATGTCATCGTCTGTGTTGCCAGTGTCCATATCTGAAGTGTTGGCATTGCTCCCGTCTCTTGAATCTGCGTAATGGTCCTCATCCTCTTGCGGTTTCTCCTCCTCGGCTTCAGGATTATGGTTCTGCTCGTGCTCCTCTAGTGCCCTCTTCTCTTCTCCAGCAGGTGCTTGTGGTGATCTACTGCTCCTGAGATGAATGAAGTTAGATAAAAATTCAGGAAACGAGATCTTACCTGTAGTGTCTACCTACTCTGGATGCCTCCTCTTGTTGTTCGGGTTCATCTGAGGCTGGGCTGGAAGAGTGGTCTTCGGCACGGTTAACTCGTCCAGACGATGGTTAACCTGCTCCATCTCAGTCTTGTGCGCGATCTGGAGCGTACTCAGCATATCCATGATCTGGTTGAGCGCCTGGGCCTGTGAAGACATCTCCGGTTCGGTGTGGTGGCCCTGGCTTGCTCCTCTTTCCTGCCTTGGCGTGAAATGTTGAGAGGTGGAAGGCTGGGAGTAGCGGTGAGGTGTGGAGGAAGACTGTTGCGGCTGCTGAAAAGAATAATTCGGTGAAAACTGGGCAGGGTGCTGATATGAAGGCTGTGGTCTCTGATGGTAGACATTCGGATGAGACTGCTGCGGCGTGAAGTTTTGGCGGTGCTGAAATTACGGACGTCCATGCTGCGGATGACCGTACGGCTGCTGCTGCTGATTCGGTATACTTGGCTGCTGCACCGGAGTATACCAAATCCCGTTGATCTCGAGAGTGGCTTGCGGCTCCACCTCCATCTCCGCAGTGCTGGTGATCTGGCCGGGATTGGCATGAGACTGATCCTCATGCCAATCGAGCTACGGAATTTCGGGCTCGCTCTGGATGTAATGGATCTGACGGGTGGGTGGAGCGGGTGCGATCCTCCGTGCTGGTTGTGTGTTCGAAGAAGTCTGGCTCTGCTGGTATTGGAGCTGAAGATCAGAGACCTTCTTCGAAAGATCACTCAGCTGCTGAGGTAGAGATGAGAGTTTCTCCGACTCTCGTAGTGGCTGTAGGTCCTGGACCTGCTTCTGAATCACATCCACCAACGTCAACTTCTCGCTAATAAATCCCATGTTGGTGTTGGATTCAGAGTCTGAGATATTCGCTACCTTATGATGTTCTCGGTGATGTGGTGGTTGTGGGGCTTTCTGAAATGCCCGAGTAGAGTCTACGACTCTCGAGTTCTCGACCATCCCTTCGAAGATGGCCCAGACTGACTCGGCGTCCTTGTTCAAGTAACTGCCGCCACATGCGGCACTCACAAGCCCCTGTACTTCCGGCTGGAGTCGTCCGAAGTAGTTATGTACGAGCACCTTCATCGGGATCTCATGATGCGGGCATCTCTCTGTTAAGTCCTTGAATCGATCCCATACCTCATGGAATGATTCGTGCGACAGTTGGATAAAATTGGAGATCTGAGTCCTCATCATGTTCGTCCTTCCTAGAGGAAAATATTTGCGCAGGAAGGTGGACTTCAGGTCGTCCCCACGTAGAAATTTCCCTCCTCAAATGACTCATCCAAGAAAGGGCCTTATCAGTTAAGGCAAAGGGGAAGGCCTTAAGGCGCATGACTTCCTGCGTCACTTCTGGATAACAAGCCGTTCCGTAGATCATCTCAAACTGCTGTAAAAACGTGAACGGCTCCTCTACGGCGTTCCCATAGTACTTGGGAAGCAATGATCGAAGGACGATCGAAGTTCGTATGGCCCTTGATTCGGCGGTAGCCGAATCCAGTGATGGAGCGTTCTAGCGCCCGGGTCATACTCGTCCCGTAAAGTTGCGGGAATCGTAGGCGGTAACTGGTTCCCGGTCATTGCTCTCAGCGCGGCTATTTCAGCCCGTAGTTCAGTCTGAACTCTATACTGTTCTTGAATCTGTAAATTCATCTGCTGTAATTTATCGAGAATACATGTCGTAACATCTGCGTTCAGCTCCTGTCTTCCCTCCTGATGTTCCCCAGCTGGTGGCCTCTCGTCTGCTGTTGGTCCTTTCCCGCGAGCCATCTGATCGTCTGTAAAGTAAAAACTCTCGTAAGAACTCAGCAAAAAGTACTCAGGAGATCTAGATGATGTATTGAGGCAAGGGTCTGCCTCAATAGTCTAGCTAGGAGGCGAGGGAGTCTGGGTCTGACTCGCCTCGAAATCTGATGGGATCGGCTGGGGAAGAGGGTCATCCCAAGCCTGTGAAGACATACGCTCGACAGTGGACGGTCGAAAGCTCACAGAGTCTGAGCCGAAAAGCCGTCGAGATGTCATCTTTGATGTCAAGAGAAATTTCTGGAGAGCACATTTACGATTCAAGAGAAAGAGAAGTGCGAAAGCTGCGGAAACTCACACCCCGCAAACAAATACAAAGCAAACTCCATTTTCACCAACGCAACCCTGATGAAGACCGTAAGAGTTCGGTCTTTTTATCTTTTCGGTTTTAGGGTTGTGATTACGAAACGTTTCGATTACCGGGCTGAGCAAACCAATAGGTGCCCGATAGTTTCCCCAAAACACTGGCCCGAATCCTTACGCGAGACCACTCGCACTCAGCGAGTATGGGAGTAAGTACGGACCGTTTCCGGCTACTCGTGTTACTTGAGGACGGAGCCTTGCGCAGTGTCCTCTAAACCTCCCACTCTGCTAAGTAAACCCGGATCATTTTCGACTACCGGAGCTTACCCACTGAGGAATAGTGATCAGGTGTATGGACCCAGTAGTATTTCGCGAGAAATACGGGGTTTGGGTTCTATCCTTAAGTGTCGTCTCTCGAGCTCGCGTACTCAGAGAAATGTGCGGGGGTTACTCTCCCAAATCACTTGAGTCGATTTACGGTTTTAAGTCAAATAGATTTAGCAGTCTCGATTTTAGTTTTGCGGTTTTTATGGTTTTTTCAATCAATGTCTATCGAAATTTTTTTCTTTTTATTTAAAAACCTTAAAGCATGCACCTAGGTTGCGAGTCCTAAGACTAACTACGTGGCACAAGCAGATAGAGTAAAAAAAACCTAAACAAGCATCTAGAAAAACCACAGAAAGCCGATGAGCGATAAAAAGCCGCGGTGGGTGCCCTGATCCTCGGATACACGGTATCCGACGAATCAGGCCCCGAAAAAAATGGGGGGGGGGAGGTTTGTTTATTATCTATTACAACTCTCTCCCTTTCTCTCTCTTTTACAAAAAGATATGCTAACTACTCTGCTCCTCTACAGCCGACTCGTGAGGAAGGAGCCGACCTCTGCTCTTTCAACTGGCTCGGCTTCTGAATAAGCCGGTTGATCCTACAGGCCCTGCAAAGAAAGTTAGCAAAGAGAAGCCGATCGAGAAAACCGAGAAAGCCGTAAGAAAATAAAAGAAAAACTCAGAAAACAGAACACGAAAAAGCCGTACGAAAAACCGTACAAAAAACGAAACAAAGAGAAGAGAAAAAATAAAATCACGAAGAAATGAAAAATCAAAAAGAATCTAACGCCTCCCCGGCAACGGCGCCATTTTGATGTGGCTAGAAAAATCGGTTTCGCGGCTTTTTAAAAGGAGACTCGGTCGATGTAGCAAAAAGCCGCAAAATAAAATCACGAAGAAATGAAAAATCAAAAAGAATCTAACGCCTCCCTGGCAACGACGCCATTTTGATGTGGCTAGAAAAATCAGTTTTGCGGCTTTTTAAAAGGAGACTCGGTCGATGTAGTATAGTGGTGAGTATTCCCGCCTGTCACATGGGTCACCCGAGTTCGATTCCCGGCAACGGAGCCATTTTGATGAGGCTTAAAAATCGGTTTCGTGGCTTTTCATTTTTATTAGAAAAGAACAACATTGTCGATGTAGCCAAAAAGCCGCGAAACAAAAATTCGATCTTTCGAACCTATCAAACAATTTCAGTTTTCGTTCGGAAAACCGTCACTAATATTTAACCAGGCAAGTGTTCCTGGGTCGAACTCAAGGAGGCAGAATAAATTCCTTCGATTTTTATCTTTGTAATTTTATTTTTAATCTCTTCTCCAAGTTATCAAGTAAAGAAACCCTTTTTTATTGATTTTTATTTTTATTATTTTTATTTGATTTTATTATTTTCCAATTTTTATTTAATTTTCAAAAAGGGAGATTTTTCAAAAAGATTTATTTATTATATAATAGGTGGATACTATTTAGGTGATACAATATAGTAGAGTGAACGGTGTCGAGCCGCGAGCACGAACAACTCAAGAAATCAAAACAAAACAAGACGATTTTCGACGAAATCAAAACACGATAAAAACTCGTCAAAAACACTCGAAAACTTTATAGTAGATAGGTGGGGTAGTTGCGTAACTACCCTCAAGAAACCGCCAAAGAACAAAATCAGACGAAGTCGAAACAACCCCTACAACCCAGGGGCATAAGCGCAAAAGAAACTAATTAAAATGTTTGCAAATGGGTCCTCAGGGACTGTTCTGTAGAAAAAATATACAAATGTTTACATTTAGGTCCCTGCGGAGGGACCTAAATGTAATTATGGAAAACCTGGGGGGCGGAGTAAATCTTCTGAAAACCTGCTGGATTAAGTGTGTAAATTTCACACCGTTTCGCGTCGCACGGCTAGGATTAGAAGGCTTTGGCGCTGATCGGATGGTTCTGGGTGCGCCACGTGTCGCGCACCTGTGCCTCCCCTATTCCTGAGGTTGTTACAGTTGCTGGTGGCGACGTCTTCTTCTTCGAATTTTCCCGATCAACTCACGAACGCTTTGGCACTCCAGCGGGGCCAGAGGGGTGGCTCCTCCACCCCTCGAGCTCGCCCGTGGTGGTGTGATGGCGGGAGATGCTCCGAGCGGCCGCGATGATGCGAAGAGGATGGCAGTCTCGTCTCCCCTGGATGTTGATCAGTTCTGATGCAGCTTTTTGGAGATGACTTATCGTGACAATCAAAAGCTCCCAGATGTGAAGAACGGACTCACGATGAAGTAGAACCTGCGAATGACGTATTTGTATGCTCGATTCGTGTTGAATCGGCCAATGGATAATAGATCACAAGCTCAAAACATAGAGAAAAAATCAGGTTTCCAGAAGAGATACACAATGCGTGAAAATGGCGAGAAACGAAATGCTCAATCGAATAGATTCCAAACGATTTGGAAGGGGAAATTAAGAGGGCGTCTAATCTAGACGATTAGGCTAACTAAATCAATGATTATTATTGCTAATCAACGCACGAAGATCGGGGCAAAATCACGAGAAAATGGATGAAGAGGTCTATGAAGATTCTAGGTATATTACCTGGAATAGCTGCTCGACGGCGACCAAAGACCGGAGCTCTGACGCACGCGTGGGCGGCGATGCAAGGCTGGCGTAGCCTTGGAACGATATCCGACGTCTCCTCCTCCTCGCTGGGTCGAGCACGGCGCTGTCACCACCTCAGGTCGGCCGAGACGAGGCTTGGAAGATGGGGGTCGGGCTTCTGGAACTGGAGGGTTTCAGAGAGCTGGAAAGTTAGTTGGATATGGCGACCTTGAGGGCTTTATATAGGGAGCTTGCTTGGGCTCCAAGTTTGATCCAATGGTGGGCGAAGTAGTTGGTTGTTAGGAGAAGGAGGTCGAGGGTTGAGATCGGTCAGAAGGCTCTAGAATCGCGCGGGAGAAATAGTTGAAGTCGGCCAGTTGGTGCAGCGGTTGGAACAGCTTCTTTGAAGAAGATGACCCCAGGCGCTGACAAGTGTCAGCACCTGGTTGGCCCAGAGGTGGAATCAGCTTATAAATTAAGTATTAAATAGTAAATTACGTTATTTTAAATAAGTTTAAATACAAAAGGTGTAGATAAATTAATTCTCTAATTTATGGACTAATTACTTTTAATAAATAATAAATATTATTTAAAATATAAATATTATAATAATAAATATGTATTTATAAATAGGTTTTAGTTTTTTAATTTAATAAATAAATAAATAAGTAAAAATTAAGATAATTTTATATTTTCTTAATTATTAGAATATTAAATAAGGTTTATACGAATTTTTATGGATTTTAATGAGTTAATTTACATATTTTAATAAATAAGATAAGTAACAAAGTACTTCATTTATACCTATATTGCAGGGTTTTTGATTTTATTAAAATAATAAATAGTATCAAAAAATTATGAAATAATTTATGGTGAAACAACAAGATCATGAAATAATTTAAAAATTATAAAATTAAGAAAATGATAAATAGTGTGTGTTACAGAAAATAAATAGCCCAGAATCCCCGTTGTCTTTTGGTCCCAAAACCGACTTTCTGCAAACGGACTCCGAATTCGATGAAACCACCTTTATTAATTAGGGAATATTATTTTATGAAGGTGAGTAGAGTGAAATTGGAGTTCGTATGAGGAAGTTATGATGTTCGGAAGTTGAGATTTTGACAATTTCTAGGCTGGGTTTCTTGGCATATGTACAAGGTAATATTTTTAACTTATTTTTATATTTTTATATACATTTTTAGAAATAATTAGGAGAAGAGTTTGGTGAAAAAATATGTTCATAAAAATAATTAAAAATCTTTGAAGTTTTGTATTTATTGTATAAATAATGGAGAATGTGTGGAGTGTGTATTAAATTATTTTTTTATGTTTACTTTCCTTATCTCCCCCTACTTATTGGTTTGTCGACCAATCCATGCTGACTTGGTCTCGGGGGTTGGGCTATAAATATATCTTACAGCTATATTTATATTTTAAGTCATATTGTATATATATACATATATTCAATCTGCCTTTTTGTTCTTTTCTTGTTCTTTATTTATTTACATGATTTTAATGGTTAAAAGTGAATATTTACACATGAATGGTGTTTTGTTAAAAGATGAGAATTAATGGATATTTACATGTATTTGTTAAGGGTTTTAAGACAAAATGCGAGAGAAAAGTTAATGAATCATGGATTCATCAACCCCCTATACTTAAACTTTGCTAGTCCCTTAGCAAACACTTATTTTGAAAAAGTAAGTGAAAAAGAAAGAAAGTTGGAATGAATTTGTTTTCCTAAAATAATTCATGAGAACAGACAAAGGACAGAGCTCGATGGGGCCTGAAACAACATTTTGTCGGAACCTTAACTAGGGTTAGGATTTTGTCCTCAACAGTCTTCAAGTTCCATAATCCTTACTCAAGATCACTTCATCGGCTAGTTCAGACTCACTTATTCATATCGCAAACTCTGTCATCCTTGAAGTCAACTTGTACAATGTGTAAATTGATTTAGCTCTTCCTGCTTAGAGAACCGAAGAAACCGTCAATCCCGGCTATAGACTCCAATGGCTTCCTCATCCCGCTACTCTTTCCTCGGGGAGAGAGGCATTCCCTTCTGAGTTCAGTTCTGCTATGTCCACAATCGAATATAGGGAGAAGTTAGAAGAATGAGAAAAGAAGTGGAGTGCGACCAATGTAGACGCATCTCCTTGTGAAGCCCAACCGGTGTAGCTGAGTCTCCACTAAGATGTGCAGGCATATTTGGTGGAAGCTTGGACCATTGTGGTCTTATTTGGTGGCTTCTGCTTTGCTTTGACTTCATCTTTTTGTGCCTCGACGGATATAGAATCTTTTTAGTCCGTCCCTTTTTTGAGGTCTTAGAAAAATTGTGTCAGCAGATCCTTCCCTCATCCGAAGCAACTATCGCAACCCCAATCTCTCCCGTCTTTAGACGTCAATGCCGTAAAGATAAGGATAGGAACACACTACCAAGGTGTACTGCCTTTCGGAACTCCATGCGAGTTGAGCTAAGTGCAGAGTGCATGTGTTCAAGATTGGTTCACTGGTGTAGAGTTGTACGGATGACTCCAAATGGTCTACTTAAGCTCAGATGACTTGATTTCCCGAATATGGTCTTACGGAACCCAAAGATTTTAAGTCACTAGACCTGAAGAGTCTAAATTCCAGTTCCTAATCAGGCTCCATACAATGAACGTTAAAGGTCATAATCAAGCTCCATCCTTTAGACTATACTCAGTCCTTAGTTCCAGAAATCAAACTTATTCTGAAAAATACGAATGCAAATGCAACCATGTTTTTGTGAAGTGTATTTTCTGAATTTTACTCATTTTTATGGATTTTAGGGATTTTGTAATTTTTATGAATTTTAGGGCTTTGTATTTTTTTATGGATTTTTATGATTTTTATAAACAAGGTTTTATTCATAAATTTTACAAGATATATTTTATTCGAGTTAAATGTCTAATGTATTTTACAAATTTTATCTACAAAGTATTTTACAAGGGTTGAATGGTTTTTGCACGTGTTTTAATAAATAGGAATTTAAACAAGTATTATACATATTTTAAGGACAAATTTTAATTACAAAGTTTAATTACAAGTTTTAATTACAAGTTTTTAAGCATGTTTTACTTTTTTACAAGGATTTTATAAATACTATATAAATATAAGAGTGGATTTTAAATTAACCCTTACCCACTTTTTATGGATTTTATAGATATAGAAAATACATAAAAGTACGAGTTATGGATGAAAGTATATATACAATATATACGCACCCCCCTATACTTAGCTTGAGATATGTCCTCATAGCGTCAGAAGAGAAAAAGGAGGACATAACTCATGCTAAGTAAAAGTGGGTGAAAAAGGATATCGAGTGTACAAGTCAGTCAACCCCCCTATACTTACGATCTGGTCATCGTAAGTATCATGGGAGAGCAAAAACAGGATGACTGAATGAAAAGGATAAATAACGAAAGTTCAAAAGGAAAAGAATACGAACTCATCGAAATCACTCGGTCCCCCCTATACTTAGGATAAGGCATCCTAAGTATAGAAAAGAGTGTAGCCAAAAATTGGAGACCAGTGATTCGTGAAAAAGAAAGGCTATACAAAAGAATCAGTACAAAAAATAAAACGTAAATCAACGGGCAATCGGTCCCCCCTATACTTAGGATCTGGTATCCTAAGCATAGAAGATGAGCAAAAATGGGGACGATTGTGGTTTACGAAGAATATACAAGTCTTGTGAATCTCCAGAAAAGAATGGCTCAAAAGAATTTGTACAGGAAGAAGTGAAGGAATAATCATGATTCTTGTACAAAATAGATCACTTTAGCCAGGATCATACTCAATTTTCTGCTTCTTATGTGCGTATCGATCGTTGGCTGCAAAAGTAGAGCCTCCTCTGTAATTGAACTCTGTATACGGCATAGCTCTCTTTTCTGAAATATGCGTCTTTGGAGTCGGACTACAGAAGGTGTTTATATGTGTAAACATTACACCATCCGACTCTCTACGCTGAATAGACTGTATGATCTGTGCAATGTATTCGATCGACTCTTGTGCTGTAATATGTGTACTTTCAATCTGTGGCACATAGATATCTATTGCAGGTGACTGCTCATCTGAATCTGATATGAAATCTGTCTCTGTATGTGAACAATCATCTGAAGAACTAAGTACCAAGTGATCTACCCTATCCTCTTGTAGGATATCTTGGGTATCAAAATAAACACTCTCAAGATCAAGAGACTGTATCTCATCTATGTTCTGGCAATCTTCCGTAAGACTAGTGTCCTCTGAAGTAAATGACAATACTGATCTAGGACTGCTACATTCTCTCTTCATCTCAATGTGTATCTTTCGTTGTCTATGCGGAATGATACTCTCCCAGCATCATAATCGAAGAGCGCTCTTGCTGTATGCAAAAAGGGTCTCCCGAGAAAGATTGGAGCAAGGTGTAACTGTGTAGTGCATGTCATGTCTAGGAGTGTAAAGTCCACGGGAAACTGTGAGCCCTGAACAGTCACGATAATGTTCCTCAGTACACCTTTAGGTCTCTTTATAGATCGATCTGCAAACTGAAGTATCGCTCGTGATTTATAGAGAGGACCTAGCTCGAGCTTATCAAGCAAAGAGGATGGAAGTAAATTGATCGAGGAACCATTGTCTAAGAGAGTACGATTGAATGTAGTGTATTCAATCTGACAGTTTACATAGTGAGCTCCCAAATCATTATTCTTCTTGGGTACCTTGTTCCGAATCGCACACGAAGTTGCCTTGGTCAATATGTGTTTCTCAACTCGTGATCTCTTTTTCCTACGTGAAGTACATTTCTTCATCAACTGATTCTTTAGCGTAGGAAAATGATCCAAGGCATCGTGTAGTGGAATCTTCAGAAAGATGAGATCTTTAAGTAAACGTTCGGGTTCTGGAGTAACAACATTCTTTTTGTTGTTTTTCTTTCCTCTTCCAAACAAGGCATCGGGAAAAGGAACAATTTCAGGGGTTAGAAAGTCAGAGTTTTTATTCAGATGGGAATCAGCTTGTACATCGAGAGTCTCAGAATTATTTACAAAACTCTCTAAAATAGGGGAAGAAATATTTTTGTCGGGGCTCTCTGCCTGATCTGGCATGATGTCATCGTCTGTGTCGCCAGTGTCCATATCTGAAGTGTTGGCATTGCTCCCGTCTCTTGAATCTGCGTAATGGTCCTCATCCTCTTGCGGTTTCTCCTCCTCGGCTTCAGGATTATGGTTCTGCTCGTGCTCCTCTAGTGCCCTCTCCTCTTCTCCAGTAGGTGCTTGTGGTGATCTACCGCTCCTGAGACGAATGAAGAGAGATAAAAATTCAGGAAACGAGATCTTACCTGTAGTATCTACCTGCTCTGGATGCATCCTCTTGTTGTTCGGGTTCATCTTAGGCTGGGCTAGAAGAGTGGTCTTCGGCACGGTTAACTCGTCCAGACGATGGTTAACCTGTTCCATCTCAGTCTTGTGCGCGATCTGGAGCGTACTCAGCATATCTATGATCTGGTTGAGCGCCTGGGCCTGTGAAGACATCTTCGGTTCGGTATGGTGGTCCTGGCTTGCTCCTCTCTCCTGCCTTGGCGTGAAATGCTGAGAGGTGGACGGCTGGGAGTAGCGCTGAGGTGTGGAGGAAGACTGCTGCGGCTGCTGAAAAGAATAATTCGGTGAAAACTGGGCAGGGTGCTGATATGAAGGCTGCGGTCTCTGATGGTAGACATTCGGATGAGACTGCTGCAGCGTGAAGTTCTGGCGGTGCTGAAATTACGGACGTCCATGCTGCGGATGACCGTACGACTGCAGCTGCTATTGATTAGGTATACTCGACTGCTGCACCGGAGTATACCAAATCCCGTTGATCTCGAGAGTGGCTTGCGGCTCCACCTCCATCTCTGCAGTGTTGATGATCTGACCGGGATTGGCATGAGACTGATTCTCATGCCAATCGAGCTACGGAATTTCGGGCTCGCTCTGGATGTAATAGATCTGACGGGTGGGTGGAGCGGGTGCGATCCTCCGTGCTGGTTGTGTGTTCGAAGAAGTCTGGCTCTGCTGGTACTGGAGCTGAAGATCAGAGACCTTCTTCGAAAGATCACTCAGCTGCTGAGGTAGAGATGAGAGTTTCTCCAACTCTCGCAGCGGCTGTAGGTCCTGGACCTGCTTCTGAATCACATCCACCAACGTCAACTTCTCGCTAATAAATCCCATGTTGGTGTTGGATTCAGAGTCTGAGATATTCACCACCTTATGATGTTCTCGGTGATGTGGTGGCTGTGGGGCTTTCTGAAATGCCCGAGTAGAGTCTACGACTCTCGAGTTCTCGACCATCCCTTCGAAGATGGCCCAGACTGACTTGGCGTCCTTGTTCAAGTAACTGCCGCCACATACGGCACTCACAAGCCCCTGTACTTCCGGCTGGAGTCCTCCGAAGTAGTTCTGTACGAGCACCTTCATCAGGATCTCATGATGCGAGCATCTCTCTGTCAAGTCCTTGAATCGATCCCATGCCTCATGGAATGATTCGTACGACAGTTGGATAAAATTGGAGATCTGACTCCTCATCATGTTCGTCCTTCCTAGAGGAAAATATTTGCGCAGGAAGGTGGACTTCAGGTCGTCCCACGTAGAAATTTCCCTCCCCAAATGACTCAGCTAATAAAGGGCCTTATCGGCTAAGGCAAAGGGGAAGGCCTTGAGGCGCACGACTTCCTGCATCACTCCTGGATAACAAGCCGTTCCGTAGATCATCTCAAACTACTGTAAAAACGTGAACGGCTCCTCTGCGGCATTCCCATAGTACTTGGGAAGCAATGATCGAAGGACGGTCGAAATTCGTATGGCCCTTGATTCGGCGGTAGCCGAATCCAGTGATGGAGCGTTCTAGCGCCCGGGTTATACTCGTCCCGTAAAGTCGCGGGAACCGCAGGCGATAACTGATTCCCGACCACTGCTCTCAGCGCGGCAATTTCAGCCCGCAGTTCAGTCTGAACTCTATATTGTTCTTGAATCTGTAAATTCATCTGCTGTAATGTATCAAGAATACCTATCGTAACATCTGCGTTCAGCTCCTGTCTTCCCTCCTGATGTTCCCCAGCTGGTGGCCTCTCGTCTGCTGTTGGTCCTTTCCCGCGAGCCATCTGATCATCTGTAAAGTAAAAACTCTCGTAAGAACTCAGCGAAAAGTACTCAGGAGATCTAGATGATGTATTGAGGAAAGGGTCTGCCTCAATAGTCTGGCCAGGAGGCGAGGGAGTCTGGGTCTGACTCGTCTCGAGATCTGATGGGACCGGCTCGAGAAGAGTGTCATCCCAAGCCTGTGAAGACATACGCTCGACGGTGGACGGTCGAAAGCTCACAGAGTCTGAGCTGAAAAGCCGTCGAGATGTCATCTTTGATGTCAAGAGAAATTTCGGGAGAGCACGTTTACGATTCAAGAGAAAGAGAAGTGCGAAAGCCGCGGAAACTCACACTCCGCAAATAAATACAAAGCAAACTCCGTTTTCACCAACTCAACCCTGGTGAAGACCGTAAGAGTTCGATCTTTTTATCTTTTCGATTTTAGGGTTGTGATTAGCAAACGTTTCGATTACGCGGGCTGAGCAAGCCAATAGGTGCCCGATGGTTTCCACGAAACACTGGCATGAATCCTTACGCGAGACCACTCGCACTCATCCAGTATGGGAGTAAGTACGGACCGTTTCCGGCTACCCGTGTTACTTGAGGACGGAGTCTTGTGTAGTGTCCTCTAAACCTCCCACTCTGCTAAGTAAACCTGGACCATTTTCGGCTACCGGAGCTTACCCACTAAGGAATAGTGATCAGGTGTATGGACCCAGTAGTATTTCGCGAGAAATACGGGGTTTAGATTCTATCCTTAAGTGTCGGCTCTCGAGCTCGCGTACTCGGAGAAATGTGCGGGGGTTACTCTCCCAAATCACTTGAGTCGATTTACGGTTTTAAGTCAGATAGATTTAGCAGTCTCGATTTTAGTTTTGCGGTTTTTATGGTTTTTTCAATCAACGTCTATCGAATTTTTTTTCTTTTTATTTAAAAACCGTAAAGCATGCACCTAGGTTGCGAGTCCTAAGACTAACTACGCAGCACAAGCACATAGAGTAAAAAAAACCTAAACAAGCATCTAGAAAAACCGCGGAAAGCCGATGAGCGATAAAAGCCGCGGTGGGTGCCCTGATCCTCGGATACACGGTATCCGATGAATCAGGCCCCGAAAAAAATGGGGGGGGGGTTGTTTATTATCTATTACAACTCTCTCCCTTTCTCTCTCTTTTACAAAAAGATATGCTAACTACTCTGCTCCTCTGCAGCCGACTCGTGAAGAAGGAGCCGACCTCTGCTCTTTCAACTGGCTCGGCTTCCGAAGAAGCCGGTTGATCCTACAGGCCCTGCAAAGAAAGTTACCAAAGAAAAGCCGATCGAGAAAACCGAGAAAGCCGTAAGAAAACAAAAGAGAAACTCAGAAAACAGAACACGAAAAAGCCGTACGAAAAACCGTACAAAAAACGAAACAAAGAGAAGAGAAAAAATAAAATCACGAAGAAATGAAAAATAAAAAAGAATCTAACGCCTCCCCGGCAACAGCGCCATTTTGATGTGGCTAGAAAAATCGGTTTCGCGGCTTTTTAAAAGGAGACTCGGTCGATGTAGCAAAAAGCCGCGAAATAAAATCACGAAGAAATGAAAAATAAAAAAGAATCTAACACCTCCCCAGCAACGGCGCCATTTTGATGTGGCTAGAAAAATCGGTTTCGCAGCTTTTTAAAAGGAGACTCAGTCGATGTAGTATAGTGGTGAGTATTCCCGCCTGTCACGCGGGTCACCCGGGTTCGCTCCCCGGCAACGGCGCCATTTTGATGAGGCTTAAAAATCGGTTTCGTGGCTTTTCATTTTTATTAGAAAAGAACAACATTGTCGATGTAGCCAAAAAGCCGCGAAACAAAAATTCGATCTTTCGAACCTATCAAACAATTTCAGTTTTCTTTCGGAAAACCGTCACTAATATTTAACCAGGCAAGTGTTCCTGGGTCAAACTCAAGGAGGCAGAATAAATTCCTTCGATTTTTATCTTTGTAATTTTATTTTTAATCTCTTCTCCAAGTTATCAAGTAAAGAAACCCTTTTTTATTGATTTTTATTTTTATTATTTTTATTTGATTTTATTATTTTCCAATTTTTATTTAATTTTCAAAAGGGATATTTTTCAAAAAGATTTATTTATTATATAATAGGTTGATACTATTTTGGTGATACAATATAGTAGAGTGAACGGTGTCGAGCCGCGAGCACGAACAACTCAAGAAATCAAAACAAAACAAGACAATTTTCGACGAAATCAAAACACGACAAAAACTCATCAAAAACACTCGAAAACTTTATACTAGATAGGTGGGGTAGTTGCGTAACTACCCTCAAGAAACCGTCAAAGAACAAAGTCAGACGAAGTCGAAACAACCCCTACAACCCAGGGGCAAAAGCGCAAAAGAAACTAATTAAAATGTTTGCAAATGGGTCCTCAGGGACTGTTTTGTAGAAAAAATATACAAATGTTTACATTTAGGTCCCTGCGGAGGGACCTAAATGTAATTATGGAAAATCTAGGGGCGGAGTAAATCTTCTGAAAACCTGCTGGATTAAGTGTGTAAATTTCACACCGTTTCACGTCGCACGGCTGGGATTAGAAGGCTTTGGCGCTGATCGGATGGTTCTGGGTGCGCCACGTGTCGCGCACCTGTGCCTCCCCTATTCCTGAGGTTGTTACAGTTGCTGGTGGCGGCGTCTTCTTCTTCGAATTTTCCCGATCAACTGACGAACGCTTTGGCACTCCGGCGGGGCCAGAGGGGTGGCTCCTCCACCCCTCGAGCTCGCCCGTGGTGGTGTGATGGCGGGAGATGCTCCGAGCGGCGGCGATGATGCGAAGAAGATGGCAGTCTCGTCTCCCCTGGATGTTGATCAGTTCTGATGCAACTCTTTGGAGATGACTTATCATAACAATCAAAAGCTCCCAGATGTGAAGAACGGACTCGCGATGAAGTAGAACCTGCAAATGATGTATTTGTATGCTCGATTCGTGTTGAATCGACCAATGGATAATAGATTACAAGCTCAAAACAAAGAGAAAAAATCAGGTTTCCAGAAGAGATACACAATGCGTGAAAATGGCGACAAGCGAAATGCTTAATCGAATAGATTTGAAACGATTTGGAAGGGGAAATTAAGAGGGCGTCTAATCTAGACGATTAGGATAACTAAATCAATGATTATCATTGCTAATCAACGCACGAAGATCGGTGCAAAATCACGAGAAAATGGATGAAGAGGTCTATGAAGATTCTAGGTATATTACCTGGAATAGCTGCTCGACGGCGACCAAAGACCGGAGCTCCGACGCACGCGTGGGCGGCGATGCAAGGCTGGCGTAGCCTTGGAACGATCTCCGACGTCTCCTCCTCATCGCTGGGTCGAGCACGGTGCTGTCACCACCTCAAGTCGGCCGAGACGAGGCTTGGAAGATGGGGGTCGGGCTTCTGGAACTGGAGGGTTTCAGAGAGCTGGAAAGTTAGTTGGATATGGCGACCTTGAGGGCTTTATATAGGGAGCTTGCTTGGGCTCCAAGTTTGATCCAATGGTGGGCGAAGTAGTTGGTTGTTAGGAGAAGGAGGTCGAGGGTTGAGATCGGTCAGAAGGCTCTAGAATCGCGCGGGAGAAATAGTTGAAGTCGGCCGATTGGTGCAGCGGTTGGAACAGCTTCTTTGAAGAAGATGACCCCAGGTGCTGACAAGTGTCAGCGCTTGGTTGGCCCAGAGGTGGAATCAGCTTATAAATTAAGTATTAAATAGTAAATTACGTTATTTTAAATAAGTTTAAATACAAAAGGTGTAGATAAATTAATTCTCTAATTTATGGACTAATTACTTTTACCAATAAATATTATTTAAAATATAAATATTATATTAATAAATATGTATTTATAAATAGGTTTTAGATTTTTAATTTAATAAATAAATAAATAAGTAAAAATTAAATTAATTTTATATTTTCTTAATTATTAGAATATTAAATAAGGTTTATACGAATTTTTATGGATTTTAATGAGTTAATTTACATATTTTAATAAATAAGATAATTAACAAGGTAGTTCATTTATACCTATATTGCAGGGTTTTTGATTTTATTAAAATAATAAATAGTATCAAAAAATTATGAAATAATTTATGGTGAAACAACAAGATCATGAAATAATTTAAAAATTATAAAATTAAGAAAATGATAAATAGTGTGTGTTACAGAAAATAAATAGCCCAGAAACCCCGTTGTCTTTTGGTCCCAAAACCGACTTTTTGCAAACGGACTCCGAATTCGATGAAACCACCTTTATTAATTAGGGAATATTATTTTATGAACTTTAAAGGTGAGTAGAGTGAAATTGGAGTTCGTATGAGGAAGTTATGATGTTCGGAAATTGAGATTTTGACAATTTCCAGGCTGGGTTTCTTGGCATATGTGCAGGGTTATATTTTCAACTTATTTTTATATTTTTATATACATTTTTAGAAATAATTAGGATTAGAGTTTGGTGAAAAAATATGTTCATAAAAATAATTAAAAATCTTTGTAGTTTTGTATTTATTGTATAAATAATGGAGAATGTGTGGAGTGTGTATTAAATTATTTTTTTTATGTTTTCTTTCCTTATCTTCCCCTACTTATTGGTTTGTCGACCAATCCATGCTGACTTGATCTCGGAGGTTGGGCTATAAATATATCTTACAGCTATATATATTTTAAGTCATATTGTATATATACATATATTCAATCTGCCTTTTTGTTCTTTTCTTGTTCTTTATTTATTTACATGATTTTAATGGTTAAAAGCGAATATTTACACATGAATGGTGTTTTGTTAAAAGATGAGAATTAATGGATATTTACATGTATTTGTTAAGGGTTTTAAGACAAAATGCGACAAAAAAGTTAATGAATCATGGATTCATCAGTGGGAGAAGCTCGAAGTCTCCATATATGGGAGGGAGACGGATCTCTACATGCAAAGTGATCCGCGCATAAATTAAAGACAATAAATAAAACTACCTAGATGCATGCACGAGGAAATTGTCCTAAGATGAGTAACTTCTATTGATGTGAAGAACAAGTAGCTATGACTAGGAAGAGAGTCCGGAGTCCGGTCTCGGGAGTCGATCGGTGTCCACCACAGTGGATCCTGCCAGCGCTGTATACGACTCCTCTCGGCACGTGGTCTCTAGTCTAAATCAATAGCTTTTTCAGTTGATTTTTTAGCCAAGTCCAATTACGATCTGTAGGTGCAGGCAAGATATTAGGGATTGGGCCTTAGCTTCCTAATTCGTCACAGTCAACAAAAATTCCTATGTCTAGGGGCTAAATCCTCGGGAAATGAAAATAAAATAAGACGAGAAAGTCGTGAAAAACACAAAACCGCGGTGAGCCCCTAAGTGAACAAACACTTGGAAATTAGGCCTGAGTGTCCTAGAGAGTCCAAGTTATTACAAATTAAGTCTCTCTCTCTCTCTCACTTCAAATTACAAATTTTTAAACTACAAAAATTCTACAAGAGATGATGGTCTTCTCGAGCCTCCAAGTTCTCTTTGGTGCTAAGCGAGCCTTCACGTGGGTGCACAAGTGCCTAGGATGGAGCGCTTCCCTCGCTCAGCGATGCCTCGCACAAAATCCAACAAAAAAGATGATTAGACCAGTCAAGCAATATAATCAAACAGATAGGTAAAAAGATAGGCAAATATCCACAATCAATCACAAAAGAATGCTCTATACGATGTTTCTCCCCGGCAATGGCGCCATTTGATAACTCAGTTTTTGCGAGGGTCTAAATATCTCACACAAGGCGGAGACAAGAGTCGCTGCGGCGACCGCTCACAAAACCCGGGTTAGTCAACAATTAACCTACAATATCAATCAAATAATGAGAAGCAAGGTGGAGTTAAAATTTATTATTAACTCTACAAAAATGTGTATAGTGTGCAAGTGTGTAGAGTGTCGAACTCAGGGAGCAAACAAGATAGAACAAGGCATAAGTGCACAAAGATCAATGTGAAAGTGAGTAATTGCCTAAAGATGTGCAATTTTTGTGGGTTTTCAATTTTTTATATTTTTTTATATTTTTATATTTTGAATTTCAATTTCTGATTTTATATTTCTTTTTATATTTTATATTTTCTTTTTTTATATTTTCTTTTTCTTTAAATAGAAGTATATACAAAGTAAGAAAGAGAAGGATAATGTATTAATAAAAATAGGTAAAAATAAGGAAAATCAGGAAATAAAATGTTTTGAGGCTTTTTATATTTTTCTAATGTTTTTGTAATTTTTCTATATTTTTCCTAATTTTTTTAGTATTTTTAAAAGGTAAAAAAACTGAAAATAGTGAATACAATATATATACGAGACAAAAATGTAGAAATAAAATAACAAATCGGAGTGTTAAATTATTTTTTATAGATAGATCATAGGATAAGGAAAATTCAGAGATAGGAAACACAATTTTTGGAGTTTTTATGAATTTTTCTAGATTTTTATGAAGATTTTGAGAATTGTGCTATTTTTAAGAGTTTTCTTTTGTAATTTTTAGGGATTTTTGGTCAGAAAATAAAATAAACTAAAACACACGAAATATAATTTTTTGGATTTTTTTTCAAAGAAGTTTTATAATTGGGATTTTTACCCAGCAGATCCTTTAAACGTTTTAAAATACCTCTACGACCTTTTGCACAACGTAATTACTCCATCGACCCTGTAAATTACCTCAAGAACCCCCACGGGCTTAAAACATATTAATCGAAGGGTGCATGGGGTAAGAGTTGGTAAGTTTACGAGGTCGAGGGGGAAATTAGGTTGTTTCAAAGGTCGTGGAGGTGATTGACAAAGTTTATAGGGTCTGCCGGGTAAAAATCCCTTTCTAATTTTATGGATTTTCTAGTGCAAACAGTGTTGAAACTGCATGTTTTTTTATTTTTTAATAAATATGAAAATGCAATAAAAAATGCAAACTAAAAATATGGCGTTAAACTACAATGCAACAGGAGCCTATGGTATTTTGTTGGTAATTTTTAAGTTAAAATGATGCATGAAATAAATACACACATCCAAGCAAAAATACAATACTAACAAGGGCATAAATGTAAATACATAGAAGTCCAAGGGCCTACTTGCAATTTTTCCAAAAATAAATAATGTTAAATACATTTTTCTGGATAAAAAATAAATACCCAAACCTGACGGCGGTTCGATGCAAATTGTCCAACTCACGCGCACAGGGCACGTGACCTAGCAGGGGTATTTTTGCAATTTTACAAAGTTCCAGCGGCTCAGATGCAATTTTCCCAAAATATTACAACTTATTAAATAGTTCATGGACTGAAACGAAAAAGACAAACCCCCAGGGGGTCCCTACAAAATGTCCACCACCCCACGTGCACGGGTCACGTGAGGTGACGTGGACTGGACCTAAATGCAAATATGGAAACTATGGGGGCCTAAATGCAAATATTACAGAAATATTTAAACTACAACTAAAGTTTTATGGACTGCAAATAAAATGTGAAAATGGCGGGGGTGTAGATGCAAAATACCCACGCCTAAATCCTCTTGCGCGATCGAATGGCGGAGGGCCGCTTACTTATCCACGTGGCACGCGCACAACGCACGATGACGGTTTGGCGACGATCGGTTGAGATCAGATATGGCGAGAAGATCGACGGTCGATGCGGGCTTCGATCGGACGGTGGCTGATCAAACTGGAGCTGGGCTCTGATCGGACAGTGGAGAGGCAGCGAGGAAGAACGGGGAAGAACGCCGGCGCTGCAAACTTCCCCGACCAAGATCTCGGGCCTCCGACGAAAGCACGGGTTCAAAATCGATCAGGAGGCTCCTGGGAGGTCTCTCTAGGCTCTGGAGGACTCAACGTCATCGGAGAGGCTCTGTGGCGCTGGCGCAAAGGCGGCGGAGCTTCAGGCTCCAGGTATCTCCGGCGAGCGCTCCAAAATGTGCTCTAGGTGCTTGGACTACGCTTCGACCTGTAAAAAGTGGTGAAGGGGACCAGGGCAAACTGCCTAGACCCCGCGGATGCGAAATGGGTGTCGGAGATGGGCTGTGGATGGCAGAGGATATTCGGCCGGAGTTGCGCTCCGGCGAAGGGATTCGATTGGGCGATTCGATGAACGGCGAGGGAATCTAAGGAACCTAATCTACTCCTACAGATACAGGGAGTAAAATGAAACAAAAAGGAAAGGAAAAAGGTCAAACCTCGAAGGTGGGGGACCTGAGGTAAAGAACCTCGACGGCGGTGACTTGTCGGAGGTGGTAGAGCCGCCCTGGTGCTTGCTCAACCGATCTGACGTGCGGAGGTGGAAGCTGTCACCTTCCTCTCACTCAAGGACACCAAAACGGGAGCGAAGCGAGTGCTAAGGGGGTTCAAATCCGAGCTCGAAGGCGGCGAATCGGCTATATACAAGATGGTGGCGTGGCTTTGGGAGCAAGAGCACGTGTGCATGATGAAGATTTTACGTGATTTGGGAGCATGGCGTGGCTCAGCGATGATCGGGGAAGAATTCCCAAGAAGGAATCGAGGGGAGAAGACGCAAGGATCATGCTCGGAAATTGGGTGAAATCGGGCTCCTATCGGGCTGTCCGAAGGTGACAGACCTCGGTCAGGCAGTTGACCGAGGTCAACACTTGACTGGTCCTGGTTGGTCCACGTGGACCAACCAGAAAATTCTAGGCAATAATTATTTGTAAAATCAATATAAAATAGTAAATGAATTTACTAATTTTAGGTTATAAAATAAAAAAATGTTTCTTATTTTATAAAGAATCTTATAGTGATTTTTATTTATTTTTATGAGGTATATAATTATAAGTTACCTTTTATACCCTATATAGGTATATATATCTATATATTTTATTATTTTATTTTTATTTTGTATATTTATATTATTTTTTTGTTTTTTATTTTATAAATTTATAAAATATCTCTATACACTTAAATATATTTTTATTTTATTTTTCTGTTGTATTTTGTACACTTAATAAAATATAAATAGTAATTTTATATGTATAGGTATAGGTATTATACCTAGGTATGCTATTTATACAAGTACTTTATTTTGTATTTCTTTTGTATTTTTATTCTGATTTTAATATACACATAACTTCTAAATAATATTTACAAAATTATAAAAATATAAAAATTATGAAAATAATGTATAAATAATAAAATGAATATTCTATTCTGTACAAGTATACAATAGGGGTGCAAAACTCAACTTTCAAATCGTAGCTCTGCCAAATGCGAAACCACCATCATTAAACAACTTATTTTAAATTATATACAATTAAAGGTGAGTTTGACGCATTTCGAGCTTTTATTAGGGAGATACATGTCTGGGAAGTTGGGATTCTGAATTTTTATTCAGACCATAACTTTTTATCAGTGTATTATTTTTGTATGAAACAAATTTTGTATTTTTATTTATTTAATTATCTACAACTTTCATGTACAAAGTTTTTTATTTGAGGTATATAAAGTGGAACCAAAAATAGGTCCCAAAATGAATAAAGAAAGAATAGAATGAATAGGTATCTGGCCCTTATCTCCCCCTACTTTATTCCTTGTCGACCTATTCATCAAGATGCCTAGGTCTCAGGGTTTTGGGTCATAAAATATTTACAATATTTTATTCTTTTTCTTTTCTTTTATTTATTCTATAATTTTGGCTTTAAATATAGTATTTTATACACTATTTACATGCACATGTATAAATGCTAAGATGTTGGAATTAAGGGTATTTACATGCATTTACTAGAGTTTTTAAGGCCAAAATGATAGAATAAAGATGATGAAATATGGATTCATCACCTAGATGTATCCGAGGAGCTCTCTATAGCTCTCCGCAAATAAAAGAGGCAATGTACTTATCATCCCATGTCACATTTTACTTCTACTGACAGTTTATCTAGATGTTACAAGAGATTTGCAGATGCTCTAAATGTTGTTATTATCCCTAGAGATCATCTTAGTGCAATGAAAGATCATGGTTGACGTAATACCATAGATGAGGAGATGAATGCACTTATCTCCTGGAGCATGTGGGATCTTGTATTGTGCCCCTCGGAAGTTCGTCTTGTGGATTGCATATGGGTTTTCACGATAAAGCAATCACTTGATAGGTCTATTGAAAGGATGAAAGCCATACTAGTTGTCGAAGGTTTCACATAAAACTTTGAGGTTGATCATTTTAAGACCTTCTCACTAGTTGCTAGAATGAGATCGATACGTACCATTCTCTCGGTTGCTGTTAAGAAGGAATGGTACATTTACCAACTTGATGTGAAGAACGCTTTTCTTTATGGTGACCTTGAGGAGGAGGTCTACATGATGCAACCACCAGGTTACGTAGTCAAGGGGGGAGCATCTATGTCGACTATGCAAGTCCACATATGGCCTGAAGCAGAGCCCATGACATGGTTTGACATGCTCACTATGAAGATCAACCTACTTGGCTTTTAGAGGACAACATATGGCAACTCTGTCTTTGTCAGACGATGGTCTACTGACATAGTCATTCTTGTTGTCAATTTTAATGATATGGTTGTCACTAGAGACGATGGAGTCGATATTCTAGAGACCAAGACCTTCCTCCATAAGGTTTTGGTCACGAAAGATCTTGGTCAACTTCATTATTTTCTTGGTATTGAGGTGGTAAACACTACCAGAGGAACTCTATTTTTCACAGAGGAAGTATTGCCTCGATATTCTAACTAAGGCATGACTGCTTTAGAAGCGAGCTATATGGCATCACTGTAGAAGTGAGAAAACATTCCACATCTATTGATCCAACATTTGAGGATGCAACACGGTATAGAAGGATGGTGGGAAAATTGCTCTATCTCAATATTATTAGGCAAGATATATCATATGTTGTGAGCAGAGCCATCCATCATATGGAGAAGCCTCTTTACAGTCATTGGTAGGATGTTATTCTGATCCTTCGATATTTGAAGGAATCTCCCGAATGTGGACTCTTCTATGGGGTGAATGGGCGCACTAATATCTCCGCCTACATAGTTTTTTATTATGAGGACCGTCGATCCATTACAGGCTACGACATGTTTGTTGGGGACACCTTGTCAATTGACAAAGTAAGAAGATGACAGTGGTCTTCAGATCAAGTGTGGAAGCAGAATACAAGGTAATGGCTCAAGCCACCTTTGAGATCACGTGGTTGATCTCTTTCCTCACAGAACTTGGCTTGTTAGTCGTTACCCCTATACCCTTATATTGCTACAACAAGTTTGTCACATACATCACCACCAATCAAGTTTTCCATGAGCGTACAAATCACATTGAAGTTAATTACCGTTTCATTTGTGATGTACTACAATGGGGACAAATCAACACTCCATACATCTCCACTAACTTCAACTTCCAGACATCTTCACAAAGGCACTTTCAAAGAAGCGTCTCATATATTTAGTGTCCAAGTTGGGCATGATTGACAGATATGCTCCAACTTGAGGGGATGTTAGAGTTATTATTTCTATGTTTATGCTCTGTAACCCTTAGGGGTATTTATGTATTTTTCTTCTTGAGCTCTCTAGGATTTTCTGTATACAAGAGACCCTAGACCTATTGAATAAATAACTCATTCTCTTTTCTCCACAATATGTTAATATATGTGTGTATATGTGTGTATATGTACACACACACATATATATATGTGTGTGTGTGCGTATGTGTTTGTGTCTGTGCATGTGTGTATTATATTATGCTCAGGTTTTGTGCTTACGTCATCGTCACATGCTATCCTCCATTCCAAGCTAAGTGATTACACGGTATATTGTTATCCATGAATAGTTTTTGTTTTAATCATCCAGTCTCAAGCTTGTATTCTGACCCACATATGATATGATTTCTAAGTAGATGTCATTGTTTGCTTCAATTCAATTTTATCGGCATGGAAGCATTGAGAGAGAGAGGAAGGAGTTACTCTGCATCACAGAGTTGAGTCTTTGGACTTCGATACGCGGATAGGATGAAAACGAATACAAATATATTTGTATCCATTGTATCTCTGTTCGTCAAATAGAGGATGTGGATGTTATTTTTTATATCTGGTGAATACGAATGTGAATACGAATACAAATGTTCAACATTTTTCGAATGCGAATACATATATAATAACTTAAATTTTATGAATACGAATGTCAATATGAATGTTCAATTTTTAGGGTACGAATACGAATATTTATTTTTTGAAAGGATACGAATATGGATACAAACATAAATATGAATACGAATGTTTAAATTTTGGATGATACCATCCAATACTTACATGGTACACAAAGAAGTAAGTTTGGTAAGCTTTCTTTTATTATTTAGTTATATCTGTACATTTTCTTTTATTATTTAGTTATTTTTTATGCATGTATTCATTATTAAAATAGTAAATATACATTTTATATATTGAAAATTGTTATGAACCTAAAATGCTTATAGTTTTAAGTAAATTTGAACATGTATAATATTTGTGTATTAATTCGTATTTATTTTTCAAATATTTGTATCTGAATTATCAATATTCGTTGTGCATTAGTATTCGTATTTTGAGGATGTGATTTTACATTTTACACATTTCTATTCATATTCGTATTCAGATTTTGAAAAGAATAAGAATATGGTGGCATCTATATTCATATATGTATCTGACATTTTCATCCCTACATGCAGGTGTTGGACCTCGATCCTAGGGTCGCGTTCGGTAGCATGATATGTGATACAAGATAAGGAGAGATCAAGATGTTGTATCCTCCATTTCTATTCTTTTGCAAGGTTAGAAATATGTGGGATAAGAAGGGATATAAGGTGGTTATGTGTCGTTCTCTTTTCAGTCGGCAATATAAGGATATGGGATATGAGATAGAAGTTAGGTGTAATTGTGATTTTTGTTTTCATGTATTCTGAAATCTACAATGGATAACAAAGCATAAAAAATACATTTCTAAATCCATAGAAATCCCACTTTATTTATTTTGTTGCTTTTGTTCATGTACACAAAGTTCACTGCATATAAGAAAGTACCTCACGTATTCCATTATCGGTGGTTACTGGATGCAATTCATGATTTCATCTACAGGTTGGAACAATGGAAACCGACGGTCTTTCAGGTCCGCATATGCCTCATCTACCTACAAGGAATAACGGAGCAAATTTACATTAGATTGGAAAAATGAAACTTACCGGCTTCCACAAGACAACGTCGTCAAGTGTGATGTGTTGCAGACGATCGTTCCACAACCATGCCCCTATTTATATAAGAAACTTCATATTTGTATAATGGTCCTTTAAATGCCTCCCGCTTGCTTACCCAGTTGTATGGGTATCCAATTCTAAACATTTTATTTTAAATCTCTACAATCTCATCCCAACCAGTAACTGTAATTTTTCCTGCTCCGTGCTCTTCACCACGTGTTACTCGATCCACAAGTTCAATCTTGACACCAACCATTTCCAATGTCCTTACTGGTCTTGCCATCGAATCTATGTAGGGAGATGAATTTGTCATTCTTTTAGAAAGTAGGAGTGAAAGTGAAAATATGAATAATGGTACACACAATTGAATGCGGAAAGTGATCATAAATATCCAATAGAAAGATAATTGTGATAGAACACCACCCACCACGAGCAGATACGTAAAACTTCATAACATGTTCATCAACCTATCCTTCTCTCGGAGAAGTTGCTCGATAGTTTTCGGAAGGGATTTTTACACCCATAACCTTGAATAATTTCACAATTACATTCATAACACTGCATAATCGTGAATTACACGAGAAACCCTGAATAGTTCTTCCGTCTCACACCTATAACCTTCTGTTTAAGGGACAGTTAACTCAACCACATCATGAGTTAATCTAACCCATGATCTATCTAAGGGCTTTAAAATTTTGCAAAAAAGAATAAAAAACCTTCTAGGCCCCACCCCTCCCTAATGTTTCGTGACGTGAGCTCATAAAGCTCTATGAACTAGCTACAAACAAGGAGCTTTAGCTCTCTCTCCTTCCCAGTCCACCCCTCTTCACTCCTGATCCATCCGAGGTGCTTCCTTTTGTTCTTCTTTTTTTGTTTCCTTCATCTACAGCAACCTTATCATCCTTGCCACCTTCAAATAACTCCTTCGATCGATCACCTCCATTCCTCTTGTCACTCCATCTCCTAGTCTATCTCCCATTCTCCTTAATCTACAGTGGATTTCACCACCAAAGTCACCTTCAAATAACCCCTCCGATCGATCCCCTCCATTCCTCGGCTGGTGGGCGGCTCAGGTGGGTGTTCTCGGGGAGCCCTCTGCTGGAGGGTGGGCGGCGCAGGTGGGTCTTCCGAGCTATCTGACTGTAAACGAAGTTCTATATGTTCTCTGTATGCCAAGAACAGGATTTTCCCTGATTTGAGGTGCTCCATAAAGAAGCCCCCTGTTCTGCTATAGGGTATCTCAAGTACCAAGTTTGTATAATAAATCCATATCACATAAGTTAATGTGATTGAATGACTATACAACTATTGCCGATCTCTTTTATTTGGAAAGCATCTCCAAATCAGATAATGATAAGTATGATCCTGTCACGATAAGTAATATTAGTCAAGATAATATGGGATCCTTTTTTGCAGGTACATGGAGTTCTGAATGCGATTGCATGGGGGACTCTCATGCCTATAGGAGGCATCACGCTACTTTAGATTGTTCAAGTCAGTCGATCCAGCTTGGTTTCTACCTTCACGTCGCCTGTCAGTGCTCCGCCTATGGCCTCGGAGTTGTCGGCTGAGCCACCGGCCTTAAACTTGGAAGCGACTCACCTGGCGTCACCTACACGGCACTCCGCACAATGGGCATCGCACTCTTCTGCATGGACACTCTCCAGGTACCTCCCCAGCCTTGTATTCTGGTGACTGACTATTGGACCCTTCAATTTGAAGTTTTATTGAGGTGGTTTTTGTATCCAAGTTGAAGAACTCCGATTTCGTTGGTGTTGATCAGGTGTTTGCATTGCTTCTTGTTAAGAAAACATACTGGGATACCTTATGAGAGGCCCAAGGGTACCCTTATATAGGAGAAGAACCCTTGGGAAAATTACACGAATATGAAAAGAAAAAAAGAAAATTACATAAAGGTCTATACTAAAAATAGTAATTATCTCAACACCCCCCTCAAGCTGGAGCGTAGATGTCAATAAGACTCAGCTTGGAACAACATCTCTAATAAGGTCCTCTTGCTAGAGCCTTTGTAAGTATATCTGCTGTCTGGTCTCCAGAACTGACATGCGTAGTAGTGATAATACCTTTTTGTATCATGTCACGAGTGTAGTGGCAATCTACTTCTATGTGCTTCGTCCTTTCATGAAAGGTTGGGTTATTTGCAATGAAGAGAGCAACTTGATTATCACATTGGAGGTGCATGGGAAGAGGTACTTTTATGGTTAGGTCATTGAGAACGGATCTGACCCACATCACTTCTGTACTAGCCTATGTCATGGCCCTGTATTCCGATTCAGCACTTGATCTAGCAACCACAGTCTGCTTCTTACTCTTCCATGAAATCAGAGAATTCCCTATGAACACAGCAAATCCAGACGTAGACTTTCTATCCTTTGGACACCTAGCATAGTCTGCATCTGCATATGCTGTCACTGAAAGAGATGTGCCTCTGCTGAAAAGAAGTCCAGTACCAGGTGAAGTCTTCAAGTATCTCAGAATTATATGGACTGCATCCATATGTGCTTGTCTGGGTTGCTCCATGAACTGACTCACTTTGCTAACCGCAAATGCTATGTCGGGCCTAGTAATAGTTACATATAGTAGCTTGCCAACAAGCTCTCTGTATATTCTCTTGTCGACCTCCTCAGTATCATCATCATAGAACTTCATGCTTGGTTCAAGCAGAGTAGTGGCAGGTCTACAATCTGTCATGCCAGTTTCTGAAAGAAGATCTATAACATATTTTCTCTGGGTCATTACAAGACCCCGTTGATTCCTGGCAAACTCTATTCCGAGGAAGTAACGTAAATGTCCAAGGTCCTTGGTCACAAACTGTTGACCTAGGAAGTCCTTGGCATCCTGAATACCCTGCTCATCATCACCTGTAATAATAATGTCATCAACATAAACAAGAATGACTGTAATACCTCTCTGGGTCTTCTGTATGAACAAGGAGTGATCAGCAGTTGATCTCGCAAACCCTTGCTATTCAATCAAGTCCGAGAGCTTTTGGAACCATGCTCTTGGACTCTGCTTGAGGCCATATATAGCCTTGTGCAACCTGCAAACCTTCTGACACTCCCCCTCAGCGGCAAACCCAGGTGGCTGCTGCATGTAGACCTCCTCTTGTAGGTCACCATAGAGAAATGCATTCTTAACATCAAGCTGATAAAGAGGCCAATCTCGTATCACAGCAACAGCAAGGAGAATGCGCAGAGTAGAATGTCTGGCAACTGGTGAGAAAGTATCGTGATAGTCCATCCCATATGTCTGAGTAAATCCTCATGCCACAAGTCTCGCCTTATAGCGATCCACACTTCCATCCGCACGGTGTTTCACAGTGAACACCCATTTGCATCCCACGACTGATGTATCAATAGGAGCAGAAACAAGACTCCACGTACCACGTGATTGTAGCGCAGCCATTTCCTCCTCCATGGCTAACCTCCACTGACTATCTTTGAGAGCCTCCTGATATGTCTGTGGTATCTGTACGGCTGATAGTGCAAGCGTAAATCTCTTGAAATCATCTGACAACCTACTCAAAGAAATTTGGGCTGCAATAGGGTAAGTAGCACATGCCCGTTTCTGTTTTCGTAGAGTAATCGGTACATCAAGATCATCTGCTACGTCTTGGGCCTGTATATTTCCCTCTTGAGAGGGTGCCTGCTCCTCCTGTTGTACAGTTAACTTAGTAGTTCCATCAGTAGAAATAATATGCTCATTACATACCTGAGGCGTGTTGGATGATGGGCAAGGCATGTGAGCATGGCGAACAGCGCGAGGTCTGCGAGGAACAACATGAGGTAAGAACTGAACCAATGGAGGTGGTGGTGGCGGAGGTGGTGGGGTTGGTGGCGGAGGAGGTGGTGGTGGAGGAGGAAGAGGTGAAGGTGAAGAAGCAACTGTAGGAGGTGGCGGCATGTATATCTCATCATCAGAGTCGGATGGAGTAAGTCTGTCACTTGTAGGAGAAAAATACATGACCGACTCAAAGAACGTAACGTCAGCACTTATAAAATATTTTTGGCTTAGTGGATCAAAGCAGCGATACCCCTTTTGGGTACGAGAGTAGCCGACAAATACACACCTGACAGCTCTAGGAGAGAGCTTGTCACGCCCTGGAGAGACATCATGAACAAATGCAACAGATCCAAACACACGAGGTGTAAGAGAGAAGAGATCCTTCTCGGGAAATGCAATCGAGTAGGGAATCTTCTCTCCTTACACAGATGAGGGCATACGATTTACTAGATAGCAAGCAGTAATGACAGCATCACCCTAGTAAGAATGAGGAGCACGACTCTGTATCAACAATGTTCTGGTTACATCAAGTAAATGACGGTGTCTGCGCTCGGCAACACCGTTCTGCTGGGAAGTGTAGACACATGAGGTCTGGTGAACAATGTCATGGGATCTAAGAAACTCGGAACGATGTAAGGTGCAAAATTCTAAGGCATTGACAGAACGAATATACTTGACATTAGCAGAAAAAATATTCTTTATTTCATTAATAAAATACTTGATAGTGGATCCAGCCTCAGACTTATTCTTCAATAAGAAGACCCAAGAAAGTCTAGAAAAATCATCGACAACTACAAGATAAAAGCATGTCCTTGGAGATTAGGAACACGACTAGGACCCCAAATGTCTAAATGAAGGAGCTCAAATAACTGAGAACTGCTCCGACTCTGGCGGGATGGAAAAGATGAACGATGATGCTTCCCAAGTTGGCATGCTTCACATTGAAAGGAGGATCTCGTAGAAATCTGAGGAAAAACATGACATAACTTTTGCAGAGGAAGATGTCCAAACCTAAGATGCCACAAGTAAGGAGAAACAGGTCCAGTAGGTATAATAGAAATACTAGCATGAGGAGGTTTGACTAGTCTGTAGAGTCCCCGCTGCTCACGGCCACTTCCAATCATCATGCCCGTGAGTATGTCCTGAAACATAAGAGATGAAGGGTCAAACATGGCACGACAGTGCAGATCCTTAGTGATTTGACTAATAGAAAGTAAATTCATTTGAAACGCGGGAGCATATAAAACATTTTTCAGATGCATGGACGGTGTCAACTGCACCTCCCCCTGTCCTGTAACAGGTAAGTGGTCACCATTAGCAATGACGACCCATATACCGGGTGGTATAGCCTTGTAGGACTTCAGTTGTGTTCTGTCTCCGCACAAGTGGTGAGAAGCACCAGAGTCCATAATCCATCTGCCACGTCTGTATTAGTACTACCAGTAAAAGCATATGTGGTACCTAAGGAGCTCGAAGAGGCTCTAACTGCTGTAGCGGTATCTGTGGTGGTACTAGGAGTAATGATCTCTCGAATGCGAGAGACAATATCATCCAGGCGCGGATCAACTTGTGGAGTTGAAGTCTCTGAAGACACAATTTGCTCTGCTGCTCGACCAGAAATAGGATATCCATGCTTCTGATAGCATGTATCCTCTGCATGTCCAGACTTGCGGCAGTAGGTGCAGGGGCCACGATGTCATCCACCGCCTCTTCCTCTGGGTGTACTTCCTCTGGACTGGATCACCCCACCTCGACCACGAGAAGCGGCCATTGCTGAGGAGTGCGAAGACGTGGATGTTGACGGGATAGTGAGCCGGCTGAGACGGTTATAGGCCTCCTCTATAGGGGGAATGTCTGCTCCAGTAAGAAGATGAGTACGTGCAGCATCATATTCTCTATCAAGTCCAGCCATGAAAACTCCAACCATGGTGGAGTTCCTATGCATCTTTTGTTGCTCAATAGACGTCGTGATGGGCATGTAACTATGGAGTTTTTCAAACATGTCACGTAGAAAAGAGTAGTAAATATGCAAGGGGCGACCATTCTGCTTGGTGTTGTAGATGTCAAACTGAAGTTGAAGGATTTTTGCTTCATTCTTCGCCTGTGCATAGGTGAAAGCCAAAGTGTCCCACATTGCCTTGGCAGTGGGTTGATTTAGTATATCGTTGGTTATCTCTGTAGAAAGGGTCCCACAAAGCCAAACAAGTGCGTATGCATCATCCTGCTTCCAAGAAGCATTTGCTCCGGTCTTGTCCTCTGGTTCTGGATCTATCATGATATGCTCCTTGTTGTTACACTGCATGTGGGTGAGGAACTGCATGGACCACAACTCATAGTTGGTCCCATCCATCTTAACGATGGGAGCCGGACCCTTGAAGGTTCCGGACGAGAAGATGTCCCCTTTGTTGTCTGACATATTGATAGCTAAATAACGAAACTGGACCGAAAAATAGATCAATATAAACGAGTCTTACAGATTCATACAACCATCCTTTCGACAATCGGACTTAAAGATCCTCTATCTGGTAGTATGCTTGGGAGTCGGGACAGGACTTCAGGGGCCTATGGACAGGGCTTTCAAGGGCCGTTGTTTCTCTGACGCAGGCGATGTTGCTAGGCGCGTGGGAAGACGCTGCAGTCTGGCGTGAGGCGCAGGGTAGGGGCTTGACACAGGTACACTAGCCCACACAGAACTGGGATGCGCGGCTGCAGGCGCGTCAAGGACAGGGGCCGCACAGGACAGGGGCCGCACGGGAAAGCACGAAAGAGGAGGCATGCGTCTTGAACAGGCACGGGGGCTGGCGGGGCGGGGGAAGTCTGGTAGCGGCATGGGGGTGGGGTCTAGGGCGATAGGGGAGGGCGGGAGCTTGGGCGCACGAGGGCGATAGAGGGCGGGGGCCTGGGGCGATAGGGGTGGTGGCCTAGGGCGATAGGGGGCGGGGGCACAAGGGCGATAGGGGATGGGAGCCAAGAGCGGGGGCTGATAGCAGATCTGACCACTCGGGTATAAGGTACAGAAATAGGGTCGTTGCGACCCAAGCGATCAGACCATGTATATAAAGAAAAATGAACCACTCAATACAAATAAAATCAATCAGAACAAAGAAGCGGTCCTGCTATATGTTTAACCTGGTATAGCACCCAGGGTTGAACTCAAGGAGCACGGATTGGCCAAAGGCCTACGAAGTAGTAAAAATGAAGAAAAGAAAGCAAGAAAATATTTTTAGTGGTTTTTAATTATTTTTATATTTTTTTTGGATTTTTAATATGTAAAGAAAATAATAAAAACACAAATGAGCACACTTCAACAATTTATTTAATGCATCAAAATTCAACCAAAAATCAAAATAAAATTATTTTTATGTGTTTTATAATTTTTTATGTTTTTGGTGAATTTTTGATAATTTTCTGATATTTATTTTATTTTCTAAAAATCAAACAGTAGTAAAAACAAGGGGTACTTTCCAGCCGAGCCAAGAAGCCCTAGATAAAATACCTAAGGACCTCAAAATGGCCTGGAGGTAATTTTCCTATAAAGTAAATAAATCAAAGAAAATTCAGACACCAATTTTATTATTTTTGGATTTTTAATTTATTTACTAGAATTTTTATGAGTTTTTTAGTGTTTTTAAGTTTTTAAGGTTTTTCAGTGGTGAAAAATAGCCGAAATTGGCTAGAAAATCAAGGAACACAAACTAAATAGTAGCCAATTTTTAGGGAATTTTTAAGGGAGTTTTTATATTTTTTGTGATTTTTCAATCTAGACAGTAGCAAAAACTAAGGTTTTTGAATTTTTAAAAATATCAAACAAAACCAAAAATGTCCTCAAAAATCCTTGAAAATCCTACACCATGGCAGGAGCCATGTGTCAAATTCTCATTAGATTTGGAGGTGATTTGATATTTTATTCAAAAATAACAAAAGGGTACTGTGCACAGGGACTGGAATGCAAATACCCAAAGTTCTGGGGTCCCGGTGCAATTAACCCAGCAAATCACGCGCCTAGCGCGTGCCTGGGGCACTCAGGGACCTATATGTAAGGAAAATAAGTCCCGAGGACTTATTGGTAACACGTACCAAAAGTCTAGGGGGCTCGGTTGCAAATAACCCAAAAAATAACGCACATGCGTAAAACAACCACGCACAGGGGTATAAATGCAATTAACTAAAACCTTTCATTCATTCATAAACAACCAGAACTACAAGGGCATAGACTGCAAATACACCAAAGTAACACGTGATGAAGCACGTGGCTCACAACAGGCAGGGGTATAAGTGCAATTACACTAAAGCTCAAAGTCCTCTATGCAATTAAACCTAAAACTAAACAACGTATTTAAATATTTACAGGACTCAAACGAAATAAAACAAAGATAAGGGCCTAAGGGTAAATTACCCTTTATTAAGCGGGGGCTCTGGATGCGCTCCACGTGGCTGATCGGAAGGCTGGGACTGGTGGGCGCTCCAGATCGTCCCTTCTCTGATCGAACGCTGCAGGATGCTCCAGGGATGGACGGCCAAGATCTGAACTGGAGCGAGACGGGGGCGATCGACGGCGGCTAGAGGTCCTGGATGAACAGGCGGCCGGCGAAGTTCTCCGGCCTCGTGAAAGCGTCTCCGGCCTCCTCTGCTGCTCCTGACTATCGGAGGAGCTCCGGCGTGAAGGTGCGCAGCAGCTGATGGTCTCCGATGCCCCAACCGAGCTCGGGGGAGCTCCGACGAGGGTGGCGGAGCTAAAGCTCCTGGTCTGAATGTCGAGAGGCCTCAGATGGCCTCCTCTGGACCTGCAAAACCCCTCAGGAGATTTGCGGGTCGAGGGCAAAGTGCCTCGACCCAGTTAGGCGACGTGAAGGTGACTGGTGCGTCGGGGCGGCGGGCTCCGGCGAAGGTGGAAGACGGTGGAGCCCGGTTCCCAGCTCCTGTGCGAGCTAGGTTGTGTGAGTGGGTGCAGAAGGTGCGGCGGAGAGAGGCGAATGTGATGGTCGGGTCCGATGGTCGAACGGTGGTCGGAACCGGGGTGAATCGAAGGAATACGACGGCGGGACGAATTGGGGCAAAGCTGAAATCGAACGAAATAGCTAAGCTAAGGGTTTACCTGAATGATCGATGAGACTAGGGAAGAGCAGGGGGTGCTCCTGGTCTTGGCCTCAAGGGTCGTCTCGGCCCGAGGCTCGAAGCTCGCCCAGGTGGCGGAGCTGCGGCGGGTGTGTCGCCGGATCAGTGGGTTCCTCCTCCTCGCCTCGCTGCAACAGGCGGAGACGCTCGCTGTCACTCGTGCGGTCACTCTGGAGCTCACAGGGAAGAAGGGGAATGGCCAAAGATAGCGTGGGAAGGTGGCTGAGCTCCAGCTTTATATGGCTAGGGGTCCGAGAAGAGGGGGTCCGGGCAAGCTCAGGAGCGCGCGGATCCTGAGGGAGCGGCTCCGGCGAGGGTGCCGGATGCAAGGAGAATGATTCGGACCCGGGGTTTGGGTGGAAGGCAATCGGGTTGAGCGGGGAAAAATCCGAGAAGTTGGGTCCGAAGCTCAAACCCGTGAGAAGTGGTCCTTGGGGGGCCAGTTGACCGGGCGGTCAACATCCCCAGGAGCCAATGCGGTTCGGCCACGTGGCTAGATCTTAAGATGACAAATAAACATAGCTAGGGGCCGAATCTGCAAAAACTTAAAACATGAAATATTTTTATTTTATTTTTTTTTCTATTTTTTGGTGATTTTTAATTAATTTTTGGAAATAAAAATAGGCTATATACATAATATGCACTAGGTATAGGTATATACAATATATATAGGGTTTTGATTTTTGATTTTTATATATTATTTTTATGCACTTTTATTCCTATTTTATATTTTATTTATTTATAGTATAAAATAAGGAATAAAAGTGTGTTTTTATTTTATTTTTATTATTTATGTACATAGTTAAAATAAATAGATATGTACATCTATATACATGGTATATGTACAATGTATTTTTGTATTTTTGATTTTTCTATTTTTATTTTGTTTTGATTTTGAGTCTTTTTATTTTATTTATTTACAATATATAACATAGAATATTTACAAAAAGTTTGGAAAATAACTTTATTTATTTACAAGGTTACATAAATACATAGATGTGGTATATGTACATGATGAGAGGGATATTTTTTATTCTTTTTAATTTTTAACTTTTTATTTTGTTTTTATAATTTATAAATATATACACATATTTACAAGCATATTTTTGGATGAGGAAAATATAGTTTTATTTATTTACATAAATATTTACACATGAGCCTTTATCTCCCTCTACTTGGCTTTTATGCGGTCAGGCCCATGCTGAGCCCTCCCTTGGGTTAGGTTGCTCAATATTTATTCTAAATATTTCCCTCTTTTTCTTTTTAATCTTTATTCTTTTATTTTTGCACAAAAACATGCTAATTATAGATTTTTTACACAATGCATGCTTTTGGTAATTATTCCTATTTACACATATCTACATGTATTTACAAAGGTTTTTGTAGCTAAAATATAAGAATAAAGAGTGATGCATGAGTATTCATCACCCCCCTATACTTAACTTTGCTAGTCCCTTAGCAAACACTTATTTGAAAAAGAAGTGAAAAAGAAAGAAAAAGAAAAAGAAAAAGAGGATGTACACGGATCAAGGTTGATTATTAAACTTGCTTTCATTAAATTGGGGTATGGAGCTCGATCAGATCTTTGGATTATTAATGTGTCGGAACCTTATTTAGACTTAAGCTTAAAACTCAACAGCTTCTAATTTCCACTAATCTATAATCACGACTCCTCAATGCTCCAGATCAGAACAAGTCATCAATCACAAACCCTGAAGACCATGAATCTTTTCTTGTCCTGTGAATGTGAAGTCTAAGCTCTCCACCTCAGAAATGGCAACTTGACAACCCTCCCCAACAAGGTAACTCTATGACCTCAATCTGGCCACTCTTTCCTCGAGGAGCGGGGTATTCCCTTCTAAGTTCAAGTTCAACCGGCTCAAGAAGAGGGGGAAGAAGAGAATGGGTCAAGGCCAGTGTAGCCAAGTACCCTTGGGAGCTTGACCAGTGTAGCCAAGTCTCCCTGCTGCAAGCTACAACAGGTGGAACATGAAACCAAGCTTTGCTTATTGCACTCTATATACATACTCCGGTGGGATTATCATTTTCTCTCAGACCCACCACTTTTTTGGAGTTCTTTTCTTTTTGCACATTTTTTTTCAAGTGCATCTGTACAACATATACATGTGCAGCATATATACAAGGAGTTTTTCCTCTTGAGCCAGTGGACTATCCCTCTTTTGAAGCTTTATTGCTACCCACAACTCCCGTCGTTAGACCTCATGGCAACCAGACCAAGTTGAGATACACTTCCTTCACTATAAGAAGAAGAGAGGTTCCGCCTAGAAGTACTACCCTCATATGCTACCCCAAGTCAAGGAAGACTGCCTCCTCACCACCTCATCCGTAGAGAGCTCGGTGCATAGTGCGGTTGTCCAAGTAAAGCCATAATCTATATGAGTCATGTGTTGTTGTTAAGTGCTCTACTTAGGCTCGTTGAGATGACATGTGATCATAGCCTAGTGGACTCAAAGAATTAAGTCACCGTGGACCTGAAAAGCCTTAAACCTAAGCCCTATAAGGTTCCTCTTAGAAATTAGGTGGATTAAGATCTTAATCAAGCTCCATTTCTCAATTTGATTCCAGGCTAGTTTAAATGTCAACTATCATCCAGAAAAACTATATACATATGTACATAAAGATGCTTATTTACACAAATTTTACAAGCATGCAAAATTTTTGAAAAATGTTTTGAAATCATGAAATGATGATGCATGGAGTGCAAGTTTTGCAAAAAGATATTAACACACATTTACACAAGATTTTTGCAAACTTTTGATTTTCAAAACATTTTGGAAAAATTTTGTACTATATACATAATTTTGATACAAAAATATTTACACAAGCTTTACACAAAAGATTTTGAAATCATTTTTACGTGCATGAAAATTTTTTAATTTGTGTGGTTTTTAGCCATTTTATTTATTAACACACTCACACAAAGTACGAGTTATGGCTAAAGTATATATGAAATATATACACACCCCCCTATACTTAGCTCGAACGATGTCCTCAGAGTCAAGAGCGATGGAGAAGACATAACTCGTGCTAGGTATAGGAAAGTGAAAAGAAAGGCTATACAAGAAGGAAATGAAAAGTCAAGAGGGACCCAGGTCTCCCCCCTATACTTAGGATCGAGTATTCCTAAGTATAACAGGCTGTATACTAAGGGAAACCTGAGTGCAGAATGTACAGGGTCTACCCCCCCTATACTTAGGGTGAAATATCCCTAAGTATAGGCAGCAAAACAGGGGAAGACAGAAACAAAAGAAATACCCGAAAGGTCTCACATCCCCCCTATACTTAGGGTAAAGTGCACCCTAAGTATAGCATAATCATAAGATGAAGAAAGGGATGTGGGACTAAAGAATGTAGTGATATGGACATCTGGATCTATACAAGCCGGAAGATCAGTGAAACTCAGGCGTGAGATGCATTAGATGTGAGTCAAAGACTACATCTCACGCAAAATGAATAGGGGCAAGATCAACGACCCGCGGCTCATGATCTAGAAATGGCTTGAGCCGCTGGCCGTTCACTCGAAAGGTACTCTCAGAAGACAACTCGGATATATCTATACTACCGTTGTCGTGTACCTTTCTAACCAGATAAGGTCCCTTCCATTTGCTCTGTAGCTTCCCTGGAAATAATCGTAGCCTCGCATCAAACAGCCATACTCTCTGTCCAATCTCAAAATGCTTGTGGCTGATATGAGAATCATGCCACTCCTTGACTTTCTCCTTATAATGTAGGCTGCTTGAGAAAGCTGCATCTCTAAGCTCCTCCAGGGCAGCTAACTCTGCCCTCCTCTGGTCTCCCATACCATCTGGATCCATCAAAATATCTGTGACTGCCCAAAGTGACTTGTGCCTCAGCTCAACAGGTAAATGGCATGGCTTGCCATATACGAGGTGAAAGGGAGATGTGCCCAATGGTGTCTTGAAAGACGTCCTATATGCCCACAAGATCGAGTCCAAAAGCTATGACCAATCCTTTCGGTCAGGGCGGACGACTTTCTGCAGAATAGTCTTGATCTCCCTATTCGACACTTCGGCTAGACCATTCGTCTGTGGATGATACGGTGTAGCAACACGATGATCTATGCCGAACTCGCTAGCAAGTGCCTTCACCTGGTCGTTGATGAAGTGGGATCCCCCATCAGAAATCAGAACTCGTGGAACCCCGAACCGCGTGATGATATGCTTCCTCAAAAATCTGCAAACTGTCTTCGCATCAGCGGCTCGGGCGGGGATAGCCTCCACCCAACGACTCACATAATCAACGGCTAACAGAATGTACTCAAATCCCTGACTCTTAGGGAATGGACCCATGAAATCGATGCCCCAAGCGTCAAAAACCTCACAGAAGTGAATGGGCTGCATCGGCATCATATCACGCTGTCTACAAGTGCCCATCCTCTGACAGTCAGTACACCTCTTCATGAACTCATCTGAGTCCTTGAAGAGGGTAGGCCACCACAAGCCGGGTTGGAGCACTTTCTGTGCCGTTCTCCTCCCAGAATGATGTCCTCCTGCCTCAAGCTTGTGGCAGTAAGTGAGGACGCTATGGTGTTCCTCCTGAGGAATACACCGACACCAGACGCTGTCCCCTCCTTCGTGGTAAAGGATGGGATCCTCCCAATGGTAGGACTTGGCCTTCGCAAGGAAGGTCTCAAGCCTCTGCCTGGGCCAATCTTGTGGGACTTTCCCAGCAACGAGAAAGTTCACAATATCGGCATACCATGTGAGTGAGGCGATAGCAAGGATCGCCTCATCTGGGAAGGTATCTCTAATAGGGTCAATCTTCTCAGAATCCTCAGGCTTCTCTAGTCGGGAGAGATGATCCGCCACCACATTCTTGACTCCAGGCTTATCCTTGATCTCAATGTCAAACTCCTGGAGTAGAAGGATCCATCTAGTCAGTCTGGCCTTGGCATCCTTCTTTGCCATGAGATATCTGATGGCGGTGTGATATGTAAACAAAGTCACTCTAGATCCAATGATATACGATCTGAACTTATCCAGGGCAAACACTACAGCTAGCATCTCCTTCTCTGTAACCGTGTAGTTCCGCTGGGCGGAATCCAATGTGCGGCTAGCGTAATGTATGGCAAATGGAACTCCATCCCTCCTCTGTCCCAGCACTGCCCCTACGGCAAAATCGGAGGCGTCCGTCATGATCTCGAATGGGAGAGACCAATCAGGTGGCCGGAGGACAGGAGCCTCAATCACACACTGCTGGAGAGTCGCGAAGGACGAAAAACACTTGTCATCGACAAGGAACTCGGTGTCTTTCGTCAAGAGGTCAGTCAACGGTCGGACAATCCTGCTGAAATCCTGAATAAATCTCCTATAAAATCCAACGTGCCCCAGGAATGACCGTAGCTGCCTCAGATTGGACGGCGGTGCGAGTTTCCTAATGACATCAACCTTGGCCGGATCAACCTCCATGCCCCTGTTGGAGATGATATGGCCAAGCACCGTCCCTTGAGTCACCATGAAGTGACTCTTCTCCCAAGATAAAACCAAATGAAACTCAATACATCGCTGGAGTACCCGGTCTAGGCAGTCAAGACAGGAGTCGAATCCGTCGCCGTAGACCGAGAAATCATCCATGAAGACCTCCAAACACTCCCCTACCATGTCCGAGAAGATCGACAGCATGCACCTCTGAAAAGTCGCAGGGGCATTGCATAGCCCAAATGGCATGCGTCGAAAAGCATATGTGCTGAAGGGACAGGTAAAGGTGGTCTTCTCCTGATCCTCAGGAGCGATGGCCACTTGGTTGTAGCCCGAGTACCCATCCAGGAAGCAGTAATGGCTCTTCCCTGCCAGTCTCTCAATGATCTGGTCAATAAAAGGCAGGGGAAAATGGTCCTTCTTGGTGGCTTGGTTGAGTCTCCTGTAGTCAACACAAACCCTCCAAGAGGTGGGTACTCGTGTAGCGATCTCCTCTCCCAACTCACTGATCACAGTCGTGATGCCCGTCTTCTCGGGCACCACATGCAAGGGGCTAACCCACTTGGAGTCGGAAATGGGATAAATAAAATCTGCACTCCACCATTTCGATATTTCCTTCATCACGACCTCTCTCAGGTTGGGGTTCAGTCGCCGCTGGAACTCACGCGACGGCTTCGCCCCCTCCTCGAGATAGATATGGTGGGAGCACACTGATGGACTTATGCCATGGAGATCTGCTACGCTCCATCCGATCGCCTTGCGGTTCTTTTCAAGAACCCCCATCAAACGGGATTCTTGCTCTCCAGTCAACTCGGCGGAGATGATGACTGGGTACATCTCTGGCTCGCCCGCAAGGAATCGATACTTCAGCGAAGTAGGGAGCGGCTTCAGCTCTGGAATGCTGGGTGCTGGCAAATCTGGCTGTGGAAGAAACTAAGTGAATGCTGCTAAGTCTGCCAAATCTGCCTGGGAGAAGTGAAGCGAACTCTCGCAAACTGGATCGGGGGAAGGCTGCTCAACTGCATTGTCTCTGGTCTGCTCTGCATCTGCCTCCTCCTCATCTGTAGGCTCAGGTGGACTCAGGTCTGGCATCTGATCATCACAATCCACCCAATCAGACTCTGAATCCGAGGGATCTGTATCAACTGCGGTGGCATCAGTACCACCGTAAAGCAAGGTGGCCTCAGCACCACCATCACTGAAATCCATGTAGCGATCAAGGACCGGCTCTGCTGCCTCTGTGGTATCCTGAACCAGGGCTGTGCTCTCCAGACTCTCCTCTGCTATCATCTCGGCATCAACTGTATCTGAATATGAGAGGATGGTCTGTGCTGCAGGATCTGCCCACGCTGCCTCATCATCTGTGATCACAAAATCACAGTCCTGGTGGATGTCTGGCTCTGCGTCTGTCAGCTGCTCTGAATCTGTACTCGCATCTGAGCGGGCTCTCTCTCTAGCTTTGTAGTCCTCGACCGTCTCTATTTGTATACTCTCTCCCTCGACGCGAAAGTACACCTTCCCGCTATCATGATCAGTCACCGCCTTGGCTGTGGCCAAGAACGGACGACCAAGGATGATGGGGGTATCGGCCACTGACTCAGGGATCTCCATGTCCAACACTACGAAGTCCACAGGGAATTTCAGGCCCTAAATCGTGACGATAACGTCTCGTAATAACCCCTTCGGCCTCTTGACAGATCGATCAGCGAACTGAAGGACTGTCCTGCTCTGTCGAAGAGTGCCCAACTCGAAGCGGTCGAGAAGGGTTGCCGGAAGAAGGTTGATCGACGATCCGCTATCTAGTAGAGTACGGTCGAACCTCTGCTCACTAATCTGGCATCTGACATACGGGGCCCCTGAATCCGACCTCTTGGCTGGCAGTCGGTTCTGGATCGCAAAACATGTGGCTTTCATCAGCACATGTATCTCTGAAGTATGGTTCCTCCTCCTTCTCCTGACTGTAGTCCTCTCTCTCAAAGATCGCTGGAGAAGGGGGATGTGCTGTAAAGCCTCCTGGAGGGTCAGCTGGATGTGGAATCGATCGATCATGCTCTGGCTGAACTCCTCAAGCTCTCTCTTTTTTGGATTTTCTTTTTTCTTCCCCTTCCCCATCTGAAGTGCTCTAGGGAAGGGGATCACAGGGTCCTTCGCAGATGAAGGACTAGGAAAAGGCCTAGACGGTTCGATGACCGGATCCACACATACATCATGCACCACAGTGGGACCAGAAGAAACTAAACCTTTTCCTTTATTCAACCCAAAGTCCTGAGATACATCAAAGCGAGGAAAGACAACATCTCTCTCAACACAAACACTGGTGGCCTCAGTACCACCACGGGCTGGCTCTGCTGCTGCTGCTGGTAGACGTCTCGCGGCATCAGCACCGCGGGCTGGCTCGGCTAAACGGGTGGCATCAGTACCACCTCCTCGATCTGGTGAAGCGGCGGCCTCAGTACCGCCGGTGGGATCAACATCCTTGGTGGCCTCAGTGCCACTGTCATCATCTGGAGCGGCCTCAGTACTGCTCTCCTCCTCCTCATGTGGCGCCTCTGAAGTATCCTTGTGGTGAAGCTCAGATGAGGCGTCGCTGCCTGCTGGGGTCCTACCGCTCCTAAGTGTGACAAAATCAGCATCAAATAGATCCGAAGATGTATCAACAAATGGGTCACTAGGAGTGGCAAACTCAGTGTGTACTACCTGCTCAGATTTCCTCTTGAGGTTATTCGGATTCGGCTCAATCTGGGATGGAATGGCGGCCTTCCCTCTCACCAAGTCCCGCATCTCCTGGCAGAACTCGTCCATCTCCCGTCTGAATGTGGCCTGCTGGTCCGTGAGGAGGCGGGCGATGTCATCCAAAGCGGGGCTCTCGTGGGAGCCCGACGGGTAGCCTCTCTGGGGGTGGGGCTGCTGGAACTGCTGCTGGTGGTAAGAGGGGTATGAGGACGGGTGCTGCTGCTGAACTGGGTGAGCCTGCTGCTCACGTCTCCACGACTGTCCCTGCTGCTGATAGGGACGAGGACCGAAGGATGATGGCTGGTGCTGCTGATATGCTGGGGGCTGCTGCTGCGGCTGGTGATCTCGCTGCTGGGAGTACTGCCCTCCCTGTCCTGACGACTGCTGCTGGGGATGGGCACCACCATTCCCCCACCTGAATCCGGGATGGTCTCGTCGGATCCCAGGCTGGGGGCGGTCATACCTAATCCCGTTGACATCCATCAACGGCTCGGCATCGTAGGGGGCTGGCGGGAGTACTACCAGAGGCTGGTCCGGCTGGTATACCACCATCTGCATCTCTGGAGATGGTGGGGACTGGTAGGTGGGCTGCGACTGCTGGTACGGCTCCGCCTGTACAAGGTGAACCTGTCTGGGCTGCACAGGGGTGCTGAAGCGCTGGGACGAGCTGCTGCTGCTGCCGGAGTCGCCTCGCGACTGAAGACGGGGCTGAGGAGCCGTCTGTGCCTCCTGGAGACACATGAGCTGTGTCTTCATGTCGCTCAGAACCTGTGCCATCTGTTCCATCTGAGTGATGCTCTGACACTGCTTCTTCTCAATCAGCTCCATGCGGTCCAACTTCTCGCTGATAATGCCCATGTCCGCAGCTGTCGACTCTGCCTGTGCTGCTGCGGCTGCGGACGAACTGGATGGACCTGCATCTACCCGTGCTATCCGCTGGTACTGCACGGGTCCTGGCTGCTGTGGCTGGGTCTTCTGAGTATACAACCTGGTCTGGGACATCACCATGTAGTTTTCTGCCATCTCCTCGTAGATGGCCCAGACCTGGTCATGGTCCTTGGCAAAGTAGGACCTGCCGCAAGAAGCGTTCACCAGACCCTGAAGCTCTGGCGTCAACCCGCTGAAAAAGCTCTAAACTAGGTTCGGCTTGGAGATGTCGTGGTGCGGGCATCGGTCTAGGAGCTCTCGAAACCTCTCCCATGCCTCGTGAAACTGCTCGTTGGGGAACATGGAGAAGTTGCTGATCAGGGCCCTCGCTGCATTCGTCCGCCCGAGTGGATAGTACTTGTTCAAGTACTCGGTGCGGAGCTGCTCCCAGGTGTATACAAACCTCCCAAGATGTTTCAGCCAGGTGGCTGCTCTATCTGTAAGTGAAAACGGGAAGGCTATCATCCGGATCGTGTCCTGGTCCACATGGCGATCGTGGACAGTGCTGCAGATCATCAGGAACTCCTGGAGGTGGAGGTGGGGCTCCTCAGTGGCAAGTCCGTGGAAGCGGGGTAGCAACTGCAAGGTGTTTGGGGGGAACTTGAAGTCCTCCACGATCGCCGGCACCACTACCCAGTGATGCATCGGAGTAGATCCGGGATTGCGTAAATCCCGCATCGGTCGTGGTGGTCCTCCTGCCGCGGCGCCTCCCGCTGCGGCGGCTGCGGCTGCTGCTGCTGCGGCTCGTGCCTCTGCATCAGGTATCTCCTCAGGCTCGCTCTGCTGGTCTCGCTCTGCTCTGAGCCTCTCCAACTCTCGCCTCATCTCTATCATGAATGCCCCCTGATCGCGTAACTACTGCTGGACTATCTCAAGTGATGCGATCAGGGTGGAGTTGATCGCTCCCTGGTCAAGTACAAAGTGCTCGGGCTGACAGGAGTGATCATCTGAACTGCCAGCTCCGGCCATAGCGACGTCTGCAAAATCAAACGAGCCCAACTCAGGTGCTGTCAAATCAATCAGTCTCTCCTCGGGCTCGTGTCTCTCAGGGAGAACAGAAAGGGGGTCGAGGGGGAACAGGGTGGAATCGTACTCGGGCTCGGAGAGCGGGTCTGGGCTCTTGCGAGCCAACCTAGATGATGAGGTAGACGTGCCCGAAAGCGGTGCAGCCAGAGGCTGCCTAAGAGACCGTCTACCCATCATCTTGATCGGGCGAGTAGGGCGGATGAGATCTGGAGCAACTATGATAACAAACAATCCCCCGGTTCACCAACGCAACGCGAGCTGAAGACCGTGAAAGTTCGGTCAAATTATCTTGTCAATTTTATTTGGTGAACACACAAAATATCAGAGCGCTTACGTGTCCTGTTAGGATATCCGATGCTAACCCAACCGACTGGCCCGCACGAAAAGTCGGTAATCAGTCGGGACTAGCACCGGGGGGCTCTACCTAGGGTGCGGGTCACTCTCTCGCGCATCCAAACCATACAATGAGGGGGTTGCTCTCCCCAAGACAAAGTTTTTAGGGTGAGCGGATTTTAAGATCAATAGTATTAGCCAGTCCCAATTTTATGGTTTCACTTTTTAGTACTTTTTCAAAGCAAACAAATGGCCTAACGAATTTTTCGATTCTCCTGGTTATTAAGTCCAAAACAGGGGGGAGAAGATGAAAAAGCCGATGCGCGATAAATCAATGATGCATGCTGAGTAAGAAATGCGTACCTGTCTCCAGCACTCTACATGCAATATGATCCGCGCATAAAAGTAAAGACAGAAAGAAAACTACCTATATGATGCAACGGGAAAGCCAAGTCCTAAACGAGCAATTTCTAGCGAAGAACCGTCTAACCGGTCACCGACCTCCAAGCCAAAGAGTCCGGTCTTGGCCCGTCCCTCCTCTGTCCGACAAATCGGGGGTAGGAGTAAGCGCTTTACAGGACGGGCTGCGGCACGTAGGCTACGAAGGCAAATGAGTCGGTTATTTTTATTAGTGATTTTTAAGTAGGTCCAATTAACGATCTATGGGAACAGATAAGCAGTTAGGTGTGTGGATCCTACTAATTACGGCACATTCACCAGAAATTCCTAAGTCTAGGGGCTCGAGCAAAAACCGCGTAAACACCGGAAAAGGCAGAAATAAAAGGAAAAGAAAGCCACGTAAAAACAGCGAAAAACCGCTAAGGTCCTAAGGGTCCCCCGAGCACACCGGTGCTCGGCGAAACAGACCCGCTAAGCAATCCACAAGTGTCCAAGAGTGTCCTGTATTATTACAATAATAATGAATAAAAATAAAAATCTACTCTAATCCTCACCCACTCAACTCTCTCTCACTCTCTCCTGCGGCTCCACGAAGAAAAGAGCCGCCTCCGAATCCCGTGGTTGCTTCGGCTTCTCGAGAGTAGCCGCCTCGGTCCTCGGGCCCTCGCAAGAGAAAACAGAGTGGTCAGAACCAATAATCAAATAATAATAAAGGAAAAAGAAATAAAAATGAAAATAAAAGGGTATATATGCAAAAATGTAAAATAAAATAAACACACAAAAATAAAAATAAAAGAAAAAGAAAACCAAACAAAATAAAACAAAAAGAAAATATGGACAAAAACCGCGAAAAGCCGCGAGCTCTAAAAGAGCCGCGAAAAGCCGCGAAAATAAAAACGAAAAGAAAATCAACTACTAAGCCGTGCTCCCCGGCAACGGCGCCATTCTGATAACAGATCTGACTACTCGGGTATAAGGTACAGAAATAGGGTTGTTGCGACCCAAGCGATCATACCATGTATATCAAGAAAAATGAACCACTCAATACAAATAAAATCAATCAGAACAAAGAAGCGGTCCTGCTATATGTTTAACCTGGTATAGCACCCAGGGTCGAACTCAAGGAGCACGGATTGGCCGAAGGCCTACGAAGTAGTAAAAATGAAGAAAAGAAAGCAAGAAAATATTTTTAGTGGTTTTTAATTATTTTTATATTATTTTTGGATTTTTAATATGTAAAGAAAATAATAAAAACACAAATGAGCACACTTCAACAATTTATTTAATGCATCAAAATTCAACCAAAAATCAAAATAAAAATATTTTTATGTGTTTTATAATTTTTTATGTTTTTGGTGAATTTTTAATAATTTTCTGATATTTATTTTATTTTTTAAAAATCAAACAATAGTAAAAACAAGGGGTACTGTCCAGCCGAGCGAAGAAGCCCTAGATAAATACCTAAGGACTCAAAATGGCCTGGAGGTAATTTTCCTATAAAGTAAATAAATCAAGGAAAATTCAGACACCAATTTTATTATTTTTGGATTTTTAATTTATTTACTAGAATTTTTATGAGTTTTTTAGTGGTTTTAAGTTTATAAGGTTTTCCAGTGGTGAAAAATAGCCGAAATTGGCTAGAAATTCAAGGAACACAAACTAAACAGTAGCCAATTTTTAGGGAATTTTTAAGGGAGTTTTTATATTTTTTTTGTGATTTTTCAATCTAGACAGTAGCAAAAACTAAGGTTTTGAATTTTTAAAAATATCAAACAAAACCAAAAATGTCCTCAAAAATCCTTGAAAATCCTACACCATGGCAGGAGCCATGTGTCAAATTCTCATTGGATTTGGAGGTGATTTGATATTTTATTCAAAAATAACAAAAGGGTACTGTGCATAGGGACTGGAATGCAAATACCCAAAGTTCTGGGGGTCCCGGTGCAATTAACCCAGCAAATCACGCGCCTAGCGCGTGCCTGGGGCACTCAGGGACCTATATGTAAGGAAAATAAGTCCCGAGGACTTATTGGTAACACATACCAAAAGTCCAGGGGGCTCGGTTGCAAATAACCCAAAAAATAACGCACATGCGTAAAACAACCACGCACAGGGGTATAAATGCAATTAACTAAAACCTTTAATTCATTCATAAACAACCAGAACTACAAGGGCATAGACTGCAAATACACCAAAGTAACACGTGATGAAGCACGTGGCTCACAACAGGCAGGGGTATAAGTGCAATTACACTAAAGCTCAGGGTCCTCTATGTAATTAAACCTAAAACTAAACAACGTATTTAAATATTTACAGGACTCAAACGAAATAAAACAAAGATAAGGGCCTAAGGGTAAATTACCCTTTATTAAGCGGGGGATCTGGATGCGCTCCACGTGGCTGATCGGAAGGCTGGGACTGGTGGGCGCTCCGGATCGTCCCTTCTCTGATCGAACGCTGCAGGATGCTCCAGGGATGGACGGCCAAGATCTGAACTGGAGCGAGACGGGGGCGATCGACGGCGGCTAGAGGTCCTGGATGAACAGGCAGCCGGCGAAGTTCTCCGACCTCGTGAAAGCGTCTCCGACCTCCTCTGCTGCTCCTGACTATCGGAGGAGCTCCGGCGTGAAGGTGCGCAGCAGCTGATGGTCTCCGATGCCCCAACCGAGCTCGGGGGAGCTCCTACGAGGGTGGCGGAGCTAAAGCTCCTGGTTTGAATGTCGAGAGGCCTCAGATGGCCTCCTCTGGACCTGCAAAACCCCTCAGGAGATTCGCGGGTCAAGGGCAAAGTGCCTCGACCCAGTTAGGCGACGTGAAGGTGACTGGTGCGTCGGGCTCCGGCGAAGGTGGAAGACGGTGGATCCCGGTTCCCAGCTCCTGTGCGAGCTGGGTTGTGTGAGTGGGTGCAGAAGGTGCGGCGGAGAGAGGCGAATGTGATGGTTGGGTCCGATGGTCGAACGGTGGTCGGAACCGGGGTGAATCGAAGGAATACGACGGCGGGACGAATTGGGGCAAAGCTGAAATCGAACGAAATAGCTAAGCTAAGGGTTTACCTGAATGATCGATGAGACTGGGGAAGAGCAGGGGGTGCTCCTGGTCTTGGCCTCAAGGGTCGTCTCGGCCCGAGGCTCGAAGCTCGCCCAGGTGGCGGAGCTGCGGCGGGTGTGTCGCCGGATCAGTGGGTTCCTCCTCCTCGCCTCGCTGCAACAGGCGGAGACGCTCGCTGTCACTCGTGCGGTCACTCTGGAGCTCACAGGGAAGAAGGGGAATGGCCAAAGATAGCGTGGGAAGGTGGCTGAGCTCCAGCTTTATATGGCTAGGGGTCCGAGAAGAGGGGGTCCGGGCAAGCTCAGGAGCGCGCGGATCCCGAGGGAGCGGCTCCGGCGAGGGTGCCGGATGCAAGGAGAATGATTCGGACCCGGGGTTTGGGTGGAAGGCAATCGGGTTGAGCGGGGAAAAATCCGAGAAGTTGGGTCCGAAGCTCAAACCCGTGAGAAGTGGTCCTGGGGGGGCCAGTTGACCGGGCGGTCAACATCCCCAGGAGCCAATGCGGTTCGGCCACGTGGCTGGATCTTAAGATGACAAATAAACATAGCTAGGGGCCGAATCTGCAAAAACTTAAAACATGAAATATTTTTATTTTATTTTTTTCTATTTTTTGGTGATTTTTAATTAATTTTTGGAAATAAAAATAGGCTATATACATAATATGCACTAGGTATAGGTATATACAATATATATAGGGTTTTGATTTTTGATTTTTATATATTATTTTTATGCACTTTTATTCCTATTTTATATTTTATTTATTTATAGTATAAAATAAGGAATAAAAGTGTGTTTTTATTTTATTTTTATTATTTATGTACATAGTTAAAATAAATAGATATGTACATCTATATACATGGTATATGTACAATGTATTTTTGTATTTTTGATTTTCTATTTTTATTTTGTTTTGATTTTGAGTCTTTTTATTTTATTTATTTACAATATATAACATAGAATATTTACAAAAAGTTTGGAAAATAACTTTATTTATTTACAAGGTTACATAAATACATAGATGTGGTATATGTACATGATGAGAGGGATATTTTTTATTCTTTTTAATTTTTAACTTTTTATTTTGTTTTTATAATTTATAAATATATACACATATTTACAAGCATATTTTTGGATGAGGAAAATATAGTTTTATTTATTTACACAAATATTTACACATGAGCCCCTATCTCCCTCTACTTGGCTTTTATGCAGTCAGGCCCATGCTGAGCCCTCCCTTGGGTTAGGTTGCTCAATATTTATTCTAAATATTTCCCTCTTTTTCTTTTTAATCTTTATTCTTTATTTTTGCACAAAAACATGCTAATTATAGATTTTTTACACAATGCATGCTTTTGGTAATTATTCCTATTTACACATATCTACATGTATTTGCAAAGGCTTTTGTAGCTAAAATATAAGAATAAAGAGTGATGCATGAGTATTCATCAGGGGCCTGGGGCGATAGGGGTCGGGAGGCAAGGGTGATAGGGGTCGGGGCGGCTGCAGGGGGAGGCGGCCTGGTGGTGAGGGCTGCGGGGGGAGGCCAGGGGGCGACGGCGAGGGGGCCTGGTGGTGGGGGTGGCGCTGGGTTACAGGATGGGCAGGAAGGGTTACACGATAGGGTTAGGGATGGGACAGGTGTTCGGGGTTTAAAAGGGGCTAGGATTAGGGATGATACAAGAACTCCGGTCTAAAGGACCGTCAATCTGATACCATGTTAAGAAAACATACTGGGATACCTTATGAGAGGCCCAAGGGTAGGAGAAGAACCCTTGGGAAAATTACACGAATATGAAAAGAAAAAAAGAAAAATTACATAAAGATATACTAAAAATAGTAATTATCTCAACACTTCTGACGCCCAACAGGAGGGGGGGGGGGGGTCTTCGTCCTCGGCTGGTGCGCGACATAGTGGGTGTTCTCGGGGGGCCCTCGGCTTGGAGGGTGGGCGGTGAAGGTGCTCTCGGGGCTCTGGCGGCGTGTCTGGGTGTTCTCGGCAGCGCGGGGGAGGGGGGCTTAGCTGGAGGTGGGCGTCGGGGCCGGGGTCGGTGCTGGCATGGGCTGCAAGAGGTGGGGGGGGACTGGCTGCAGGAGGTGGGCTTGGGGAAGCTCGCAATAGGGTCTGCCTTGCCTTTGGCTGCAGGAGGTCGGGGCATGGCTTGGGGCGGCGGGGTCTTGCGAGGGGCCGGCCTGGGCTGCAGAAGGTGGCGGCTGGAATAAGGAGAGGAGAAGGTGGAAGGGATTCTCAAAAATCCTGAGAAAATGCATCTCTTAGATTTTTTTATACTAATGGCATACTTTATAAACGTGATATGATTTTAGGGGTAAAATTGACAACATAAAACCGGAAGAGTTAACAGATAAAATAGATGCCAACTAACATAGAGTTATGCAATATAAGAGTTCATTTTTCGAGGTCTAGGTGTAATTCGCAATTTTACAGGATTATGAATGTAATTACGAAATTACTTAAGATCATAAATGTAAAATCCCTTTTCGAAAAACTCCAGCACATTTATAATGTCACCCATGAGTGCTTTCTCTGCTACCAGTGACTGTAATTGGGGGAAAGGAGGGGACGCCTTGGCCTTGAAACTGCAGAGCCTCTGCTACGGTGGATACGAAGTAATAGAAGGCAAACTGAAATGATTGTGATTTGATAGACATACGATCTCAAGGGGACGTGTAGTAAAGCCAATCCTCTACATCGTTGAACTTACGAGAATCCTCAAAAACCAGCAAAGCATCCTCGAAGCAGTAACATCGTCGAGAACAGGTCCTCGGGGCAAACTGAAATCAGTTTTGTTGATGATATAATCATAACCAGCATTGGCACGCCAAGAATTGATGGAGTGAAACAGTTCCTTTCTAATACTTTCGAGGATAAAGTTGTTGCATCATTAGGCCATTCATTATGTCTATGCCTAAAGTACTTATCATTTCCTTATATCTCAATCCAACTAAACAGAAGCAACTGCTGAAGAACCTGAGTAGTTCAGGATGATTGCTGGTAGTTCGTTACCCGAGTTGTCGTTCAGTACGTATCCACCGCTCTCTACTGCTGAAGAAGACGTTCCCTCTAGGTTTGCAGCAACCTTCTGTCTGGAGAGCCCAGAATAGCAACTGCCAATTTGTTCAGGCATTTCTCGCAATACCCTCTGGTGGGATCTGTTAACCTCGGAAACTGGTCACTTCTAACAGAAAAAAAAACTTGAAAGATTGATGTCAAAGATGATAAGTATGATGCAGTTCATGATACGGCTTCACAGAAATGGAACATTTCCAAAACATTAATTTCAGATACATGTAGACTGTAGGAATGATAGAAAGGAAGGCATATATAGTGTTTGGATTGACTGTATAAGGAGTTTGCCATCTAACTGTGATCTATGTTTAACTTAGCATCCAGCTTTGAAAACAATAATAGGTCAATTTGACCTTTCTTTGTTTGATTTAACAACTTGACTTTGTGTTTAAAGTTATCCTTGGATTTAGTAAAGAGGTTATACCAATTGGAGATGAGGATTGGAGATAGTACACATTAGAGTTCTGGCTCCAAATATATATATTTAAAATCATTTCATCATATGTAGAAATATGAAACGCGGAAGTGTTGAGGTATAAGTTGTATGCGTCACTTATGTGGGAGATGGGTAAATGGATCTCTCTAGGATCCATTTACCACATCCAAGTCTTTAGTCCCACATCTACCTCTGTGGGATGTGGAGACTCGGTGAGGGCTATATAAGAAGCCCCTCACCCATTCTATTCAGATGAGAAAAGCAATGAACTATCAACCCTTTGAGGCGTTCTCTCGTGGTTTCATCCCGCTCCTTAGGGAGTAGGGTTCCAAGTAAAAAAAATCTTGGTATTCATGTTTATTTTTATATTCTTCATGCTATGTTTATCATTCCGCTTCCGCATTCCTATTTTCTATCATGGTATCAGAGCTATGTTATTTTCTAACATGGCATCAGAGCGGGTCGATTCTCGAGGATTTTCATGTTCTTTATTTGTTCGAGTTTCGATGAGTTGTTCTTGAAGATTCATTCATGAGGATAATTGTTATATATGATCCGTTCAAGATCAGGAAATTTTTAGAGTTCTCGATGGAACCCTAATCTTGCACAACGGTAGCGATTCCAGGAGCAACCGTCGATATCCCCATCATCTCCAGCCTCCTGCCGATCTTCGGATCTCCCATCTCCTTCAAGCGGGCGAAGACTCACCTTTTCCCGGATCTCGATGTGGTTGGCGGCGCCCCATCCTCAAGCATCGTCTTTCTCCTCCGGTTGAAGATCTCCAGCCGCCCATGCTCAAGCATTCGATGTTCGATGCTCTCTAGGGCTCCGCGGGTGAATCCCAGGCCACTCCATGGCCTTCCAATGGCGATAGCACATCTCTCCTGATGTGCGTTCATCAAAACTTCCCTGCAATTTCACACATCGTCACTCTCAAATGGTTGATCGAAGAGGAATTCACATCTCAGTCTCGGCCTTCTTCTTCGTGGTGGCGGCGCATCCTTCTTCTAACAACCGCAAGAACAACTCCCAGATCGAGCTCAGGTGTGCTCCCTGACAAAGGTCGGCGCAACCCCGTGAACCCAGGGTGCCACACCCGAACCCCAGACGGAGCCCCATCGGGTTGCCGTACCTTCGAGAATGCGCCTTCATGCTGCTCTCTGCTCCTGGCGGTGTCCTGGATCTCTGCACATTCAACAGCCTCTTATGGTGGCGATTCACGCAGGTGGCGCTTCCCCGATCTCCATCTCCAAACCAACACTCGCAGCATCATCACCCAGCCGTGACTCGATCTCCTTCGGTGGTCGATACTCAATCTCCTTCGGCGGTCGATCCTCGCCTCTCTTCTCGAACGAAGCATCGGCAGACTTCATATGAAGGGTTCCCACGTTGGGAACCCTAAGGGGTGGCGGGCAAGAATTAAAAAAAAGAGAGGGGACTGCAATATTAAGGCCCAGTTGGGCCGTCAGTTACAAAAAAAAGAAGGGAAGGAAGAAAAGAAAAGGATCTTCGGAAAATGTGTGTAAGGTTTTGGGCCTAAGTTGTCCCGTGCATTTTTCAAAAAAAAGGAAAAGAAAAAGGTGCATACAAAAGAAAAGTCATACGCACATTTGAAAAAAAAGGAACGATAGAAAAGCTGTAAAAAATTGAAATGACTAAAGTATATATATGTTTCAAAAAATTGATTTGAAAGGCCGTAAAAAAATTGTGCACGAGTGATTTGAAAAAAAGGGAGGCGACAACTATTAAAAAAATGATGATGAACGTAATAGCTGGGAAAAATCATGATTTAAAAAATGATTGAGAAAATCTGAAAAAATGTGATCGGCCTATTTGGTTTGTTTATTCCCCATCATTGTTGTCTTCTCCCGACTTGGTCGATGTTTGTCATTCCGACCAGTATGGGAGAAAGGGGGAGTATTATGTAGAGTCACCTGTCTGTTGCAAATTTGGATGTCAGATCCAGACCATTCAGATTCTAGACTCTACAGATAATCAGATGTTCAAAATCAATAATTGATTCCGAGTCTTCAGTTTCAGACACGTACATGTATGCGGTCTTTTCAGATATGCACATGTGTGCCATCATTTGTCGTGGTTCCCATCATTCTTGTTTTTTGACAGAGTTTTCATGTGAGCCATAGGGACTCCAGAGTAGAGATCCATTTTTCATGCCATGTGGGTAAGGGTTTTCATGTGGTATCATAGGTACCCCAATGTAGAGTACCATTCTCTGAGCCAGATGGGAGAGACCCAATTCTCCGATGAGGAGACTTTCAGAATCCATTCTCCAAGCAACTGTGGACTCTGACGAGGATTGCACTTCACAGCTCTTTTCAGTTCGACCATTTCATAGATGGAGCAGTTGTCCACATGTTATGGCGGGCCGAAGTTCTCCGTGTAGAGACTCATTTTCAGTTGCAGTGACTCTGACATGCGTAGTACAGAGCGCATGCTCTCTGAAAAGGAGATTCAGTTTGACTCACACTCCAGCCTATTCATCCTCACCTACACGGCATGAGAAGCAACGTCCTCGACAGCAGCTGACAGTTGTGCGCGTTGAGTTGATATTGTCTGTAGTGTCTTGTAGCGTGAGTTGAATTTTCTTTCTATTTGTCCATGCTGAGCATTGCATGCTCCATCTTGAGGGAGAGTATTGGAGTATAAATTGTATGTGTCACTTATGTAGGAGATGAGTAAATGGATCTCTCCATGATCCATTTACCACATCCAAGTCTTTAGTCTCACATCTACCATCTGTGGGATTTGGAGACTCAGTGAGGGCTATATAAGAATCCCCTCACCTATTATATTCAGATGAGAAAAGCAATAGACTTTCGGCCCTTTGATGCGTTCTCCCGTGATTTCATCCCTTCCTTAGGGAGTAGGGTTCCAAGTAAAAAAATCTTGATGTTCATGTTTATTTTTCTATTCTTCATGCTATGTTTATCATTCCGCTTTGGCATTCCTATTTTCTAACATGGTATTAGAGCTATGTTATTTTCTAACAGGAAGTGAATCGAAGCAAGAACACAAAAATGAAGAACACTTTGATTTTACGTGGAACCCTACTCCGTGAGGAGCGGGATGAAACCACAGGAGAACCACCGTAAAGGGTTGATGTTCCGTTCATCTTCCTCGATGGATATATGGGGCGTGTGGCTCTTTATATAGCCCCGCCAAGCACCAAACTCCCATCATCACATGATCTGGGACTAAATGAGCCACCAATGACATCCTTCAACATTGCTCCTCAAGCTGGAGCATGAAATGCCCAGCTTAGACAAATAAAAAGAAGACACCCACTCAATGAATACAAGACATTACGGACAATATCAACATAATGCACACATAGTCGGTTGCTATCAAAGACATTGCTTGTCATGCCATGCTGGTTAGGAGTAACTGGAGGCTAGAGTGTGAACTAGCTCGAACTGAAATAAGTCTCCCAGCGGGAGAACTCTGGCCCACAACATGTCTTCTTAACTGAAGACTGCTCCATCTCTCTGAAGGGCCAAACAACAAATGAAAGCCGTGGGAGTATCCATACACACTGTTGTTCATGGTCTCATGTCGTGGGAATATCCATACACAAGGTATTTGTGGTCAATAGAGAATGGAGCAAAAAACATTGAGTCTCCCACTGGGAGAACTTCAAATACCAGATTACTCTAACATAGAACGCATCAAATAATGGTAGGGTTTGAAACTGCTACCCAACACTCTCCCTTTCTCCCATACTTGTCGGAAACAGATGGATACTCAATCAAGTAGGGAGAACAAATGAACATGGATCAAACAAAAAAACTTCAAATTTTCCTTTTTTGTGCTTTTTTTTGCAGAGATCATTTTTTCTAAAGCTGCCCTTTTTTTCTCAATTATGGACGAGTTGACAAGTCACATTCAGGATGAGTTACCTTGGTGTATGTTATTTGCTGATGATATTGTGTTGATTGACGAGACTAGAGATAGAGTAAATGAGAAGCTTGAGGTCTGGAGACATGAGTTGGAGAGTAAATGATTTCGTATAAGTAGGGCTAAGACAGAATATATGGAGTGCACCATTGATGGAAGCATTGATGAAGGAATTGAGGTGAAGATTGGTGATGATAACGTTCAGAAGAGAGGTTCTTTTAGATATATGGGATCTATTGTGCAATATGATGGGGAAATTGATGGAGATGTTACTAATAGAATAAATGTAGACTGGTTGAAGTGGAGAGGAGCCTCTACTGTTCTCTGTGATAAGAAAATTCCTTTAAAAATTAAAGGAAAGTTTTACAAAGCAGCCGTGAGACCTGCTATGATTTATGGATCTGAATGTTGGCCTGTGAACTATAGACATGTGCAGAGAATGGCTGTAGTAGAAATGAAAATGCTAAGGTGGATGTGTGGACACACACGTAAAGATCGGATTCGGAATGATGCAATCAGAAGAAAGTTGGTAATGCTCCGATCGAGGATAAGATGCGAGAAAACCGCTTAAGATGGTTTGGCATTTGCAAAAAAGATCAGATGATGCACCAGTTAGGAGATGCGAGTGTTGGGATGTTGAGCCAGCTAAGAGAGGGCGGGGACGACCCAACAAGTGTTGGAAAGAGACCATGCGAAGGGATCTTTGTTTTGTGGATATAAGCCCGGGATTGACCCAAGATAGATCTGAATGGAGGCGAAGAATCCATGTAGTCGACCCTACTTAATTGTGGGAAAAGGCTTTGTTGTTGTTGTGTCATTTTTTTCTCGGCTACTTTTTTTGCAAATTAGGCCTCCCTTTTTTTTCTCTATTAGGTCATCCTCCTTTTTTTAATCAACCAAGTTGGGCGCATAACTATCGAAATCATGACCTAGGTCACCTGTTGCTTTGAGTGGAAATACAATTGTGTATGGTGTGATTATCACACCCATCTATCCTAGATCTATTAGAGGAGGTTTTTTTTCAGCAATAAATCACTCTCTTAAGAACAAGAGTTGTCACACAAGACACATCAACTAGTAAGAATATCTATGTGATAGGGGTTGGTAAAAGCTTGTTCGTATCACTTGATGCAGTGTGATCCATTTTTTCCCATGCACTTCTTAGGGCTTTCGGATGCAGATGTGTAACTTAGAGATGCCTATCCCTATGAGGTCTTGTTTCTACCCTCTACTGCAGCTTTGCTCCTCTACAACCTGCCCAGAGATCAATGCCTGGAAGTATACATGGGGAGTGGGGACGATTCTAGTATAATAAATGTTCGATGAGGGGAAAGGAATCAGGACTCGAAACTCAATGTCAAAGCTGGTAAGAATGAGTATCGCGTGGTAAAGATGTGCATCCGCTCATAAATTGTGCATCTCATTGCCATGCTTGAAGCAATCTGATTTATTGTCCCAAACAACCTCTTGGATCTAAAATGGACAGCTACAGTACATACAACATTCCATGCTGTATACTTATAACAAGAGATCTGAACCACTTGAACTACAAAAACTTTATCTCAAATAAGGAATACGGGAGTAAAGTGTTCACATCATGGTTACATCAGTCACTACATCTCTATCGACATTACTTGTTCCTTACGATCGTGTCGATAGTCCTGATCATCGACAAGCCAAATTTCAGAAAACCCAACAGTAAGTGCCAATCCCAATATTTAATCTTTCTAGAGCTGAAATATCACTCGTCTTTGACTGAATATCCATTTTGATTATTGTTTGCACCTCATTATTTTGAAAAAAAAAGAGCGAATCGAGCATAAACCACTATTAGTCCCAGTTCCACTATCATTTCCTTCACTGGCTTTCCACCCGAACAGGACTTATACAGCAAATAAAATATCCAAAACATGTATTATGCAGGTCCATTTCAGGTCCTCTTTCTGATCCTTCGATCAGAACTTCTATTTCTCCAATACTGTAAACTGAAGAGAAATGTAAGTTCGAGCAACTCATATGAAAAGTTTGTTAAAATGCCGAGAAAAGAAAATCACAACTGTCTATACAACAACTCGATAATCACCTCCTAAGCAGGTGCTCTTTCTTAAGGTAAACCAAACGCAAAACTGAAGGGGAAACATCAAAGACCAGTTCACTTTCCGGCCGGTGCAAACTTCACAAAATTACAGTTGAAGAATCGAAATCTGTCATCAATTTTACAACTTTTGAGAAATGTATTCATTTCAGGAACCCATGATGATCGTGTGTAAAATTTTCCAATGAGATCTAAACTCATTAGGATTGTAATAAGCACCATCAATTTCCTCTTGACTGTTCTGATCAGTTGTCACAGAAGTCTTATATTGTGTGATAAAATAGGTGCAAAAAAATATATAAAATATCCAAGTTGAATTCAAGATGAAATGCAAACCATAATGTAAAATGGTGCATGCATTTGAATAGTTTTTGGCACCACTAAACAACAAATATCTGCATTGACAAGAAAATATGGATTCATGGCAAGTTGCATAAACAGCCCGTCATAGAGCACGGGGAAGCTGTTGACAGAAAAGGTGACACCCAAAACACAAACAGTGATAATTGTGAATTAATTAATCCGTAAAATCTGCTGCACCAGACTTAACGCAGCATCACTAACTAGGATTTTATTTTATTTCTCAAATTTCATAAAGGTGTTCATCGGGTATATCTAACTCTTTATGGTGTTAATTATTTGTTGAAATTTACAATCATTCATAACAGCACATTGGTTCTTTTCTTTCACCATAATATATTAATTGTCTAAACCTCTACGGATAAGCATATTCTTATCAGCATACCCGTTGACATATATATATAGAACCACCTAATTTATAACAAATGCATATAGGATAACAGAAAACTATTTACATATCTTACGCAACTAGTCTGATGGCTATGTTGAACACAGTCTTTGTGTACCAATGGAAGCTTCTATGTCAGGAGTGGGGCTTCCCAAAGCTGTTTTACCACTGGCCTTGGCGCAATGTGGATCAACAAGACAAGAAGCAAAATACCACTTGGAAAATTCCAAGTCCCTTCTAACAGTGTGTCTACAAAGGTTTGAAGAAACGAAAAGCGGAATGAGGCGGTTTCTTTGGAATCGAGGTGAAGCGTAGCCTTGAAGTGATTGAGACGTAAGCTTCAATTTATGAGGATAATTACCAATAGAAATACACTAAAATATATACTAATGAAATTATATATATTCTGACTAAGATATGATATATAACACTAATATAAGATATGATGAAATTATTAAGATAAGAATATCAAAATAAAAGATATACAACTCTATATAACTTTTTAATAAATTTTCACCTGTTAGAAAATCGGAAGCGGAAGCGGAAACAATAATCAGAGCATAGAAATAAAGATAAACATGAAGAACACAAAAGATTTTTACGTGGAACCCTACTTCGTGAGGAGCGGGATTGAAACCACGGGAGAAGCCCTCAAAGGGACGTGTTTCTCATTGCACTTTCTCATCTGTTACAGGAGGCCTGGGGCTCCTTATATAGCCTCCACAGGGCCTCCAAGCCCCACCGTTGGACGATGTGGGACTAAACCACTGGATGGGGTAAATGGATCTCCTCCAGGATCCATTTACCCTGCTACAACTCATGACGCACATAACAAATACTCCAACACTCCCCCTCAAGCTCGAGCATGCAATGCTCAGCTTGGACAAACAGAAAGAAACTCAACTCAACGCTACATGACACTACGGACAATATCAAACCAACGCGCACATTGCTGCAGTCGCGGACGTTGCTTCTCATGCCGTGCAGGTGAGGAGGACTGATGGCACAAAAACCCGAGCGACTAAGGCAATCAGGTAACTGAGACGGTCGTTGAGACCTCAATCACTCGGATGTGTACATCAAGAAAAATGAACCACTTAAAACAAATAAAATCAATCAAGCACGAAGAAAGGAAGCGGTCCTGCTAAATGTTTAACCTGGTATAGCACCCAGGGTCGAACTCGAGGAGCACGGGTTGGCATAAGGCCTACGAAGTAGTAAAAATGAAATAAATAAAAGACAAAATATTTTTAGTGATTTTTAATGATTTTTATATTTTTTTGGATTTTTAATAAGTGAAGAAAACAAAAGAAACACAAAAACAATCACACTTTAGCTAATTATTCAATGCATCAAAAATCAAGTAAAAATTCAAACAAAAATGTTTTTATGTTTTTTAGGTTTTTTAGTGTTTTTGGTGAATTTTTGGAATTTTTATGATGTATATTTTATTTTCTAAAAATCAAACAGTAGCAAAAATGCAAGGTACTGTCCAGCCAGGCCCAAATCCCTAGATAAAATATCTAAGGACCTCAAAAGGGCCTTGATGAATACCCATTCATCACTCTTTATTCTATTATTTTAGCTACAAAAACCTTTGCAAATACATGTAGATATGTGTAAATACAAATAATTACCAAAAGCATGCATTGTGTAAAAACCTATAATTAGCATGTTTTTGTGCACAAAATAAAAGAATAAAGAGCAAAAAGAAAAAGAGGGAAATATTTAGAATAAATATTGAGCAACCTAACCCAAGGGAGGGCTCAGCATGGGCCTGACCGCATAAAAGTCAAAGTAGAGGGAGATAGGAGCTCATGTGTATATACTTCTAAAATTATATTTTCCTCACCCAAAAATATGTTGTAAGTATTTGTATATATCTATTTATTTCACCCTTGTATATAAGTGATAAAAATAAAATAAAAATATTCTTTTATTCCATATTTTATGATGTAAATAAATAAAATACAAAATAAGCATAAAAATAACAAATAAAAAAATCAAAAATAAAAATCCATGTAGTGTACATATACCTATATATATAGCTACCCTATTTCTATTTCCAAAAATAATTAAAAATCACCAAAAAATAGAAAAAAATAAAAGAAAAATATTTCATGTTTTGAGTTTTCTTTAATTCGGCTTATTTCTGCCATAAAATAAATAAACAAAAATTGCATCCACGTGGCCGCTCCTGATTGGTCCACGGGGGATTGTTGACCCCGGTCAACTCCCCCGCGGACTCCTTCCTTTTCTGGAAGACGCGCGCCGCCCCGCCTTCTCCGATTTTCCCACGCGTCTCCAGGCTGTCTCCCATGCATATCCCATGCCCGGATTCTTCGCCGTTCATCCCTCTCCCTCGCCGGATCCTTCGCCATGAAATCAACGCCTTCCTTAGCCGTCGTCCCTCAACCCTAAAACGCCCCTGTCACCATTTATATCCAGACCTCCGCCGCCTCCGCGCCCCATCTTTGGCCCTTCTCCTCCTTCCCAGTGACCTCCATAGGCTTCGCGAGAGTGACAGCAAGCGTCTGCCCTTGTTGCAGTGAGGCGAGGAAGCGAATCCATTGATCCGGCGATCTTCGCCGTCCTTGCTCCGCCGCCGGCGTTGAGCATCGAGCTTCAGGCCTTGACGCCCTTCGAAGCTACGACCCGGAGTTAGCCACGCTCCAGCACAGTCTACTGCAGCCATCAGGTAGCCGATTAGACCTTCTATTTAGCGTAATTTTCGATTTCGCCCAATTCATATCTCCGACGCATTTCTCCGATTCCGGCCATTTCACGTAACATCTCTTCGTAGATGGCCCAGACTTGGTTGTGGTCCTTGGCAAAGTAGGACCCGCCGCAAGAAGCATTCACCAGACCCTGAAGCTCTGGTGTCATCCCACTAAAGAAGCTCTGAACTAGGTTCGGCTTCGAGATGTCGTGATGTGGGCATCTATCCAGAAGCTCTCTGAACCTCTCCCATGCCTCGTGAAATTGCTCGTTAGGGAGCATGGAGAAGTTGTTGATCAGGGCCCTCGCTGCATTCGTCCGCCCGAGTGGATAGTACTTGTTCAAGTACTCGGTGCGGAGTTGCTCCCAGGTGTAAACAAACTTCCCTAGATGCTTCAGCCAGGCGGCTGCTCTATCTGCCAGTGAAAAAGGGAAGGCCATCATCCGAATCGTATCTTGGTCCACACGACGGTCGTGGACAGTGCTACAGATCATCAAAAACTCCTGGAGATGGAGGTGGGGTTCCTCAGTGGCGAGTCCGTGAAAATGAGGAAGCATCTGCAGGGTGTTCGGAGGGAACTTGAAATCCCCCACGATAGCAGGAATCACCACCCACTGGTGCATCAGTGTAGATCCGGGGTTGTGTAGCTCCCGCATCGGTCTTGCCGCAGCGGCGGCTGCCGCTGCTGCGGCAACTGCTGCTGCGGCTGCTGCCTCTGCATCAGCGTCAGGAATGTCCTCCGGCTCGCTCGGCTCGTCTCGCTCTCTTCGGAGTCTCTCCAACTCCCTCCTCATCTCTATCATGAATGCCCCCTGATCGCGTAACTGTTGCTAAACTGTCTCTAATGACGCGATCAGGGTGGAGTTAATCGCTCCCTGGTCTAAGACAAAATGTTCGGGCTGGCGATCGTCTGAACTGCCGGCTCCAGCCATAGGGACGTCTGCAAAATCAGATGAACCTAACTCAGGTTCTGTCAAATTAATTCGTCTTTCCTCGGGCTCATGTCTCTCAGTAGCAGAAGAAATGGGATCGAGGGGGAACAGGGTGGAATCGAACTCGGGCCCGGAGAGCTGGTCTCGACTCTCACGGGCCAACCTAGATGATGGAGTAGACGCGCCGGAAAGCGGTGCAGCCAGAGGTTGCCTAAGAGATCGTCTACCCATCATCTTGATCTTGGCGAGTTGGGCGGATGGGATCTGGAGAAAATATGATCGCAAAGCAAACCCCCGGTTCACCAACACAACACAATCTGAAGACCGTGAAAGATCGGTCAATTTATCTTGTCAATTTTATTTGGTGAACATGCAAGATATCAGAGCGCTTACGTGACCTGTTAGGATACCCGATGCTACTCCAACCGACTGGCCCGCACGGAAGAGTCGGTAGTCAGCTAGAAATAACACCGGAGGGTTCTACCTAGTGTGCGGGTCACTCTCTCGCGCATCCAAACCATACAAGGAGGGGGTTGCTCTCCCCAAGACAAATTTTTAATGTGAGTGTCTTTTAGGGTCAATAATGTTATCCAGTCCCAATTTTTTGTTTTTCTTTTTAATTTTTTTTTTTCAAAATAAATACAAGCGGCCTAACGGTTTTTCCGATTCTCCTGATGATTAAGCCAAACACAGGGGGAGAAGACGAAAAAGCCGATGCGCGAAGAAATCAATGATGCATGCAGAGAAAGAAATGCGTACCTTGTCTCCAGCACTCTACATGCAAGTGATCCGCGCAGAATTTAAAGACAGAAATAAAACTACCTAAATGGTGCAGCGGGAAAAACCGAGTCCTAGATGAGCAACTTCTATTGATCGTGAAGAACAATAGTTAGCTAACCGAATCGAGTCCGGAGTCCGATCTTGGGAGTCACTCGGTGCCCGCCACAACGGGTCCTGACAGCGCTGTATGTGACTCCTCACGGCACGTGGTCTCGAATCCAATTAAACTAACTTTTTCAGTGAATTTTATCAAGGTCCAATTACGTTCTATAGGAACAGATATTCTATTAAGTGTTGGGCCTTAGATATTTACGTCACAATCAACAGAAATTCCTAAATCTAGGGGCTCGAGAAAAACCGCGTAAACACCGGAAAAGGCAGCTAGCTATCAAAACCACGATAAAAGCCGCGAAAATCCGAATGGGTCCCCCGAGCACACCGGTGCTCGGTGAAACAGACCCGCTAAGTTACAAATGTCCACAGTTCAAAGTCTGAGTCCTAAATTATTACAAAAATATTGTTCTCTCAAATAAATGATATTCTTCTTCTTCTCTCTGCTCTTCTTCCCGTGCGGGTCCTCAAAAAGTGTACTCCAAGTTCTCCACGTAGTACCTCGCACAAAAATTAGAAAGAGAGAGTGTCAGAAAACAGTTATAATTTAGAGAGACAATATGGAAAAATGACTACAAAGCCGTGCTCCCCGGCAACGGCGCCATTCTATTTTTTGGTGATTTTTAATTAATTTTTGGAAATAGAAATAGGGTAGCTATATATATAGGTATATGTACACTACATGGATTTTTATTTTTGATTTTTTTATTTGTTATTTTTATGCTTATTTTGTATTTTATTTATTTACATCATAAAATATGGAATAAAAGAATATTTTTATTTTATTTTTATCACTTATATACAAGGGTGAAATAAATAGATATATACAAATACTTACAACATATTTTTGGGTGAGGAAAATATAATTTTAGAAGTATATACACATGAGCTCCTATCTCCCTCTACTTTGACTTTTATGCGGTCAGGCCCATGCTGAGCCCTCCCTTGGGTTAGGTTGCTCAATATTTATTCTAAATATTTCCCTCTTTTTCTTTTCACTCTTTATTCTATTATTTTAGCTACAAAAACCTTTGCAAATACATGTAGATATGTGTAAATACAAATAATTACCAAAAGCATGCATTGTGTAAAAACCTATAATTAGCATGTTTTTGTGCACAAAATAAAAGAATAAAGAGCAAAAAGAAAAAGAGGGAAATATTTAGAATAAAAATTGAGCAACCTAACCCAAGGGAGGGCTCAGCATGGGCCTGACCGCATAAAAGTCAAAGTAGAGGGAGATAGGAGCTCATGTGTATATACTTCTAAAATTATATTTTCCTCACCCAAAAATATGTTGTAAGTATTTGTATATATCTATTTATTTCACCCTTGTATATAAGTGATAAAAATAAAATAAAAATATTCTTTTATTCCATATTTTATGATGTAAATAAATAAAATACAAAATAAGCATAAAAATAACAAATAAAAAAATCAAAAATAAAAATCCATGTAGTGTACATATACCTATATATATAGCTACCCTATTTCTATTTCCAAAAATTAATTAAAAATCACCAAAAAATAGAAAAAAATAAAAGAAAAATATTTCATGTTTTGAGTTTTCTTTAATTCGGCTTATTTCTGCCATAAAATAAATAAACAAAAATTGCATCCACGTGGCCGCTCCTGATTGGTCCACGGGGGATTGTTGACCCCGGTCAACTCCCCCGCGGACTCCTTCCTTTTCTGGAAGACGCGCGCCGCCCCGCCTTCTCCGATTTTCCCACGCGTCTCCAGGCTGTCTCCCATGCATATCCCATGCCCGGATTCTTCGCCGTTCATCCCTCTCCCTCGCCGGATCCTTCGCCATGAAATCAACGCCTTCCTTAGCCGTCGTCCCTCAACCCTAAACGCCCCTGTCACCATTTATATCCAGACCTCCGCCGCCTCCGCGCCCCATCTTTGGCCCTTCTCCTCCTTCCCAGTGACCTCCATAGGCTTCGCGAGAGTGACAGCAAGCGTCTGCCCTTGTTGCAGTGAGGCGAGGAAGCGAATCCATTGATCCGGCGATCTTCGCCGTCCTTGCTCCGCCGCCGGCGTTGAGTATCGAGCTTCAGGCCTTGACGCCCTTCGAAGCTACGACCCGGAGTTAGCCACGCTCCAGCACAGTCTACTGCAGCCATCAGGTAGCCGATTAGACCTTCTATTTAGCGTAATTTTCGATTTCGCCCAATTCATATCTCCGACGCATTTCTCCGATTCCGGCCATTTCACGTAACATCTCGATCCTCCGACCCAACCATCACCTCCGCCAATCCCTCACGCACCTTCTACGCCCTTTCACTCAACCCAGATCGCACAGGATCTGGGAATCGAGTTCCACCGTCCTCCGCTCGCCGGAGCTCGTCCGCCTCACAGCACCGACCACCTTCACCCCGCCTTCTTGGGTCGAGGCATTTTGCCCTCGACCCGCGAAGCTTCTTGTCCACTTTGCAGGTCCAAAGGAGGTGTCTGAGCCTCCAGTCCATTCAAGACCAGAGTTTCGCGCCGCCAGGCCTCGCCGGAGCCCCTCCAGGGTTCGGCTGGGCCATCGGCCATCATCATCAGCTGCGGGATAGTGCAGCGGAGCTTCTCCGATCAATTGCAGCAGCTGAGGAGGGGTGTAGCGCACGCAGGAGACCGGCGAAGTTGGCCGGCGATGAGTTCTTGCACCATCCTCCAGAGCCGTCCGATGAAGACCTCGCTCCAGTTCTAATCCTGAGCGTCCATCCTTGAAGGAGCAGCAGCCATCGATCTATCTGAGGAGACATCTGGACCGTTGTAGCCGAGGAGAGAGGACCAGGAGCCCAGCATCGTCAGATCTTCCACGTGGACCTCTCCCAGCCGTTGATCGAGCCGAAGGGACGAAGAGAGAAGAGGCGCAGCACATCCGGACCGTCCAGCCTACACGTGGCGCCTATCCGACCGTCGGCTAATAAAGAGGTAAATATCGTAGGGCCCCCTCGTAGTTTGTTATTTTCTTTTTAGTCCTGTAATTTTTAATTCAAGTTGTTTATTTTCTGGGATATTTGCACCAAGGACCCCGTACTTATTTTTATTTGCACTTATACCCCCGCCAGTTGTGAACCACGTGCTTCGTCACGTGTTTTGTTGGGATATTTGCATAAGACCCCTTGTAGTTCTGGATGTTATTCATTGAATAAAAAGTTTTGTTTATTTGCATATATACCCCTGTGAGCATTGATTATTCGCATGTGCGTTTTATTTTGGGATATTTGCATATAAGCCCCTGGACTTTTGATACGAGTTATCAATAGGTCCTTGGAACTTATTTTTATTACATTTAGGTCCTTGAGTGCCCCAGGCACGTGCTTGGCACGTGACTTCTTGGGTATTTTGCACCAGGACCCCAGAACTTTTGGGTATTTGCACATAGGTCCCTGTGCACAGTGCCCCACCTTTATTTTTGAATAAAATATCAAACGACCTCCAAATCCAATGAGATTTTGACACATGGCTCCTGCCATGGTGTAGGAATTTCTATGATTTTTGAGGACAATTTTGATTTCATTTATTATTTTTAAAAATTCACAAACCCCTATTTTTGCCACTGTTTGACTTTAAAAATACCAAAAAAATATAAAAACATCTCCAAAAATTCTAAAAAAATCAGGTATTGTAGTTTGCTTGCTGTTTGATTTTCTAGCCAATTTTGGCTATTTTTCATCACTTAAAAACCCTAAAAATTGAAAAACCCCTAAAAACCCATAAAAATTATAATAATTAAATCAAAAATCCAAAAACAATAATTAGGGTGCCTAAATTTTCCTTGTTCTTCATAGATTACAGGAAAATTACCTCCAAGGTTGATTGAAACTCTTAAATATTTTATTTTTGAGTTTCTAACCTTGCTGGACAGTACCTTGGTGTTTCTGCCTTGTTTGATTTTTAGTAAATAATTTACTCATTAGAAAAATCCCAAAAATTCACCAAAAACAGTAAAAAACATTTAAAACATAAAAACAAATTTTCCTTAATTTTTTCATCATTTTTGGTGTGTTGAATAAATTGTTGAAGTTCCCTTGTTTTCCCTTTCTCTCATTTTCTCATCTTTAAAAAATCTAAAAAAACACAAAAACAAATAAAAACCATTAAAAAAAAAGATTCCCTTGGATTTCTGACTACATCGTAGGCCGCAAGGCCAATCTGTGCTCCTTGTGTTCGACCCTGGGAGCTATACCAGGTTAATCCTATAGCTAGACCGCTCTATTTTGTGCTTGCTTGATTTTATCTCTGTGAGTGGTTGATTTTTTCTTGATTGACTTAGTTGAGTGACTGAGGTCGCAACGACCTAATTTTCTGTACCTTTACCTCTGTCATTTGGCCGGTCATCAGGCCTGGAGGTATTTTTCCTGTAAACTAGGTAAGACTGAGTACCAAAATTATTGTTTTTAGGTTTTTAGGTGATTTAATAGAATTTTTATGGGTTTTTAGGTGTTTTTAAGTTTTTTTGGTTTTTAAGCAGTGAAAAAGCAAAATTGGCTAGAAAATCAAGAAACACAAAATAAACAGTACCTAATTTTTATAGAATTTTAAGGGGGGTTTTTATATTTTTTTGGGGTTTTTAACTCTAGACAGTAGCAAAAATGATGATTTTTGAATTTTTAAAAATAGCAAATAAACTCAGAAATGTCCTCCAAAATTCTCAAAAATCCTACAACATGGCAGGAGCCATGTATCAAATTTTCATCGAATTTGGAGGTGATTTGATATTTTATTCAAAAATCACAAGAGGGTACTGTGCACAAGGACTGAAGTGCAAATACCCTAAGTTCTGGGGGTCCAGGTGCAAAATACCCAGCAAATCACGCACGCGGCACGTGCCTGGGGCACTCAGGACCTATTTGTAAAGAAAACAAGTCCCGAGGACCTATTGGTAACTCGTACCAAAAGTCCAGGGGGCTATGTTGCAAATATCCCACAAATAAACGCACATGTGAATATTAAACCATTCACAGGGGCATAGATGCAAATACTAAAAAGATTTTATTCATTTCAGAACCATCCAGAACTACAAGGGCGTATGATGCAAATAACCCAAAAATACACGTGACGAAGCACGTGGCTCACACAGGCAGGGGTATATAAGCAAATATCTAAAGTACGAGGTCCAATGTGCAAATAACCCAACGTAAATAAAATACGAAAAATATTTACAGGACTAACACTAAATGCATAAAAGAAAAGGGGGGCCTAAGAAAATTTACCCCTTATTAAATATCGGAGGCCGGATGAGTGACGCGTGGCTGATCTGACGGCTCTGGATGACGGCGCCTTTGTCTTCGAAAATGTGGGCCTGATCGAACGGCTGAGGGCTCTCCACGTGGCTATCGGACGGCTGTGGTGCGTTGGTAGATGAAACCCTCGAGTAACTAACGGCTGAGATTGATCCTCGGGAGATCTGGCGGTTGCTGCAGCTCCGTGGATGGACGGACACGATGTAATCTGGAGCGCCGAGGTCAATCTGACGGTCGGCGAGGATCCTGGAAGAACTAGTCACCGGCGACTTTCGCCGGCCCTCTGTGCACGCGGTGGTCCTCGTCTGCTGCCTCTGGAGATCGGAGAAGCTCCGCGATGAAGCTCCACAGCTGATGGTAGGCTCCGATGACCCAGCCAAGCCCTGGAGGGCTCCGGCGAGGTCGGCGGAGCTAAAGCTCCTGGCCCGGATGACTCAAGCCTTCAGATGGGCTCGCTCTGACCTGCAAAAGGGCTCAGAAGACTCGCGGGTCGAGGGAAAGGTGCCTCGACCCCGTTAGTCGGCGTGGAGGTGACTGGTGCGTCGGGGCGACGGGCTCCGGTGAAGGCGAAAGACGGTGGAGCCCGGTTCCCAGCTCCTGTGCGAGCTGGGTTGTGTGAGTGGGTGCAGAACGTGCGGCGGAGGAAGGCGGAGGTGACGATGGATTCCGATGATCGAATGGGGGCGTGAGGTGGTCGGAATCGACAAGACACGGCGACGGCGAGATTTGGGGATAAATGGAAATTAGACTAAATAAGGAAGCTAAGGGACTACCTGGATGGTCGAGTAGACTGGGCTGGAGCTGGGGAAGCTCCCGGTCGTAGCCTCGAGGGACGTCTGGGCCCGAGGCTCGGAGCTCGCACCAATGGCGGAGCTACGGCGGAGCTACGGCGGAGCTATTCGCCGGATCAGAGGTCCGACCACTCTCTCCTCTCTGCGACACGGCCAACCTGGAGCTGTCACCTCAGGGGTGGCTGTGGAGGTCACGGGATGAAGAAATGGGGAGCCAAGGATGGAGGGATTCGGTGGCGGAGCTCGCTTAAGTAGGTTGGAGAGTCCGGGAAGACAGGCGCGGGTAGGGCGTGGAAGCGCGCGGATCCCGATGCAGGAGCTCCGGCGAGGGTGTCGGATGTGGGAGGTGTCAAACGGAGCCGGGGTTTGGGTGATTGGGAATCGGGTCGAGCGGGTATAAATCCGAGAAAAAGGTCCGGTGCTCGAACCCGTGAAGAGTGGTCCTGGGGGGGTCAGTTGACCGGGCGGTCAACATCCCCCAGGGCCAATGGCTGAAGGCCATGTGGCTGAATCAAGAAGTGACAAATACATATAGCTAGGGGCCGAATCAGCAAAAACTCAAAACATGAAATATTTTTATTTTATTTTTTTTCTATTTTTTGGTGATTTTTAATTAATTTTTGGAAATAAAAATAAGGCATTTACACTATATAGCTATATATAGGTATATGTACAATATGTAGGCTTTTGATTTTTAATTTTTAATTATTATTTTTGTATCCTTTTATTCCTATTTTATATTTTATTTATTTATAGAATAAAATGAGGAATAAAAGGGTATTTTTATTTGGTTTTTATTATTTATGTATTTAGGTAAAATAAATAGATATATATACATCTATATACATGGTACATGTACAATGTATTTTTGCATTTTTAATTTTTGTTATTTTTATTTGATTTTTGTTTTGATTCTTTTTATTTTATTTATTTACAATATGTAACATAGAATATTTACAAAAAGTTCAGAAAATAATTTTATTTATTTATAAGGTTGAATAAATATAGGAGTATGGTCTATGTACATGGTGAAAGGGTATTTTTAATCTTTTTGATTTTTTAACTTTTTGTTTTGTTTTATATTAATAAATATGTATAGATATGTACAAGCATATTTTGGGTGAGGAAAACATTTTTATTTTATTTACATAAATATACACACATGAGCTCCTATCTCCCTCTACTTGGCTTTTATGCGGTCAGGCCCATACTGAGCCCTCCCTTGGGTTAGGTTACTCAATATTTATTCTAAATATTTCCCTCTTTTTCTTTTTAATCTTTATTCTTTTATTTTTGCACAAAAACATGCTAATTATAGGTTTTTACACAATGCATGCTTTTGCTAATTATCCCTATTTACACATATCTACATGCATTTGCAAAGGTTTTTGTAGCTAAAATATAAGAATAAAGAGTGATGAATGGGTATTCATCACCCCCCTATACTTAACTTTGCTAGTCCCTTAGCAAACACTTATTTGAAAAAGAAGTGAAAAAGAAAGAAAGAAAAAGAAAAAGAGGATGTACATGGATCAAGGTTGATTATTAAACTTGCCCTCATTAAATTGAGGTATGGAGCTCAATCAGATCTTTGGATTATTAATGTGTCGGAACCTTATTTAGACTTAAGCTTAAAACCTAACAGCCTCTAAGTTCCACTAATCTATAATCAAGACTCCTCAATGCTCCAGATCAGAACAAGTCATCAAGCACAAACCCTGAAGACCATGAATCTTTTCTTGTCCTGTGAAAGTGAGGTCTAATCTCTCCACCTCAGAAATGGCAACTTGACAACCCTCCTCAACAAGGTAACTCTATGACCTCAATCTGGCCACTCTTTTCTCGAGGAGCGGGGTATTCCCTTCTAAGTTCAAGTTCAACCGGCTCAAGAAGAGGGGGAAGAAGAGAATGGGTCAAGGCCAGTGTAGCCAAGTACCCTTGGGGGCTTGACCAGTGTAGCCAAGTCTCCCTGCTGCAAGCTACAACAGGTGGATCATGAAACCAAGCTTTGCTTATTGCACTCTATATACATACTCCGGTGGGATTATCATTTTCTCTCAGACCCACCACTTTTTTGGAGTTCTTTTCTTTTTGCACTTTTTTTTTTCGAGTGCATCTGTACAACATATACATGTGCAGCATATATACAAGGAGTTTTTCCTCTTGAGCCAGTAGACTGTCCCTCTTTGAAGCTTTATTGCAACCCACAACTCCCGTCGTTAGACCTCATGGCAACCAGACCAAGTTGAGACGCACTTCCTTCACTATAAGAAGAAGAGAGGTTCCGCCTAGAAGTACTACCCTCATATGCTACCCCAAGTCACGGAAGACTGCCTCCTCACCACCTCATCCGTAGAGAGCTCGGTGCATAGTGCGGTTGTCCAAGTAAAGCCATAATCTATATGAGTCATGTGTTGTTGTTAAGTGCTCTACTTAGGCTCATTTAGATGACATGTGGTCATAGCCTAGTGGACTCAAAGAATTAAGTCACCATGGACCTGAAAAGCCTTAAACCTAAGTCCTATAAGGTTCCTCTTAGAAGTTAGGTGGATTAAGATCTTGATCAAGCTCCATTTCTCAATTTGATTCCAGGCTAGTTTAAATGTCGACTATCATCCAGAAAAAACTATATACATATGTACAAAAAGATGCTTATTTACACACATTTTACAATCATGCAAAATTTTTGAAAAATGTTTTGAAATCATGGATGGATGATGCATGAAGTGCAGGTTTTGCAAAAAGATATTTACACACATTTACACAAGATTTTTGCAAACTTTTGATTTTCAAAACATTTTGGAAAAATTTTGTACTATATACATAATTTTGATAAGAAAATATTTACACAAGCTTTACACAAAAGATTTTTGAAATCATTTTTACAAAAATAATTTGTACACTAGCTATGTATGTGCAAATAAAAGAAGATTATGTACATGAAAATTTTTAATTTTTGTGATTTTTAGCCATTTTATTAATTAACACACTCACACAAAGTACGAGTTATGGCTAAAGTATATATGAAATATATACACCCCCCCTATACTTAGCTCGAACGATGTCCTCAGAGTCAAGAGCGATGAAGAAGACATAACTCGTGCTAGGTATAGAGAAGTGAAAAGAAGGGCTATACAAAAAGAAATGAAAAGTCAAGAGGGACTCAGGTCTCCCCCCTCTACTTAGGATCAAATAATCCTAAGTATAGCAGGCTGTATACTAAGGGAAAACCTGAGTGCAGAATGTACAGGGTCTACCCCCCCTATACTTAGGGTGAAATATCCCTAAGTATAGGCAGCAAAAACAGGGGTAGACAGAAACAAAAGAAATACCCGAAAGGTCTCACATCCCCCCTATACTTAGGGTAAAGTGCACCCTAAGTATAGCGTAATCACGAGATGAAGAAAGGGATGTGGGACTAAAGAATGTGATGATATGGACATCTGGATCTATATACAGCGGACGATCAGTGAAACTCAGGCGTGAGATGCATTAGATGTGAGTCAAAGACCACATCTCACGCAAAATGAATAGGGGCAAGATCAACGACCCGCGGCTCATGATCTAGAAATGGCTTGAGCCGTTGGCCGTTCACTCGAAAGGTACTCTCAGAAGACAACTCAGATATGTCGATGCTACCGTTGTCGTGTACCTTTCTAACCAGATAAGGTCCCTTCCATTTGCTCTGTAGCTTCCCTGGAAATAGGCGTAGCCTCGCATCAAACAGCCATACTCTCTGTCCAATCTCAAAATGCTTGTGGCTGATATGAGAATCATGCCACTCCTTGACTTTCTCCTTATAATGTAGGCTGCTTGAGAAAGCTGCATCTCTAAGCTCCTCCAGGGCAGCTAGCTCTGCCCTCCTCTGGTCTCCAATACCATCTGGATCCATGATAATATCTGTGACTGCCCAAAGTGACTTGTGCCTCAGCTCAACAGGTAAATGGCATGGCTTGCCATATACGAGGCGAAAGGGAGATGTGCCCAAAGGTGTCTTGAAAGACGTCCTATATGCCCACAAGACCGAGTCCAAAAGCTGTGACCAATCCTTTCGGTCAGGGCGGACGACTTTCTGCAATATAGTCTTGATCTCCCTATTCGACACTTCGGCTAGACCATTCGTTTGTGGATGGTAAGGTGTAGCTACACGATGGTCTATGCCGAACTCGCTAGCAAGTGCCTTCACCTGGTCGTTGATGAAGTGAGATCCCCCATCAGAAATCAGAACTCGTGGAACCCCAAACCGCGTGATGATGTGCTTCCTCAAAAATCTGCAAACGGTCCTCGCATCAGCGGCTCGGGCGGGGATAGTCTCCACCCAACGACTCACATAATCAACAGCCAACAAAATGTACTCAAATCCCTGACTCTTAGGGAATGGACCCATGAAATCGATGCCCCATGTGTCAAAAACCTCACAGAAGTGAATGGGCTGCATCGGCATCATATCACGCTGTCCTCAAGTGCCCATCCTCTGACAGTCAGTACACCTCTTCACGAACTCATCTGAGTCCTTGAAGAGGGTAGGCCACCACAAGCCGGATTGGAGCACTTTCTGTGTCGTTCTCCTCCCAGAATGATGTCCTCCTGCCTCAAGCTTGTGGCAGTAAGTGAGGACGCTATGGTGTTCCTCCTGAGGAATACACCGACGCCAGACGCTATCCCCTCCTTCGCGGTAAAGGATGGGATCCTCCCAATGGTAAGACTTGGCTTTCGCAAGGAAGGTCTCAAGTCTCTGTCTGGGCCAATCTTGTGGGACTTTCCCAACAACGAGAAAGTTCACAATATCGGCATACCATGGAAGTGAGGCGATAGCAAGGATCGCCTCATCTGGGAAGGTATCTCTAATAGGGTCAATCTGCTCAGAATCCTCAGGCTGCTCTAGTCGGGAGAGATGATCCGCCACCACATTATTGACTCCAGGCTTATCCTTGATCTCAATGTCGAACTCCTGGAGTAGAAGGATCCATCTAGTCAGTCTGGCCTTGGCATCCTTCTTTGCCATGAGGTACCTGATGGCGGTGTGATCTGTAAACAAAGTCACTCTAGATCCGATGATATATGATCTGAACTTATCCAGGGCAAACACTACGGCTAGCATCTCCTTCTCTGTGACTGTATAATTCCGCTGGGCGGAATCCAATGTGCGGCTAGCATAGTGTATGGCAAATGGAACTCCATCCCTCCTCTGTCCCAGCACTGCCCCTACGGCAAAATCGGAGGCATCCGTCATGATCTCGAATGGGAGAGACCAATCAGGCGGCTGGAGGACAGGAGCCTCAATAACGCACTGCTGGAGAGTCGCGAACGACGAAAGACACTTGTCATCGACCAGGAACTCGGTGTCTTTCGTCAAAAGGTCAGTCAATGGTCGGGCAATACTGCTGAAATCCTGAATGAACCTCCTATAAAATCCAACGTGCCCCAGGAATGACCGTAGCTGCCTCAGATTGGACGGCGGTGCGAGTTTCCTAATGACATCAACCTTGGCCGGATCAACCTCCATGCCCCTGTTGGAGATGATATGGCCAAGCACCGTCCCTTGAGTCACCATGAAGTGACTCTTCTCCCCAAGATAGCACCAAATGATACTCAATACATCGCTGGAGTACTCGATCTAGGCAGTCAAGACAAGAATCAAATCCGTCGCCGTAGATCGAGAAATCATCCATGAAGACCTCCAAGCACTCCCCTACCATGTCCGAGAAGATCGACAGCATGCACCTCTGAAAAGTCGCAGGGGCATTGCATAGCCCAAATGGCATGCGCCGAAAAGCATATGTGCCGAAGGGACAGGTAAAGGTGGTCTTCTCCTGATCCTCAGGAGCGATGGCCACTTGGTTTGTAGCCCGAGTACCCATCCAGGAAGCAATAATGGCTCTTCCCTGCCAGTCTCTCAATGATCTGGTCAATAAAAGGCAGGGGAAATGGTCCTTCTTGGTGGCTTGGTTGAGTCTCCTGTAGTCAACACAAACCCTCCAAGAGGTGGGTACTCGTGTAGCAATCTCCTCTCCCGACTCACTGATCACAGTCGTGATGCCCGTCTTCTTAGGCACCACATGCAAGGGGCTGACCCACTTGGAGTCGGAAATGGAATAAATAAAATCTGCACTCCACCATTTTGATATTTCCTTCATCACGACCTCTCGTAGGTTGGGGTTCAGTCACCGCTGGAACTCACGCGACGGCTTCGCCCCTTCCTCGAGATAGATATGGTGGGAGCACACCGATGGACTAATCCCATGGAGATCTGCTATGCTCCATCCGATCGCCTTGCGGTTCTTTTCAAGAACCCCCATCAAACGGGATTCCTGCTCTCCAGTCAACTCGGTGGAGATGATGACTGGGTACATCTCTGGCTCGCCCGCAAGGAATCGATACTTCAGCGAAGTAGGGAGCGGCTTCAGCTCTGGAATGGTGGGTGCTGGCAAATCTGGCTACGGAAGAAACTGAGTGAAAGCTGCTAAGTCTGCCAAATCTGCCTGGGAAAGTGAAAGCGTACTCTCGCAAACTGGATCGGGAGAAGGCTGCTCAACTGCACTGTCTCTAATCTGCTCTGCATCTGCCTCCTCCTCGTCTGTAGGCTCAGGTGGAATCAGGTCTGGCATCTGATCATCACAATCGACCCAATCAGACTCTGAGTCCGAGGGATCTGTATCAACCGCGGTGGCATCAGTACCACCGTAAAGCAAGGTGGCCTCAGCACCACCATCACTGAACATCGTGCTGCGATCAAGGACCGGCTCTGCTACCTCAATGGTATCCGGGACCAGGGCTGTGCTCTCCAGACTCTCCTCTGCTATCATCTCGGCATCAGCTGTATCTGAAAGTGAGAGGATGGTCTGTGTCTCAAGATCTGCCCAAGCTGCCTCATCGTCTGTGATCACAAAATCACAGTCCTGGTGGATGTCTGGCTCTACGTCTGTCAGCTGCTCTGTATCTGTAGTAGCCTCTAAGCGTGCTATATCTCTAACTCTGTAGTCCTCGACCGTCTCTATTTGTATACTCTCGCCCTCAACGCGAAAGTACACCTTCCCGCTGTCATGATCAGTCACCGCCTTGGCTGTGGCCAAGAACGGACGACCGAGGATGATGGGGGTATCGGTCACTGACTCAGGGATCTCCATGTCCAACACTACGAAGTCCACGGGGAATTTCAGGCCCTGAATCTTGACGATAACGTCTCGTAATAACCCCTTCGGCCTCTTGACAGATCGATCAGCGAACTGAAGGACTGTCCTGCTCTGTCGAAGAGTGCCCAACTCAAAGCGGTCGAGAAGGGCTGCCGGAAGAAGGTTGATCGACGATCCGCTATCTAGTAGAGTACGGTCGAACCTCTGCTCACTAATCTGGCATCTGACATACGGGGCCCCTGAATCTGGCCTCTTGGCTGGCAGGCGGTTCTGGATCGCGAAACACGTGGCTTTCGTCAGCACATGTATCTCTGAAGTGTGGTTCCTCCTCCTCCTCCTGACTGTAGTCCTCTCTCTCAAAGATCGCTGGAGAAGGGGGATGTGCTGCAAAGCCTCCTGGAGGGTCAGCTGGATGTGGAATCGATCAATCATGCTCTGGCTGAACTCCTCAAGCTCTCTCTTTTTTGGATCATTTTTCTTCCCCTTCCCCATCTGAAGGGCTCTAGGGAAGGGAATCACAGGGTCCTTCTCAGATGAAGGACTAGGAAAAGGTCTAGACGGTTCAAGGACCGGATCCACACATACATCATGCACCACAGTGGGACCAGAAGAAAGTAAACATTTTCCTTTATTCACAACAGAGTTCTGAGATACAGAATGCGAGGAAAGACAACATTTTCTATCACGACTAACACTGGTGGCCTCAGTACCACCGTGGGCTGGCTCTGCTGCTGCTGCTGGTAGACGTCTTGCGGCATCAGTACCGCGGGCTAGCTCGGCTGAACTGGTGGCGTCAGTACCACCTCCTAGATCTGGTGAAGCGGCGGCCTCAGTACCGCCGGTGGGATCAGCATCCTTGGTGGCTTCAGTGCCACCGTCATCGTCTGAGCGGTCTCAGTACCGCTCTCCTCCTCCTCATGTGGCGCCTCTGAAGTGTCCTCGTGGTGAAGCTCAGATGAGGCGCCGCCGCCTGCTGGGGTCCTACCGCTCCTAAGTGTGACAAAATCAGCATCAAATAGATCCGAAGATGTATCATCAAAGGGGTCACTAGGAGTGGCAAACTCAGTATGTACTACCTGCTCAGATTTCCTCTTGAGGTTGTTCGGTTCGGCTCAATCTGGGCTGGAATGGCGGCCTTCCCTCTCACCAAGTCCCCGCATCTCCTGGCGGAACTCGTCCATCTCCCGTCGGAATGTGGCCTGCTGGTCCGTGAGGAGGCGGGCGATGTCATCCAAAGCGGAGCTCTCTTGGGAGCCCGACGGGTAGCCTCTCTGTGGGTGAGGCTGCTGGAACTGCTGCTGCTGGTGCTGGTAAGAGGGGTATGAGGACGGGTGCTGCTGCTGAACCGGGTGAGCCTGTTGCTCACGTCTCCACGAATGTCCCTGCTGCTGATAGGGACGAGGACCGAAGGATGGCGGGTGCTGCTGATATGCTGGGGGCTGCTGCTGCGGCTGGTGGTGATCTCTCTGCTGGGAGTACTGCCCTCCCTGTCCTGACGGCTGCTGCTGGGGCTGGGTACCACCGCTCCCCCACCTGAATTCGGGATGGTCTCGTCGGATCCCAGGCTGGGGGCGGTCATACCAAATCCCGTTGACATCCATCAACGGCTCGGCATCGTAGGGGGCTGGCGGGAGTACTGCCAGAGGCTGGTCCGGCTGGTAGACCACCATCTGCATCTCTGGAGATGGTGGGGACTGGTAGGTGGGCTGCGGCTGCTGGTACGGCTCCGCATGTACAAGATGGACCTGTCTAGGCTGCACGTGGGTGCTGGAGCGCTGGGACGAGCTGCTGCTGCTGCCGGTGTCGCCTCGCGACTGAAGACGGGGCTGAGAAGCCGTCTGTGCCTCCTGGAGACACATGAGCTGTGTCTTCATGTCGCTCAGAACCTGTGCCATCTACTCCATCTGCGTGATACTCTGGCACTGCTTCTTCTCGATCAGCTCCATGCGGTCCAGCTTCTCGCTGATAATGCCCATGTCCGCAGCTGACGACTCTGCCTGTGCTGCTGCGGCTGCGGACGAACTGGATGGACCTGCATCTACCCGTGCTATCCGCTGGTACTGCACGGGTCCTGGCTGATGTGGCTGGGTCTTCTGAGTATACAACCTGGTCTGAGACATCACCATATAGTTCTCAGCCATCTCCTCGAAGATGGCCCAGACCTGGTCGTGGTCCTTGGCGAAGTAGGACCCGCCGCAAGAAGCATTCACCAGGCCCTGTAGCTCTGGTGTCAACCCGCTGAAGAAGCTCTGCACAAGGTTTGGCTTCGTGATGTCGTGGTGCGGGCATCTGTCCAGGAGCTCTCGGAACCTCTCCCATGCCTCGTGAAACTGCTCGTTGGGGAACATGGAGAAGTTGTTGATCAGGGCCCTCGCTGCATTCGTCCGCCCGAGTGGATAGTACTTGTTCAAGTACTCGGTGCGGAGCTGCTCCCAGGTGTAGACGAACCTCCCAAGATGCTTCAGCCAGGTGGCTGCTCTATCTGCCAGTGAAAACGGGAAGGCTATCATCCGGATCGTGTCCTGGGTCCACATGCCGGTCGTGGACAGTACTGCAGATCATCAGAAACTCCTGGAGGTGGAGGTGGGGCTCCTCAGTGGCAAGTCCGTGGAAGCGGGGTAGCATCTGCAAGGTGTTCGGGGGAACTTGAAGTCCCCCACGATCGCCGCGACCACTACCCAGTGATGCATCAGAGTAGATCCGGGATTGTGTAAATCCCGCATCGGTCGTGGTGGTCCTCCTGGCGCGGCGGCTGCCGCTGCGGCGGCCGCGGCTGCCGCTGCGGCGGCCGCGGCTGCTGCTGCGGCTGCTGCGGCACGTGCATCTGCATCATCAGGCTCCTCAGGCTCGCTCTGACGGTCTCGCTCTGCTCTGAGCCTCTCCAACTCTCTCCTCATCTCAATCATAAATGCTCCCTGATCGGGAGCTGCTGCTGGACTGTCTCGAGTGATGCGATCAGGGTGGAGTTAATCGCTCCCTAGTCTAGTACGAAGTGCTCTGGCTGACGGGAGTGATCGTCTGAACTGCCGGCTCTGGCCATGTCGACGTCTGCAAAATCAAACGAGCCCAACTCAGGTGCTGTCAAATGTATCAATCTCTCCTCGGGCTCGTGTCTCTCAGGTAGATCAGAAAGGGGGTCGAGGGGGAACAGGGTGGAATCATACTCGGGCTCGAGAGCGGGTCTGGGCTCTCGCGAGCCAACCTAGATGATGAGGCAGACGTGCCCGAAAGCGGTGCAGCCAGAGGCTGCCTAAGAGACCGTCTACCCATCATCTTGATCTAGCAAGCAGTGCGGATGAGATCTGGAAAAATTATGATCAGAAAACAAACCCCCGGTTCACCAACGCAACGCGAGCTGAAGACCGTGAAAGTTCGGTCAAATTATCTTGTCGATTTTATTTTGGTGAACACACAGAATATCAGAGCGCTTACGTGATCTGTTGGGATATCCGATGCTAACCCAACCGACTGGCCGCACGGAAAGTCGGTAATCAGTTGGGACTAGCAACGGGGGGCTCTACCTAGGGTGCGGGTCACTCTCTCGCGCATCCAAACCAAACAATGAGGGGGTTGCTCTCCCCAAGACAAAGTTTTTAGGGTGAGCGGTTTTTAAGATCAATAAATTTTAGCAGTCCCAATA